>OX421968.1:16427091-16428421 GCA_949128115.1 Anaspis maculata
TCACAGACATAATCAGGGACATTCGTTATCTTGAGAAGAGAATTGAAAATATCTGCAATGAAGTTACGTCTTGAGATTCTGTGACACCCGCCGAGCACTGCATTTCTGATTAAAGACTTTTTGGAAAACGGCGGCCATCGCTGTGAAGTTGCACGAAGACAACTTTCACCGTATCAAAATTCAGATTTTAGGTTTCAATTTGTTACAAGTTTTAAGCGAATTGGTACAGAAATGAAGGAGAATTTTGAATTTCAAAATGAAGAAACAAAAACGTTGCCAACTTTCAGGCTCTTGGCACCGTGTACACAAAGTTGATGACTGCCAACCATGGTTGTAGTGTCAAACAAAACTTGAAACTGTAAACTACAAGATGCTGCCATGCCTTCGTCAAAAAGTTGCGTAGGTACTTTGTTTACCAGAAGCTTCCGGGATAGTGACATTGCTAAAAAAAGACCTGTATATCGTACAGAGGGTCAACAATCGCTTGACCTAAGGTGTTACCTTGTAGTGAAAGGGTCACTTTATTGAACACCATAAACATTTCCAAAATTGGTTAATGTTTTCTCGACAAACTGTCATTTTAATCAAGACAGAATTTCGGGGTGATCCCTTGACCAGATTTCCCATCAAAAATGGACCATTTAACTTCGATGTCCCAAAATGCTCCGTTGAAAAGTTACAGGTGTTCAAGTGGAATTTTTAGAATCGATTCTTTGACGTCACTTTTCAACCGATTTCACAATCTATCGAAAAGTAGTAACGTGTTAAAAAAAAACAGGGGCGTAGATAATCGGGAGGGTTCTCATTTCTTTCTCCCCCACTTTTCAACCCTCTATTTATTCTATTAATTTTTGAATTCAACGTTCAATTTAGAGTAAAAGTTACTCTTGCAAAATTTCGATTAGAGGCGTCATTTTTGAGATGGGTTCAAAACTTTGGAAAATATCTCAAAATCGCCACTTTTCAGAGCTCAAATTGTTTTTTTTCTGAAAACTTTCCGTTTCCTAGCAAAACATGGCTAGGAAGTTCATCAACTTAAAACACCTAGAAAACTTATTTTGGTCAAGAAATCATTAGTTTTATTGGATTTTAATTCATAGGCTTTTGAAAGTGGTGATTTCGAGGTGTTTTTCAAAGTTTGAAACCCAACTATATCGCAAATGAAGCCTCTAATAAAATTTTTACAAGAGTAACTTTAATTTTTGAAAGTAGTCACCTCTTGAAGTTTTATGCAAAGTCGCCGAAATACCCTGTAGAATCTAGATGTCCACTTATAGCGTATATAGGTACATATTATAGCAATACACCCTACTTTGCCGAACTATCAATA
>OX421968.1:16428621-16783621 GCA_949128115.1 Anaspis maculata
GATTTAGTCGTAAGAATTGACCAATAGGAGCTCGAATGATACTGCGCGAACCTTCATCTTCATACGGTCCGTGTTCATAATGGGTAGTATTAATATAAAAACTCGTAAGAAAATAACCATAAATAAGTATTTGCTTACATTTATGAGGAGTACAACTTCTCTGAAATCGAAGCAAATGCTTATGCTATTTTTTTTATTGATACATACAACCCATTACCATCACCATCTATGCTCATACCTTATACCGGTAATTACGCAACCTGCAAGTCGGCATCATACGACAAAGTTCGGAATTCTTACGACTAAAATTAAAACTAAAACTCTGTATGAACGCCGCGCATATGACGCGTGCTTTCTACTTTCAAATTTACGACAACGACTACGACTAAAACTAAAACCAAGCTGACTGAACCCACCTTTAGTCTTAGTTCGCAAAATATTTTTACAGGGTGCTTCATAGAAAATTTTTGAAATTGATATCGGAAACGAGCAGACGTAGAGAATAAAATAGGTTTTGTCTTAGATCTGTTGCTGTTTTGATCGTGAAATCTGCCGTCAATTTGATGAAACACTTTTATTTTCAATTTTCGAAATCAATAAAAATTTAACGAACAAAGCAAATTTCACTGAGATATTGACGAACAATTTTCATGTCATATCATTCTAGTGATCCGGTGGTCTCGTAACACCTCGTTGACCAGAAAGGCTCGATGTGGGTGAACATTATCATCGACTTAATAGAAATACGCCCGTAGTTTTCGGCATATGGGACAACTTGAGAGAAGCTTGTTTCCGACATCAATTTCAAACATTTTCAATGAAGCACCCTGTAAGAAAATTTGCGAACTAAGACTAATGATGCAGTAGTTGTTTTACAGTTGTTGTACAGTGCAGGAAGAAACAGTGTTTATTGGGACCACAACATGCCCACATGTTCCTGCCTTGTCAAATGTTTCATATGAATATGATCGAAGGAAGTGGCAGCTCTGAGTGCTGAGTGTCATTTACGTCAAGTTTTTTCATTAAAAAAGTTTGTCTAGCCCAAGGAGGGTCTAGCCACATAATGCATCAATTTGATTGCAGTACATGAGCACTGGGAGAATCGGCGTAAAAAAAAATGCGGTAGTACAAAAAAAAATTCACAACTTTTAAAAAACCTGCACTAGGATCAAAATTCAAAAACCGTTTAGAGATATTGATATGTGCTTTTTAAAGCTGCGTTCAGGAAAAATCTTGGACTTTTTTCACAGAAGCGGGACATTGAACAATGTGGACCGGTTTTGCACTTCTTCTGTTTCCACCCTGTATGCCCACTCAACGTCGTTGAACCTCTGTACCATCCAAGTATCTTACAGCCAAAAGAACACGACGCTATCTAGCATAACCATGATTTCCAAAATCGGTCCATTTTTTACCGAGATATCCACATTTGAAGTGAGGCAAAATTTTCGAGTGAATCACTTCAATTGTTGCCCAGTTTAGATCATAACAAAAAGTGGCGGAGAAATTGAATTGTCTTTCGAAAGCGAAAGACGCCAGGTTGGATGATGGATAGTCAAGGTGATAAACAAACTCGGCACTGTGGAAATATGACCATACAAGAAAAGCCTGGGAAGTGTCGCTGAAAACGGGAAGTTTATATTGCAGACCCGTGATGCTTCACAATTTCACTATTCACCTCGTGAATTTCAAAAGACACTTCGCTTCCGACCACACAAACACGAGGAACTGTGATTCAAGAATTTCTTCTCCCATCAAAATACACCCAGAATCTGTTGAGACCATCAAGTGATTAAATACCTTAACACTTAATTGAGCTTCTGCCATTTTCAAGTTCCATCACAACAATAATCTACCACGTTTCACGTCTGGAGCGCACTTAATACTGCTTAATAGACCATATTATTTATTCGCACTTTCCCCTTCCACTAGTCATTTGTAAGTTAGGTATGTGCCTGTGACCATGCGCACTGCAGTTGAAGATCTTGCGCGCCTCAGCATGCATAGAAAACGGAACTTTGCTGTCGCTGCCAGAATTTACGATTTCAAGGTGTTTTCTTTATTCTTGGGGGTCTTGGGACGTTTTAACCTTTTTAAGTATAACTTTTACGTGACGGCTGACGCTCGGTTCGCTTTCAAGCGCTTTCAAAATTCTCGTTAGCGGAAGTTGGGCAATAAAATATGGCGGGTAATTTGAAATTGTTTTGGATCCAAAACACCCTATCTTAAAATGCTTCGCATCAACTTCACAGCAAGATTTTTCATTTCATTATGGTGAAAAGTAGATCAAGTATTTCTTTTCACACACTTGTTATGTTATACAATCGTTGAAATTGTCGATTTGCACCTTGAATTGATCATTTTACAAAGTCAATCAACATGCATATTCTTATGGGAGTTTCGACCCAGCACATGTGGTTGTCTCTCTCCCCGATCTGCGACTGCGCTTTGAATAATTAATATGGTCAATACTGATTTGATTTTCGAAGACGCGGGCACAAGCGGTGCACTATCCGCCATTTTTTTTACATTCAGCAGTTTTCAGCAGCGCCACCATCAGTAATGTTACTCGCCAATAGTGCTGCACCCTTCTGTACTAGCAGATGCCAGTTCGTAAATCAATCTTCTGCCTAGTAATAAAGTTTTGTTTTGGGTTCAGCAAAAACAAATAATAATGTATCAATTTCTAAGGTTTGGAACAGGGAATCCATTAAATAACAATGATTGAACTTTTTCAAATACAGGGTGATTCATGAGTGACCTTACATAGGCTAATGGGAGATAGAGGACTTCGAGGCGAGTCAGGATCCACTGAAGAAATTTTATTTTCTCCGATGGTTACGAAGATACAGGGTGTTTTGTGTGTTTCGTATGAAACTTTGAAAAGCGATATTTCTGAAACGGCCAAAGGTAATTTGTTGAAATTCACCAGTAATATTTCTCTGTTGGAACTCATCCCGAAGCCATACCGGGTAAGTCAAAATCCAGGGCCGGGCTAGAAAAAAGGTGCCCCTTTTTTGTTTCATCAAAAAGTACATTTTCTGACCGCTTTTTTAAAAAACTGCTATCGGACTCAAAAAGCTAAGGAAAAATGCTTCAAGAATCACTCTTCAATTTAGATGGCACACCTAAACCGTTTCGACAATAAAATTAAAAGTAAAATTTGTGGATGAGTTCCCATTTTCGACCGGACATAATCGACTCATTGTTTGATCGAATTCATTAAAATTCATTTTTTGGCTTGTCTCTGTTGAATAGAAGGGCTTGGTTGTGAAAAAAATTTCAGAGCTGACAATTTTTTTTCATGACAAAATCGAAAGCGAAACCAAAATTAGACTCGATTTGATCGTCAAAAAAAAATTTCTGGCTATGGAATTTTTTTTACTACCAAGCCCTTCTGTTCCACAGAGACAAGCTAAAAAATGAATTTTAATGAATTCAATCAAACAATGAGTCGATTATGTCCGGTCAAAAATGGAAACTTACCCACAAATATTACTTTTAATTTTTTTGTCGAAACGGTCTAGGTGTGCCATCTAAATTGAAGAGTGATTCTTAAAGCATTTTTCCTTAGCTTTTCGAATCCGACAACAGTTTTTCAGAAAAGCGGTCAGAAAATGTACTTTTTGATCAAATAAAAAGGGGCACATTTTTTCAATTCCGGCCCTGGATTTTGACTCACCCGGTATGACTTCTGGATAAGTTCCAGCAGAGAAATATTACTGGTAAATTTCAACACAATATCTTCAGCCGTTTCAGAAATATCGCTGATCAAAGTTTCACACGAAACACACAAAACACCCTGTATCTTCGTAACCAATGGAGAAAAAAAAAATTCCTCAGTGGATCCTGACTCGCCTCGAAGTCCTTTATCTCCCATTAGCCTATGTAAGGTCACTCATGAATCACCCTGTATAAACCGATTTCAGTGAAATTCGGAACTTAAGGTGCGTTCAGTCAGCTTATTTAGTCGCTGTTTTAGTTTTAGTCGTTGTCGTAACAGAGAAGAGCGTTCATACAGCAAGATTTAGTCGTAAGAATTGACCAATAGGAGCTCGAATGATACTGCGCGAACCTTCATCTTCATACGGTCCGTGTTCATAATGGGTAGTATTAATATGAAAACTCGTAAAAAAATAAGCATAAATAAGTATTTGCTTACATTTATGAGGAGTACAACTCCTCTGAAATCGAAGCAAATGCTTATGCTATTTTTTTGATTAATACATACAACCCATTACCATCACCATCCATGCTCATACCTTATACCGGTAATTACGCAACCTGCAAGTCGGCATCTTACGACAAAGTTCGGAATTCTTACGACTAAAATTAAAACTGTAACTCTGTATGAACGCCGCGCATATGACGCGTGCTTTCTACTTTCAAATTTACGACAACGACTACGACTAAAACTAAAACCAAGCTGACTGAACCCACCTTTAAAATCGTTCGTAAGGGAAAGTGGATACACATAAATCAGCGACATTTTCACAAGACATGTAGAGTAATATTAATAATGGCGCTACAGACCTACAGATCTGAATATTGATTTTTCTTTCAATTGTCTGAGAAATCTCAAAAAGTAATGTATTATGTATAACTGGTTGCCGCGTTAGTACTGAAGACCGTTAAGATCCCTACCCGGTGTTAGAAACACACCAAGGGGTTCGGAAAAATGTTCGGTATAGTGGAGGAAAATATTCACCGGCGTCGGTGATTGGCAAAAATGCAGGCGAAAATAGACCGCGGTTGAATAAATGAGGAGAAAAACCTGTACTATGAGGAATGAAGCCTAATTTCACATTCTTGTGGTTGAAATTCAACAAAAAAGTTCCTAAATGGGAGCTTCTTGTGATAGTCGAAGGATTGTGCTAGTGAACACCTACAACTTACAACAGAATACAAATTGTTTATAGCAATCCAAAGTTAATTAAATTAGAAAAATTCAAAACTTTTAGGAACGACGGTTTGAGTGTTGCGTAGTTTACTTAGATTCTTTTCTTGTGCATCAAGCGCGACCTTATTAGGTTTCTCGAGTTTCTTTCTCCTTTCTGATGCACGACTAAAAAAATCCAAGTATAGGTATGGGTTGAAAAATTATTCCACTATGGGGTCTAGATAATTTCTCAATTTCCAGATCCGATTCACAAAACGAGTTTCAATGTTTCCAGTTGGTTTGATAACTAAATTAGGTGTAAGTTCCCCTATTGTCAGAAATGGCACGTTTTCTGGCTTTTACGATGGCTGGATGGCTGGAAGGAAATTTCCCGTGGATATGGCCGGATTTGCCGTCTCCGTGCAGTTCTTACTTGACCGGCCCAAAGCTGTGATGCCTTTCAAACCAGGATTCGAAGAGGACGGATTTTTGAAAAGCCTAGAGCCGTTCGAACCGCAAGACATCGAATTATTAGCTTCAAATTGCACAAAAGTAAGACCCTCTTCGTCTTCCTTTCTACTAAGTCCCGATCCGATTCTAATAATTGCTAACATGCGTGTGTGCGATATGCTTGCAGATTTTGGTGTGGCATACACAAACCAAGAAGAACGAACCATCACAGCCTTTAGATTATGCAAAATATAGTAATTCAAATCTTGTCATGCTCAAACAAATACTTGTGTAGCGCTGAAGACTAAGAGGCTTTTTCGGTTTAAGAGCGATCCACACCGAGTGACTGAACAAAATTCTTTTTTTTTTCTAGGTGAGCCAAGAATTTGAAATTTTGATTGAATGTTTTTCCCGATAAATCTCTAAAATTTTAAGAAAATATGTTTACCAATAACGTTGTGGTTGTCCGTTCACTTTTTACTGGGTGTGGAGCGCTCCTCAAACGAGAAATGGATTTCCATTTCAATTATTACAAAAACTGTTTCTATAGTTGAAATTTTCATTGTGATACTTTTTATATTATAATGTAAATGTTTGTTTATAGGTTATAGGTAGTGTAACGATATTAAATATTATAAATTTACTTTTTGGATGCGAAAGGCTGTGGAACTTCTTTTTACTAAATATAATCACTCTCGAAATACGATATACATACCTACCTACCTACTATTTGAAGTTGTGTACCTATACACAATTGTTGTAGATTTGAACAATTAAACGATATTTATCTCAGCTCTTCTTTTATACTGTCACGACCCCGTAGGGCCGGATTCTCGAAGGTTAGGCTAGTCAGAGGTTAAATCTAGAATGCCCAGTCATGATTATGTGTTTATTTCCCTACAAGCTACAGGTGTGTACCTACGTGTACCACCACCAAATGGACATAGACTAAGGGTACCCACTACCCACAAATCTACCGGCCGCGAAAATTTCAGTCCAAAAATGACCTGAATAATGTTTTGCCGTCAAAATTTTTCTGGTCGGCCGTCCATTGCCGGCCGTTGACCGGTAGGTTAATGGGCCGCTTAAGGGTACGTCCAGTTTTTCCAGGCGAATCAGGATCTGACATTGGAATTTTTCTGAAGCTCTTCGTTTTGAAGTTACCGGGTGATTCATGTATTTTTTGTCGTTTTTTTTACAAGTCATTTGGAACGACCGAATGAATTGGAATGAAGTGTTTTGGGCTCATTCTTCTACTTATAGCTGACACATCGCCCTATCAAGCTTATTCTCAAGTTTTTTTTCTCCTTATCGGTCTTTCTTGTGCCATAGGAGTGCCAATTTCTTGTTCTTTTATTTTTCCGTTTGACAGATGACAGCCAAAAACTAATGGGCTCATTCGACGATGAAACCGTGTCTGTTCCACCGACAGATAGACGTTGCGGCTGTTATGGTGGAACGTTACAGACAAACAAACAAACATACACACATAACATACACACAGAGACAGAGATCATTCTGGAAATGGTCTTGTCATAGGGGACCTCAAAACGGATATATTCGTCATTCGACGGTGAAACCGTGTCTGTTCCACCGACAGATAGACGTTGCGGCTGTTATGGTGGAACGTTACAAACATACACACATACACACAGAGACAGAGATCATTCTGGAAATGGTCTTGTCATAGGGGACCTCAAAACGGATATATCCGTCAAAATCTCGAAAAAAAAAATTTAACGTGTTCATAATACTTCCCCTCATCTTTGGGTGGTGGGTCGGGGAAGGAAAATGTCACAGTTCAAAACTTTACCTACCCATTCAATTATTCAAAATCTATCCGATGGATTGGGACCTTTGGCAACACAACAAAAGAGTCAAATGAAAACTGCAGTTGCAATTTTCCAGCATTTTTCAGTCAAGCGTTATGAATTTTCAACATTTCTCTAGCCTTTGCCACCCGAGAAGGCCTCTCGCCCATATTTTGACCAGGATGACTCGCTTTAGATGCAGTACCTACTCCACTCACATCGCTATTTTACTGCACGGTACTATATGCTATGGTGGCCTTACATTCAGCATCAAATGCTGCAGCTTTCTAGGATCAGCCTAGCTATCCAAAAGGGAAATGCAGCATGCGTAATGGGTACCATTCCACCTTCCCTACCCTTACATGAAATTTTTTACCTTTTATAACATATTTTATATATACTTACTTGTACAAAAAAGATTTATAGTTTTAAACATATGAAAAATGTAAAATGTTGACAAAATATACTTACAATGCCACGGTTTACCAGAAGACTTTGTGAAAGATCGCACCTCGGCCCCTTCGCAGCCGTCTGGTACGCCACTGGTGCATGACACTTTCTGGAAACTTATTGCATTGTGTTCCTAGACCTTGAAAATATATAGTCCAGTGAAAAAAGTACAAGAAAGCAACGATTTCAAAAATGGTAAATTTTTGGACCCTCGACCTCTTAGGGAGCACTCCAGTCGCGGGTTCCATCGGGGCACCACTTCTTAAAAATTACCTGTAGGTATACCTACTACTCACGTGCAAAAGCGTTTTGCATCGGAATGAAATGCAAGGTTGGTTCCCCTAACGTCCGTATTATATTAATAGCCCAAGAGGCTGATGCAGTTTTTTTTTCCAAAAAAAAATAATACGTCGTTCCAAAAAAATTTGTTATTTTTCAATTTGATGTAAATTTGGATTACTACAACGGATTGGTATTCTGTTTAAAGTGTCCGTTGATTTCATCCTTTGGCTATCAATCCGTGGTTTTGCAAGATACTAGATTATTCACATGAGTTTTGTACAGGGTGTTCAATAAGAGAGTGCAAAATTTCTCAATCGTCAAGAATCTGAATCAACCGTTCGAAAAAGAATTTTTTTTCTTGAATTGTTACCACAAAGAAAACGAGGTAGGCCTTAAAGTACAAGGGTGGTGTTTGAATTCTCTGCTTACCTTCTTTATTTACAGGGTGAGCACAAAGAAATCATCTTTTTGGTTTTGCATGGATAACTTTTTTCGTCGTTGACCGATATTAAAAATTTGCGGCTCATATTGAAACTAAAACTTGAGGTAAAAAGACCTGAGGATCAGAATTGACTCAAGACAAAAATTCAGAATCAAATGTTCAATAAAAGTTGGCCCAAATCTTAAAGGCCGTCTACAGCTCGTTTGAGAGAAAGATTAGCTAAAAGCCACTTTTCTTTCGAATAAATCATTTATTCTGAATACATTGAGGTTTTTCTTGCTTGTCCTAGCCAAAAATTGTAGGTGAAGGAATCCAATTACAAGTGCATGTTCAAGAAGGAGAAACAGCCTCTTGATCACCTCAAATTGGTCGTAACCAAGACTACAAAAATCAAAACAATGAGTAATGGACAAACCAGTTTAGGTAATTCATTGTTTTTATTTTCGTAGTGTTGGTTACGACCAATTTCAGGTGAACAAGGGATCGTTTCTCCCCCTTGAACATGCCGTTGTAAATGAATTCCTTCACCTACACAATAGGGTAGTGACCACCATCGAAAAATATAAAAAAAATCATACTAATCGAATGTAGAGCCTTAATAACAAGACTACGTTTCGTGAAAATTCGAAAAAAAAAGTTCCAAGTGTCTCAAAATCTGCCTTGAAAGTGGCTACTTTTGCGAACGATTTCAAATCTACCGAGCTGTAAGGCGGGCTGTGACGTTTCAATCTTTTGACAGTAGTGGGGATGACCCCACCTCCGTTGCCTGTGTGTCAGTGTTGACGTTGACGTTTGCCAGCATAATATAACCATTGAAGTCTGATGTAGTTTTGAAATATTCATAAATCATGAAAGATTTTACCAACTTTCCATATTTTCAAGCAAAACAACTAAACAACACGAGTCACCGCACAGATACACAAAGCGTTATTAACAATATAACAATCAGCTGTTACGAGCATTGACGGATTGACGCTAGTGCTTTTTGTAGTAAGTTCTGTAGTGTTGTCAAGCCTGCTTCTCCGCCTATGAAAGATTGTGACGTCATCGCGCCAAATTTGAAATGATCAAAAACTTTCATGATTTTTTTTTACCAAGAAAACTTACGAAAAAAAATCTGTCAACTATTAACGTCACTTATCAAAAAGTGAAATTTGAAAAAAAATAATAAAAAAAATCGGTCACTACCCTAGAACAAAAAACCTTAATGTATTCAGAATAAATTATTTATTCGAAAGAAACGTGGCTATTAGCAAATCCTTCTCCTAAACGGGCTGTCGACGGCATTTAAAATTTGGGCCACATTTCATTGAACCCTTTGCTCTGAATATTTGTGTTGAGTCAATTCTGATCCTCAGGTCTTTTTACCTTTAGTTTTATAGCTTCAATATGAGCAGCAAATTTTTAAAATTGGTCAACGAGGAAAAAAGTTATCCATGCAAAGCCAAAATGATGATTTTTTTGTGCTCACCCTATAAATAAATAAATAAATAAAGAATGTATGCAGAGTATGTCTTCTTTGTGGTAAAATTTCTAGAGAAAAAAACGTGGGTGCGTGACCATAGTCACCCTCGGAAGAAGTGGAACTTCTATAGGTATGAATTAGCAAACAACGTTCGAAGAGGTGTTCTTTTCGTACTCCCGCTTCGCTCCTTACGGTTTGTAGCATCTTGTTTTTTTTTATAATCATTATTATGGGTCACTTGAAGGGCAGAATACTTTCGACATGATTTTTTCACGATTAGACTTTTTTTGTTTTTTTCTCGCTGCGCCCAGCGCTTAAACTTCCATCTCCGTCACATGAAGTCTCACTCATACCCCTAATACAATAAATATCTATCTATTTTCATCAATAATATTCTCCATAAAGTACCTATAACACAGGGTAATTTTTTGAAAAGTTTCCACCTCCAATATTTTCCCGCACAATTTTTTTTTGCAAAAAAGCCAAAACAGGTCGATTTTCTTTTCGAAGGGGACATCTAACCAGCGTATTTTCAATCTTACTGTTTCATCCCCCTAGGCAGGGTGACTACCCCTTCCAAAATCTTAAATGGGATTAGGGGTCAAGATACACATTGTTTTGAAGGTCATTCAATTCTCTTTATACTGGTGCATCTAAAATGAAAATCTAACCATCCGTTCTCAAACTATGAATTTTTTAAGCCAGGAACCTTCGCTGAATAAATTTTTGTTTTTATTATGCATTGGCGTATCAAGAACCGCCAACACACGTCTATTTCAATCAAGTATTAGGGGAAGGGGCATTTTTTGACAGATCGTTGAGATACGTACCTCTCACCCACTCCTTCGCCCTCATCAACAACCCCTTGGAAATCTGAAATGGGATATGAGCCATCTTGTGATACCTCATTTGAAAGGGGTATCAATAATTCGCCAGTGCATTCGATTCTAATGAAGTCGTCAACAGGTGCCTAAAACTCAACGATCATTTTGGAAAAATTATTCAGAAAGCATTTTTATTCAAATAATTTCTTTTATTCTGAAAATGCAAACGTTTCAACAGACAGAAGCAAGTGGAACTGAAAGAAGTCAGTAGTCACAATCACAAAAGATGCTCAAAGTGACCACCCGTTATTCTCCATGCAGTAGTAGAGACGATTTTCGAATTCCTGTCTCACTCTAGAGAACGTTTCTCTAGGAATCCTTCTGCATTCGTCAACTATCCGCTGTCGTAAATCTACCAAATCCACTGGCTGAGTTTTGAAGACAACAGATTTAAGATGACCCCAGAGGAAGAAGTCGGGACTTGTCAAATCTGGTGATCGAGGTGGCCATTCTATCGCTCCACGCCTGCCAATCCAATGATTCGGAAATCTCTGGTCGAGCCAGTTTCGCACATTGACAGCGTAATGAGGCGGGGCTCCATCTTGCTGAAAGAATAGCCCATTTTCATCCAGGATCGGATTTCCACCTTGATCACGTTGATTTTCAACTTCATCGGTTATTAAAGGATCGATGGTATTCTCCAGCAAGTCCAAATACACATCACCATTCAATGTTTGTTCAATGAATAGGGGACCGACTACCGCATCTCCAAGTATTCCTGCCCAAACATTCAATTTTTGAGGAGCTTGCGTATGTCCCTCTCTGAAAATGCGTGGATTTTCATCACTCCAATAACGCACATTTTGTTTATTTACACAGCCGTTTAAATAGAAACTGCATTCATCACTGAAGCATATGTTCTTGACCAGATTTGGGTTTGCAGTGATCATTTCTGTCATGGTCTCGCAAAACTCTAGTCTCCGATCAGGATCTTCTTCAACAAGCTCCTGCAGCATTTTCATTTTGTATGGACGGAATTTATGAAGTTTTGTCACTTTGCGCACGGATGAGTACGAAAGTCCTGTAGTTGCAGAAATCCGACGCAAAGAGTTAGTTGGATCCAAAGCCAGATGACCTAGTACTTCAATCTGAGCCATTTCATCTACCACCACGTTACCTCTTCTATTCACATTCTTCACCGACCCCGTTTCCTGGAATTTTCGTAAAAGCTTTCTGACGTACATATGGCTCATTTGTCTATCTGGATGTCTTTCACTGAAAACTCTGGCCGTGGCTCGGTAACAGTTCATTGCACCATAGATCAAAATTACTTCAACCCTCTCGGCAACAGCGTAAGCCATTTTTTACATGTAACAATTCAACCGACGTCGAATACGGTACACTTAGTGTATTGTAGAAAACAAAATGTACCTGAAAAACTGGGAAAAACTGAAGTAAAAAAATTATCTTATCTTTTGTGATTGTAACTACTGACTTCTTTCAGTTCCACTTGCTTCTGTCTGTTGAAACGTTTGCATTTTCAGAATAAAAGAAATTATTTGAATAAAAATGCTTTCTGAATAATTTTTCCAAAATGATCGTTGAGTTTTAGGCACCTGTTGACGACTTCATTAGAATCGAATGCACTGGCGAATTATTGATACCCCTTTCAAATGAGGTATCACAAGATGGCTCATATCCCATTTCAGATTTCCAAGGGGTTGTTGATGGGGGCGAAGGAGTGGGTGAGAGGTACGTATCTCAACGATCTGTCAAAAAATGCCCCTTCCCCTAATACTTGATTGAAATAGACGTGTGTTGGCGGTTCTTGATACGCCAATGCATAATAAAAACAAAAATTTATTCAGCGAAGGTTCCTGGCTTAAAAAATTCATAGTTTGAGAACGGATGATTAGATTTTCATTTTAGATGCACCACTATAAAGAGAATTGAATGACCTTCAAAACAATGTGTATCTTGACCCCTAGTCCCATTTAAGATTTTGGAAGGGGTAGTCACCCTGCCTAGGGGGATGAAACAGTAAGATTGAAAATACGCTGGTTAGATGTCCCCCTCGAAAAGAAAATCGACCTGTTTTGGCTTTTTTGCAAAAAAAATTTGTGCGGGAAAATATTGGAGGTGGAAACTTTTCAAAAAATCACCCTGTATAATAATAATTTTTATAATTATTTTATTTTATCTTCTTGCGGTGCCGGTGAGCCGACGAGGTACGTCCGTCCAAGGTACACATAATAATTATGCGAATGTGACATCGTGACGGATTTTCTTACTGTACGATTTTCCCCGTTATATTACAGCACGCTGGAAACTGTGTCTGGTAGGCACAGCATGGCAATCTAATAATCTCCACAAAGTATAAGAATGTCGTTTGGAAAACTCCGGTATCAATAATTTTAAATGAAAAAATCAAAAAATCTAAAATACATAGGTATTTACATAGGTATGTACCTCGTGAATGTGATTTGCGGTTACTACGTGGATCTGAAGTTCCTACGATATTATCTTCTCCAATCACAATAAGGCCGCCAATCAGAAGAGATCCGCTAGCGGCTCTCCCACTGGCACTACCAACCGGCGGCCTCCCATTCAAATTTTGGTCGCGCTAAGCGTTGTCACAGTCAAATTATCACTCAACTGGAGTGGTATGCTTCACGCTATACCATCGTCCCATGTTTGGTTCGAGGTTAGACTATTGCCAGGCAGCGCGATTTCGCAAATAGGCGCTTAAAAAGCTAGTTGAAATATTACCTGCTTATAAAACTCCCTAACCATCAACTCTTCACCAAAAAATTACCGTTTGACTGATGTGGTCCGAATTTCACGGGATGTCTCGTGACTTAAAGCAGCTTTTTCAAATTGGACACTGGAGTGTCTTGAAGAAATACGTTATGAGCAGCTCATGAGTAGCGCTGGGCAATACATTTGATTAATCGATTATTTTAGCATGCAAAGAAATCATCGATTAATCGATTATTCAATTAGTAGTAGTCGATTATGAATAAACGATCAATCAGTCGATTATTCGATTGTGAATAATCGATTATTTGAGGGATTATTCGATTTTTTTGATCAATTATTCGATTTTTTGATCGATTAATCGATTATTCAATGAACGATTCGAATAGAATAATGGCATTTTTCATAATCGACTATGCATAATCTAATAAAATCGATTCATTGATTTCAAAATAATCGAATAATCGATTTTGAAATAAATGAAATAATCGATTAATCGAAGTAATATATAATTTTTTTATAATCGATTATCCGTTACAAAATCTCATAATCGCCCAGCCCTACTCATGAGTCAATAATTTAAGACTGTCTGTGTAAAATTTGAGCCAAATCGGTCGAACGGTTCACAAAATATCGAAAGAAAACGATTTTTGGTTCCAATAGCGATATTATTGATATTATCGAGGATATTATAAATTATCTGATATTATTTCCACTTTCCAGTATTATTGGTATTATCGGTATTATAGGTATTATTTCCAGTATTATTGGTATTATCAGGTAATATTTTGGAAATTATATCGGTATTATCGCAAATATTTGGTAATATGGTATTATTGCTATTATTCTCAGTATTTCCGGTATTATCGGTTTTATGAGCAAATTAATACTGGTAATACAAGCTTTGGTATTATGGGGCCGTATTCATACCTCGCTTTTAAGCTAAAAGCGCTATTAGAGCGATGCGCATTTAGGGGCATTTCTCATATTTAGTGTTTCAAAATTTCCGGAAATTTATTTTTTGGAAAAATTTCCGGAAATTTTTCCAAAAAGATGGAAAAATAGGAAAAAAAGGAAATTTATTTTTTAACCGGTGTAAAGTAGTTTTCTCAGCAATTTCAGACATTTTGATTTTTTTCTTGGTTTTTGAAATTTTATGGAAGGTGTTCGAGTAGTTAATTACCCAAAGGAATTATGTTTATATTGTTTCAAGAATGAAGACTTGGACTTCCAAGTTGTTATAGGTACGACGTATAGTGTATAGTTTTGAAATCGACTCCAACTAAACTATTATATTATTATTCATTTGCGATATTTGCACTCATCACTCCTCTGACAATCCAAGGCCTATTATATACCCTTTAAATACTTGGTAGAAAACAAACCGAGTTAGGAAGGGGCATGTGGCATGTGTTGCGTATGCATAACGGGCATATAGCTACTCAACTCACAATTTATTCCATTAGGTACCTTTACATATCAGGTTGGTACTTATACAATAGGTACCTATACCTATTGCGAAGTAAATCCCTTCAGCAAAGATCGAGGAAAAATTGACACAACACTTTCAACCTCGTATTTATGCTGAAAACAAAACAAAAAGGAGAAAAACCACCCGCTAGCGGAGTAGCGGACACCCCTCTAAGGAGGTGAGGGGGAGGGGTCCGTGTTTGTGTTCAGTTTCAGTATGAGTGTCAGTGTTCACTTCAATGTTTTTTTTGGGTTTTTGGAGCAGGATTCAATTAAAATACTGGTAAAATATTTTCAACGTTTCGCTGACTAACATCAGCTTCGTCAGACTGAAATGTTTCTTTTTTTAAATAATTAAAAACACAAAACATCAAAGAAAACTTACCAAATAAGTATAAAATTTTAAAAAGTAGGAAATGTGTCGAAAACGTGAATGTAATTTTTTTTTAGAAAGGTATTTGGAAGATTCTGTATAACAATGGAAAAATGCTATGGTGATAACATGAAGGTGGAAAATTTAATGATAAGGTGTAAAGATGATTCGATATAGAGTTGACGGCACACCACCACATACTCAGGGACTTGTGGGCGGGGCTGAACATAAAAACGAAAATCATTTTAGACGAGTTCGTGTGTTGAAACGACGTGTGTCGTGCAAATAGGAAAAGCAACACCGCCAGCTGGAGTGGTGGACTATTACTAGGTCACAGGCGAATCTAAAATCCCACTGATAATCTAGGTGCACCACTAGATGAACTCAGTTCGCGCAGATAGGCTCCGCCCACAGGTCCCTCTGGTATTCCGAGTACTCTAATACAAAATTTATCTATGATCTAACAATAACACCTCTGTAGATTAAATAATTAAATTAAACGTTGCAAATATTTTACCAGTATTTCTATTAAATCCTGCTCCAAAAACCTCAAAAAACACTGCAATTCAAATAAAAAACAAGAAACAGAAATTGTACAACATTTGTTAATTATTCGTTTAAACGCCAGCAGCTTATACAGGATGATTCAAAAGTGTCGGACCATCTCAACGGTGCGTAATATGGAGGTGTGGTAGAGTGCTGGAAAGTTGTTGAAAAAATTCTATGTCTTTTAATTTTGAAGTTATGGAGGGACAAAAGTTGGTCCTTCGATTGCTTCTATTTCCGTTGTTTCGAAAGATTTTAGTAAACTGTTTATCGCAAAATAATGAGTACAAAAAATCAACCTCTGAATCTGCATTGAATTTCTGTTTTCTGTACAAGGTGAATCATAAACCACAAAGAATTAGTTTTCCTAAAAAAAAAAACAGAAGCAATAGAATTCTATTGAAATGAATTGGGTTTAATAGTTTTATTGTGCTCAACATAGGTTATGGGACCAATATGGCTATTCACAGGTACTTCCAGAAGGAAATAATTTTCAGGATTCATGACTCACCCTGTATACAAAACAGAAATTCTTTGCAGATTCAGAGGTTGCTTTTTTGTACTCATTCTTTTTCCATAAACAGTTTACTAGAATCTTTTGAAACAACGAAAATATAAGCGATCGAAGGACCAACTTTTGTCCCTCCATAACTTCGGAATTAGAAGACATGGAATTTTTTCAACAACTTTCCAGCACTCTACTACACTTCCAAGTTAGGCACCTTCAAGGTGGTCCGACACTTTTGAAACACCCTATATCTTTCATATTTCAATTAAAAAATATAACGAATATAGAACACCTTTGGGAATAGTCACCCCATAGAACCTTCTTGAATCAATCTCTTATTACTATTATTGCAATGCGCTATATAGGTCGAACGGACACTTTTTGGATAGGAACGGCTTGGACCCGAATTATTGATAACAATAATGAGTTTGAGCGGAGGTTCGATTATGCTACGGTGCGCCTCGCGTGTTTGAACGTTCTCGCCTTTTGACGAAATTGTGGTGTTCGGCCCGCGAGTTTTTCCTTGTGTTTTTTTGATAACGTCCTGGATGATCCACTGAAGGGATAGATCGCCTTCCCATCATTCACGGTCTACCGGAAAAACGGCTGAGTCCAATTTATTTTTCAAAACTTGCATGAATTTGTTATAAGCAGGCACATTATTATCTTATCGCACCGACAACAAAAAGGCCGCTTCTTCCTATAGTGCTTTTTGCGCTATAGGAATGGACTGTTGTTGTTTATATACACGAAAACTATTTTCTATTCTTGTTGATTGAACAAATCTTCAATCAAAACTAAGGCCCTGGTCACAGGAGCCAAAAAAAACTCAAAATGTCACAACCCCAGAACAGAAATAACTCCCAACAAAACTCAAATTCACCGAATAAAAACCTATCGTACTCTAGCGTAGCTTCAATAAATACAATGTTTCCAAGCAAGGACTTGGCCATAGTCCTTGATGTCGTAGATAAACTAAAGTTAAGAGACTACGTAGTACCAATCAGCAAGCTTGTAGGTCCAAAACAAATCACATTTGCATCACGAATCTCAAGAAACCGCATCTGCATATTCTTGTCAACCAAACAGAATGTCGATGAAATCGTGAATAACCACGGGAAAATTGAGATTGAGGGAAAAATTGTGACAATTCGAAGACTTATTTCACCGGCTAAGAGAATCATTCTGTCCAATGTTTGCCCAAACATTCCCCACGAGCTCCTCGAGAACGCTTTGAGAGATGTTGGCTGCGAACCAATGTCAAACATGACATTTCTCAGAGCCAACATCGAAGATGACGAACTTTCCCACATTTTGAGTTTCAGACGCCAAATTTACATCAAGCCAAATGAAGATCTTGAGCTTCCCTCATTTGTGACCATCACACAAGACAACACCGACTATAGAATTTTCATTGGCACGGGTGAAATGCTCTGCTTTTTATGCAAAGAGCTGGGCCACAAAGCCGACCAATGTCCAAACTTGAATATGTCCCAAACAGAACCTGAATCTCCTCCACTGCAAAACCGAAACACAATCGAAACAATAGCTGACGTACACTCAATAATAAATGCTGACGATCAACAGATTACAGAAACAAACCATTCTACGGTAACAATTGTAACTGAAAATTCAAAAACTCCTCTCTTCTCTACCGAAAAACCACCAAACAAAAGACCAGCATCATCTACCCTCAACAGCGGATCTACCGAAAGTTCTCCACAGGGATCCCCACTACCAAATGACGACCATACTGGGGATTTTCAGTTTGCTAAACCGAATTCCAAAAACAACAGACACAAACTCAAATCAAAAAAAATCAAAAAATCTTCTTCCATAGAAAACGTTTCACTAACTTCCAAAGAAAACACAGAAACAATAAAACAAACGATACAGGAAAACCCAAGCAAATACATTCTCACCTCAGACCAATTCGAGTCCTTCATTGAACAATGCACCAATGGTAAAGATCCACTAAAAACAGGTCTTTCCTTCACTGACAATATAGTTGGTCTCATCGATATGATGAATGACATTTACCCCTGCCTAACAAACCGACATGCGAAAAGCAGATTCACAAGAATCTGCAATAAGTTGAGCCAGTCTGCTGACAATGTTGAAATATCAGACCTCTCTCAGTTTTCTATTGATCCCAGCGATTCTGAGCGATCCGAATACTAAAAACCACCACTCAACCTAACAACAAACAAAAATGGCGTCTGTGATTCAATGGAATTGCAATGGTTTTTACACCAGATTCACTCATATCCAACGCCTGATCAGTGATCACAACCCCTCAGTACTATGTTTACAAGAAACAAACTTCAAAGGCAACCACAGCCCTTCATTAAAAGGGTACAATACTCTCACAAAAAACCGAATCACTCAACAAATTGCCAGCGGTGGTGTCTCAATTTCAATCAAGAAAAATCTACATCATGAGGAAGTTGTTATCTCAACTAATTTGGAGGCAATTGCTGCCTCGGTTTGGTGTCCCAGCAAAATCAACATTTGCAACATATACTTACCTCCAAATACAAATCTCGACTCCAATGAACTGGCCAACCTAATCACCCAAATCCCCCCTCCATTCATCATAGTCGGCGATTTTAATGCCCACAACATTATGTGGGGATCACACTCCAATAGTCTCAGAGGAAGAGAAATTGAAAACCTATATCTCAGAAATCCGTCCTTATTTTTGCTAAACAACGGCCAACCTACTCACTTCAATCCATCATCCGGCAGCTTCTCTAGCATAGACCTTAGTTTCAGCGATCCACGCAGTGGCCCCGCCCTGTGCTGGACAGTTCTGCCAGAACTATATGACAGCGACCACTTTCCCATTGCAATTTCTTATCGAAAAAACAACCTCAGTGACCCCAATAAACCTTTTGAAAAATGGAAAGATAAAGGAGTTGATTGGCTGGCTTATCAAAAAATGGTTGACGAGAAATTGTCTACTTTCTCCCTCCAAGATGACATCAATGATAACGTTCAAAAATTCTCCAAGATCATAACCGAAGCAGCCGAACAATGCATCGGAAAAAAAACTGTTACCACAAATCACAACCCAGTGCTCTGGTGGAATCCTAAATGCAGTCTTGCCGTCAGGGAATCCAAAACTGCCTTCAACAGATTCAAAAAACACCCTGACGTCGAAAATCTGATCGCGTTCAAGAAACATAGAGCAAAAGCCAGGTTCGTACTGAAGGACGCCAAAAAGTCATCTTGGCAAAATTATGTCTCCACTCTCACTAGTTCCACTCCCCTGAGGGAAGCCTGGTCCAAAATTAACAGAATAAAGGGCCTAAATTGCAACCCCTCTTCCATAACAGCGCTAAAAGACGAAAGTAACAACCTAATCACTTCTAACGACGATATTGTGAATCTACTAGCAAATCAATTCTACAAGCACTCCAGCGACAACTTCTACTCGAATGAATTCCTGAAAATTAAGTCAGAAAAAGAGAAGATCCCACTCAATATGAACAACTTCGAAAACCCCGAACTCAATGTTCCACTGCGGAGATCCGAATTGGATGAAGCCCTCAAAAACTGCAAAAATTCAGTCCCAGGCCCCGACTCTATCCCCTTCACTTTCTTAAAAAACCTATCTGACGCTGCAGTCCAAACTCTCCTAGACATCTTCAATTTTATATGGCAGCGACAATGTTTCCCTGACTGCTGGAGAGAATCCACTGTAATTCCCATTCTCAAACCCAATAAACCCAAAATCGAACCATCGAGTTACAGACCGATATCTTTGACCTGCACTATGTGCAAATTACTCGAAAAAATTATCAACAACAGACTCAAATGGTTTCTTGAGGAAAACAATCTACTGTCCAACCGCCAGAGCGGTTTCAGAATAGGTCGATCAACCGTCGATAATATGGTCCTTCTGCAATCTGAAATCTCAGAAGCCTTTGCTACTAATAGGAATCTGGGAGCGGTGTTTTTTGACATTGAAAAAGCATATGACACAACATGGAGACACGGCATACTGTTGAAACTTTTGAAGTGGAAGATCAACGGAAACATGGTCGCTTTCATAAAAAACTTTCTCTCACACAGAACTTTCAGAGTGAAAAAAAAAAAAGTTCTATCTAAGCAATTCTTTCAGGAAAATGGCATCGCTCAGGGTTCAGTCGTCAGCGTCACTTTATTCCTTGTTGCTATAAATGAAGTCCTATCGAAAATCAAGCTGCCAGTTAGAGGTGCTCTGTACGCCGATGACCTCGTGATTTTTTGTAAAGGCACTAATGGACGAGAAATACAAACTCTGCTACAGGTAGCCATCAATGAGATCGAGGAGTGGGCTGTGCAATCGGGTTTCAGATTTTCTCCTCTGAAATCTAAGGTAATGATCTTTTCCAGAAAGTACAAAATAAGCCCCCTACCTCCCATTAAAATATACAACACGGAGATTGAACAGGTTCAAGAACTGCGATTTCTTGGTCTCATCTGGGACACCAAACTAACCTGGAAACCCTATGTTGAACAACTAAAAGCCGAATGCGCCCAAAGGTTGAACCTGTTGAAGACTATTTCTCACCATCACTGGGGTTCAGAGGAAGCTCTTCTTCTGACTGTTTACAGAGCCCTAATCAGGTCGAAACTTGATTATGGGTCGATTGTATACTCATCTGCGTCGAAATCAACCTTGAGGAAATTAAACTGCATAGCTAACGCTGCGATCAGAATGGCTACCGGTGCCTTTAGGACCAGCCCAATAGAATGTTTGCTCCAGCTTGCAAATGAACCCCCTCTTGATATCCGAAGAGAATCTCAAACGTTAACATACTCTGCCAGAGTAGCAGCCTCGAAAAATAATGCAGCGTACCACTCAGTCTTCTCCACAAAATACCACCACATTTTCCAGTCGAAACCAAGACTCACTCCCCCATGTCACTACAAGCTCAAATCCATTCTAAACTCTCTAAGCTTGATCCCAACAGAAGTTTGTTCACCACAATCAAATAAGGGTGCACCATGGACCTTCTCTTCCCCAACTTACCACACCAGCCTATCCAGCTACCCCAAACACTCCACTGCCCCTGTCATCCTTCAGAACTTACACAAAGAAATCATAGATTTGAATCAAGGTTCCTCAGTTCTATATACAGATGCATCTAAAGGCAACAACGGCGTCGGAGTTGCGATTGTGACCGCAGCCGACTCCTACAACTACCGTCTGCCCAAATCTACCAGCATTTTCTCAGCAGAACTGTACGGAATCCTTCGAGCTTCAAAAATAGTACATGCGAGCCCCCATTCCAAGTTTTTAATCTGCACCGACTCCTTAAGTTCAATCCAAAGCATGCAAATCATATACTCCACAAATCCATTAGTGCAACAAATACAACATACTCTTTCATCGGCAATAAAGCAAAACAAAGAAGTAATTCTGAGCTGGTGTCCGTCACATGTCGGAATCCGGGGAAATGAAAAGGCTGACCAAGCTGCCAGTGAGGCGGTAAATTTACCGGAGCACACTAATTTCAAAATCACTGAGTTTGACTTGAAGAATCATTACAAAACAGCTATTCGTGAAAAATGTATCGGATCCATGTCCAGCTATAGACCACTCACAATCCAGATCAGTCCAGCCATCCTGAGGATCGTAACTAAAACCGTCTCAAACCGAAGGGAAGAAACAACACTGAATCGTGTACTAATCGGACACACGCTCATGACACATTCCTTCATTTTGTCAAAAGAAGAGCCCCCAGGATGTCTATACTGCAATGAGGTTCGAGTCACTATTCCTCACCTTTTGTTCAACTGTCAGGGACTTTTGAGACAAAGACAACGGGCAGGGTTTTCAAATGAAGTTTCCCTTACTCGGATGGTTACTCAGAATGGCAATTTTGGTGTGCTGATGGATTTTCTGAAGGACTCTGGCATTTTTGACCTGATCTAAAAACAAGACCATCCTCTAATACCAGTCTAATACTGCAGACTCCCCAAGCATCTTCAAGCCTCCCAACATTTCCACTCATACTTCTTTCTACCAAGTCTTAGCATTTTCTGGGAAATTAGAAATAATAGTCCAGGACAACCGGAAAACATCTACCTACCGCCCAGTGTTGTTGGACGACTTTGGCGAATAGACCGGTAAAACCCTGATCAGGGAAAAAGCGCAAACAGCTAGCGCTTAAACCAGTTTTGTGCCGGGCCGTCCGACAACACTCCAAAGTTTCCAAACCTGAAAACCAGAAAGTCAACCAAAGACACTGAAACTCAAACCCAACCGTGGGTGCTAATAACCATGCAGTTGATGCACCCTAACAAAATCAAAAAAAAAAAAAAAAAAAAAAAAAATGAGTTTTAAATATTGCCTAAGAATAAATTTCCAATATTTTCATTCCTCTGAAAAGTGAGAAATTCCAAATTGCCCCAAAAATGCATTAGGAACATTTTGGTGCTATTGAAAAATAAATTTCCAATGTTTCCAAGCTTCGGAAATTTTGGAAAAATTTCCTATCTTTCCGGAAATTTTTCCGCCCTTTGAAACACTACTCATATTTCAGTGTTCAAAAATACAAATTAACTAGCGAATTAATTGCAATTAAGTACATACAATCACTTCCAATCGCAATAATGTATTTTTGAACACTGAAATATGAGAAATGCCCCTAAATGCGCATCACTCTAATAGCGCTTTTAGCTTAAAAGCGAGGTATGAATACGGCCCATGGTGTACAAATTTTGGGTTCGTGATCCACCCCTCGCGTCACACAATGTATACAATATGATACAATGATAACTTCTAGCCAAGTCGAGAACCATTCCTGTCGGGCCACCCAGCACCACAACACCTCTGCACAACACCAAGTAGAGGAGTAGTCCAGTGTTGGCGACACGTATTACGAAAATAAATTAATCATTTTCGGTTTCAAATGACACTACCGGGAGTTAGAATTCATCGATGAAATCAAATTTTAGTTTATGGTGGAAGCTGTTGTATTTAAAACACAATGCAAGCGGTAAAAGAATACTAACTGTAAAAATAGAACCGAACGCTGCAACAGCTTACTCGCTGATTTCCTGGGAAGACGCTGGTCGCCCCAAGGTCTAACGTTACAAGCGTTCGTTACATTCACTGATGCCACGAACCGATTTCACTCCCATGTGTGGTTCTGCGCTAGTTGTGTGTTGTGATCTAGGCGCGAGAATAGAAGTTCCACTTCAAAATTTCTTTCTCGAACGGGAGCTTCTTGATGATTCAGAAATTTTGCACTGTCTTATTGAACACCCTATACAAAATTTATGTGAATTATCTAGTGTCTTGCAAAACCACGGACTGATAGCCAAAGGATCAAGTCAACGGACACTTCAAACAGAACGCAAATTGTAGTAATCCAAATTTACATCAAACTGAAAAAGGGCAAGATTTGTGCGTAGTTTATTTAGTTGAATATGCAAGGTAATGTTACTGAAAAAATTTCTGAAATTTCCTTTGTTCTCGGACCATTGTTGGATCCACATACTTAAATAGCTATACCGCTTATGAACCTATTGCACATTCTGCCGCGCCGCGTAACAGAAGGAGTTAGAGAATGACGCCATTTTGATGGTTAATTTCCAGTGTATCTCAAAATACCGAGCTATATAGCTACCACAAAATGTCTTAAGGGCCGTGAAATTGATCAAACTTTCTGCAAGTTTACGATAGCGATCCAGTTTTCTCAAGTACCATTACGTAAGTGTATTTAGTTTTTTCAAAATTACAAAATAACCACGTCGAGTTGGATGGTTGGGTGACAATGGGTGCTTCCACCTAGCCCCAAGTTCGGTACACCTGCCATTTACGCATGTGCGGGTGCCAAACGGTGCTTTCCATCTACGTGTTCCTACTCGGTTCTGCGCCGTTCATTGGATCACCTAAAATTTTGTGCCACACCATGGAACATGTGCCGTCTGGTGGTATTTGTACCGTCTAGGTGGAAAGCACCCATTGCGTGCTTTCCACCTAGCCCCAAGTTCGGTACATCTGCCATTTACGCATGTGCGGGTTCCAAACGGTGCTTTTCATCTACGTGTTCCTACTCGGTTCTGCGCCGTTCATTGGATCACCTAAAATTTTGTGCCACACTATGGAACATGTGCCGTCTGGTGGTATTTGTACCGTCTAGGTGGAAAGCACCCATTGTACTCTGAGTAAACTAAATGTCAAGTGACAGCTTTTTGACAGTGTAAATAAACATCACGTAGTTAACCGAACTTTTGGACGCTGATGGAATGATCGCACACCTTTTCTTCACCTGTTGATTCCCACCTGATGTTATTATTGTTGATTCCACGTACTTTGAGGGAGAAGCAAAATAATATCGTGCTTAGTCAAGTGGCCAAGTAGCGGAGTGGTGCCAATCCACACCACCCAAAATCCCTAAATAACCATCAAGATGGCGGCGCCCATTATTACAAATGTCGGACGTCTCTCTTGCGCGGTATGGGTGCTTTCCACCTAGACGGTACAAATACCACCAGACGGCACATGTTCCATGGTGTGGCACAAAATTTTAGGTGATCCAATGAACGGCGCAGAACCGAGTAGGAACACGTAGATGGAAAGCACCGTTTGGCACTCGCACATGCGTAAATGGCAGGTGTACCGAACTTGGGGCTAGGTGGAAAGCACGCATAGCTTTTTAAGTATGTGGTTGGATCCGGCATTTAAAAATGGCGATCTTGACGTCACACTAATATCGCGTGTAGGTTCATGAGCGGCAGAGGATGAGCGGTAGGTATAGTTATCTAAGGCCCAGTCTTACGAAACTGGGATAAGCTCGGTATAGCTATATTGCTATAGGTACTCGGTATAATCTCCTAGGTTAAGGTAGCCTTTGTCAGCATGCCATTTATCGCAGGTTTATACTCGAATAAAGAGTTTTTCGACTACCGTATCATAAAGGGGACCTCGATTTCGATCATTCTAAAAGTAGGAATGCGTGCTTTCCACCTAGCCCCAAGTTCGGTACACCTCCCATTTACGCATGTGCGGGTGCCAAACGGTGCTTTCCATCTACGTGTTCCTACTCGGTTCTGTGCCGTTCATTGGATCACCTGAAATTTTGTGCCATACTATGGAATATGTGCCGTCTGGTGGTATTTGTACCGTCTAGGTGGAAAGCACCCAATGAGCTACAAACAGTGGCCAAGAAGGTTTTTCAAAAGAAATTTTGCACAAGATCCACAAACTTTCGAGAAAAAATTATGAAACTTGGGAAACACCATCAAGTTTTTGAGTTTTGAAGTGAGATTCTTGCGAGGATTCTTGTGATCATAAGGTGCGTTCAGTCAGCTTATTTAGTCACAAGTTTAAATTTCAGCCGTAAGCGCTGTATCGCTTATTGGCTGTTCTGAGAGGGCTGGTTCATAAGAGCCAATGGGTGTCGCTGCGCTTGCGACTAAAATTAAAACTTGCGGCTAAATAAGCTGACTGAACGCACCTTTATGGAATAATAAATACTAAGGTAAGCAGCAGTAAACACAAAATTCAATCCTTATCCTTTTATACCGGAGAAAAATTTGAGCAGGGGGCGGCGTGTTTCGTGTTAGTTGTTTTTGGATTATGGTGCAGAGCGCTAGAGCTCTGAGTTTTCAGACCTGCTATATTACGAGTTAAACTAGTGTTTGAAATTCGTTAACTTGGGAGGGTTTAAACTAGGTTGCAACGGGTGCTTTCCACCTAGACGGTACAAATACCACCAGACGGAACATGTTCCACGATTGGGTACACCTAGATGGAAAGCACCGGCATCGTTGACCGACGCGGCATCTCTGATCTGGAGGCGAAAGATGACTATGGCATTCAGAAATAAAGAAATGGCAGCGTAAATCTTAATCGATCGTACGTTATCCCTGCAGAGAAATAAAATAAAACATGGATGCATGGATAAAACGATAAAGAGAGAGACATATGACAACGGAGTGCTGGATTACAGCTGACGGTACGCCATTTTTCGCATCCGTTTCCGGTGTGCCTTTCGATGGCACAAAATTTTAGGTGATCCACGTGTTACGACCCCGTCATGAATAAGATTAGTTTTGCTTACTTAGCACCCTGCTGTTTATATATACGACTTCATGCAGTTAGCGAATAACACAATTATCTGTATCATGACCGAGTGCACGTCGCACGCATAAATTGTCGATCCGTTATTACGTTCTAAAACTTGTACGAATTAAATTATTTCACAGTTTAATAAAGTTAATATTTTTTAAAAAGGCTTTTTCAAAAACAAACACGTAAAAATGACGCAGTCGGTAGGATGTTAGGCCCATTTGGCACAAATAATTTTTGAAAATTTTATACGTAAAAAAGTGTTAAGTGGTGTGCTCCAGCACTTCAGCCTAGCAGCCTACATCTGTAATCAAACAAAGGAAGCTCCAGCGGAACCTGTCCTGAAGTTCTCCGACGGCAACGATTTCCATCAAGTAGTAAGTCTACTTATTTTTATAATCATCATTGTTTGTTTCGGGGTATTCCCCTTTCCATTTTATATCCTTTTTATCTTGTTTAGTGTATTGATATTATATTATTTACCTGTGATAATTCGAAATGGCTGAAGGTGATAACGTAATTCAACTCTCTTTGAGAGATCTTAAAGATTTAATTCCCTCATTCGATGGCGAACAAGCCTTACTGAATGATTTTATAGAAGCATGTAATTTTGCAACGGAAAACATCGAAGAAGGACAAGAAAATGTCCTTGTTTTCCTAATTAAATCCAAACTAACTGGAAAAGCTAAAACTTTCATATCCTCGAGGAATCTAACAACCTGGGAAGCAATAAGGCCCCTTTTAATAGGCCACTTTGGCGATTGTAGGGATACCGAAGCTCTCGTCAGAGACCTCACAAATTCTTTCCAAAAAACGACTGAAACAGCGCGAAGCTTCGTAACAAAAATAGAAAATTTATTAACAAAATTAAGGTCGAGTGTTCGACTCGACGACGAAATTGACCCATTACATAAAAACACTTTAATCGAGTCACACGAAAAGATCGGACTGAAAACTTTATTAGCCGGATTAAATGACCCCTTAGGTCAATTAATAAGAGCACAAGAACCATTATCCATTAGCGAAGCCGCCCAACTCATACTTGAGGAAGAAAATATTGCATACCTCAGATCAACGCGCAGCAGTCAAAACAATACGAAAACATTTAAAAGCTTTCCACGGCAGAATTACCATAACCAACATGTTTCACCTCAAGCAGGACCGAGCAATTATGCTCGTAATCCAAATCCACGACCAGACGCGAAATTCTGCAATTACTGCAAAAAACCTGGTCATTTAATAGTAAATTGCTTCAGAAGAATAAATAATTCGAGTCACAATAATGCAAATCCTCAAAATAGAAATTTTTCAGGTCAAAGTAATTTTCAAAATCGACCAAACATTAATTTCTCAAACAATCCCGCTCCTCGCGTAAATTATTTAAAAAACGAAGATGCGGAGCTGGATTCCTCGGACATCCAGTCTCCTGTAACCCAGACGCACGCGAGCGAGTCCGAAATGTAATTTTAAATGCAAAGTCCAATGATAGCCAACACAAAATGTTTTATATTCTAGACACAAAAAATAATTTTAAACTTCTTTTAGACAGTGGTGCCTCTATCAGTTTGATTCACCCAAATATTATTTCACCCGAAAGTAAAATCCAAAGCAAAGATATTCATATAACCGGAATTGAAAATATTCCCGTACTTTCCAATCATGTTTACGAATACCAAGTCGGTAAATTCAATTCGCACACAATGCATGTTGCACCTATCGACTTTGGATTATTCGACGGAATTTTGGGTTTGGATTTTATTTTAAATTTCAATTGTGTTATCGATTTTCCTAAAAGAAAACTATTTTGTTCAATTCAAGACTATCCTGAAATTCAATTATTTTCCTATGCAAGGAACGGTGATACTTCTCTCACTACTTTAAATCATTGTGAATCCATTAATAAAAATAATACAAGAAACCCGGTACATAAACCGCGTATAATCAACGAAGAAAATCGACAATTTCATACTCCCTCTGTGGATCTTAGAATTGCTAAAAAAGCAATAGAACCAAAGTGTTCAATCCAAGTCGATACTAATTCATTTAAAAAATCAAATACTTCCTTCGGGAACCATTCGAGCTCCGCCGTGAGTCTCTCTAATAATAATCCTATAAATGGATCTTCTAATAAAAATACTTCTCTCAAAGTAGAGAATCAAAGAATAAATATTTCCGAGGCAAATAATAGCCTTAGGGTCGATTCAGATAAGAATCATTTAAATACTTCCTTCGGGAATTCTTCGAGCTCCGCCGTGAGTCTCTCTAATAATAATCCAATAAATGGATTTTCTAATCAATTTTCAATCGAATTCATAAGAGGTGACATTTTAGATGCACCCAATAACATTCCAATTGGGCACGCAGTGTCTCAAGATTTTAAAATGATAGATAGATAGATAGATAGATAATATTTTATTTGTTCAGTACAAAAAAAAATAATGTACATGTTTTGCCTGTAAGGCGTAGAACGCGTCATGACTAAAAAATAAAGATAATGAAATATAAAATAATCACAAAATATACAGAAATATATAGAAAATAATTTGTACAAAAACATAAAAACATTACATGAAATTTTCAACAAAATATATACAACATTACAACAGATTCCAAATTTCATATATCCTTGTCAGAAAAAAATTCATCGAGGTCATAGTAGGCCTTCCGAACTAATATGGCATGGAGAGAAACCCGAAGCCGTCTCATAGGGAGACTGCGCAGCTCTAAAGAAAACCTATTAAAGATTTTTGTTGTCATAAATTCCACGTTTTTCTGGAGAAAGCTGAAGCTGAAGCTGAACTGTGAGCCAAGGTTTAGCAAGAAAAATTGCAATAAAATATCCACACAATACCGAAGAGTTGCTAGCTCAGCAAAAGATAGTAGGACAAGTTGCTTATTCCTTTTTCTCGAGCGTAAATGAAACGCGAGAAATTTTTCACCTTATCACGAAGGAACGCTTTCAAGATAAACCCACGTACGATTCTATCAACACAGCATTAATGAACTTGCGGGTTATATGCGAAGAAAATCAAATCGCTGAATTAGCACTGCCAAAGCTCGGATGCGGTCTTGATAACTTAAACTGGAAGCACGTTCTTTCTATGATAAAAGGAATTTTTAATAATAGTCGGATTAAAATTTATATCTATGAGTTCGAAGAACCAAATACTACTTTGAAGAAAATTTTTCATATATCGCCTAGAACGATCGAGGTAGTTCAACTACCAGTAAAAATAAATTCATTCTCAAACAATAATGCTGATGCACTTTCGCGTATCAGAATAAATCCAATCACAGCAAATCCATCTTCATCTTCAGATGAAGAAGACGAGTCAATAATCAATCGTAACGAGACACCAGACTTAATTGATTTTGATGCAAATCCAGACTACGAATTCGAAATCGAATATGACAGATTTATTAACGAACAACCTTCAATAAATTTTGATTTAATAAAAGAGACGAACGACTATGTGACACTTGCTTACCACAAAAATATAATAGCATTCATTCCCAATAATGAAAATGAGGATACACCCCATATTGCAACCTATGTCGCAGATACATGTACTACAGAAAGAAATTTTAATCTAACTGAAACATTGACTATCAAAAACAGCTTAAAGGTTACTAATCGAAAATACTATTTCATCAAATTGCCCGTAGACAATTTATCAAGACTTTCTCAAAAAGATTTATTCAGACTTCTCTACGAGATCAAAGAAAATTTAGAACCTAAAGAATATCATTTGAACAAGGTCAATCACCTACCATTGAAAAGAATTTTGAGTCATTTATTCAACGCTGATACTTTCAAATTCCATATTTGCCATGATATAATCAAATTGCAAAAAGACCTAACGCCTGAAGAAAAGAACGAAATAATGTCGAAATGGCATTCCTCAAAGAATAATTTACATAAAGGTATCAATGAAACATTTCGAAGAATACGTGAACAACATTTATGGCCCAATATGAAAACAGATATAGAAGAATTTGTAAAACGGTGTCAGACTTGTAATCAATCGAAGATTAATAGGCAAAACACAGATTTTCCCCTCGTAATTACAAAAACACCAGAACGACCATTTCAACACATAAACATGGACACACTAGACGTACATCCCCAGTTACATCTTCTGACAATTGTTGATAACTTTTCAAAATATGCACAGGCTTATCCAATTCCTAACAAACAAGCAAGAAGCGTTACTGATCAATTATTATTGTACTTCCAACACTACCCTGTACCACAACGAATTCATGTAGATGCCGGAAGCGAATTTATGAACCAATCGTTCAAAAATCTAATCGAATTGTACGACATTAGACTAACTGTCAGTCCCACTGATCATCCCAAATCTAATGGGCAAGTGGAACGTTTTCACGCCACATTGATGGATTCTATTAGAAGTTTCCACATCGATTATCCTCATAAACCTGTAGTTGACGCACTACCTTTCGCTATAAAAACATATAACCTTAGCAAGTCAGCTTCAACCAAATTCACCCCTCAGGAAATTGTTTTTGGACATATTGATCCATCTAGAGATAATATTTTTACCAATGAAGCAGAACTTCAAGATGATTACCAGAGACTCATGAGAAATTACGCACAATATGTTAACAAAAAGGTCATTTCCAATATCGATAGTTCCAAACAAAAATCAAAGGAACGTTTTGACAAACATGTAAAAGAAAATAGACCTCAGTACAAACTTGGTCAATCAGTGTTTTTAAGAAAACCATCAAGACAATCCAAATTGTCTCCCACATATCTTGGTCCCTACAAAATAACCAGACTCTTACCTCCGAATTGCGTAGAGCTACTAACTTCCAATAATAAATATATGACTGTCAACTTTGACCGGATAAAACCGTCAAATATAGAATCAGACGAAGACCAAGACCCAAATACCTCAGACTAGGTATTTAACAAATAATCCCTGCTGTTTTGGGACCTTTAAGAATAAAGCAGACGTAAATCCAAATGCGTGTCGTAAAAGGCGACTAAATAGGACTTGATACAAGAATTTTTGAAAAACTCTGACGACGTTTGGCAGACGTCAACCATTATGTTCAAAGAACACCTTTTTCCCCATAACTATGATTATATACACATAATTCTATTCCCTGTAAAACTGCTGGGTTTATTAACCGCCAAACCCCCGCCTCACGGAAAACATTTTAATTTTTTTTATTGCGGTCAAATTCAGATTTGCCCTGATATGCAATTTTGGAAGTCACCAAATTGTCCCTGTCATCTGAATAACATCTTAGGATTCAGACTGTAAAATCCTTCGGCTTTACCGGAAATTCAATTATAGTACGAATTTAGTAGTGTTAGCGATAATTCCTAGGTTGGTTTATCGTATCAGCTAATTTCATAATTAAGAACTTTATTGTTTTATCTAGTCATCTGTGAACAAATAATTGTTACAGATCGATCATGGACAAGACTCCATCTAAAATCTTTATTTTCCTATTCCTTATTAATTTTTCTTATTCCAATATCCAAATCAAAGACCTAAACAATACCATAGGACTATTTTACGAAAAAGAGAGAGAAATAAAAATAACTTCAGATATTTGGAAACTAGTAGTGTATAAAGACATTAATCACTTACAAGAAACGTACGAACATAATTTGCAAATTTTAAATACCCTAACAACTGTACTTTTGAAAGATGAACACGATGAAAACGTAAGATTTCGAACTTTTTCCCTTACGATAAAACCCCATCTTGATATTCTAAAAGCGATTTCAAATAAAATCGATAATATGTTAACAGAAATTAAATTCGAAACAATCCGAGTAAGACGAGGACTTGCAAACGGTGTTGGAACCGTATGGAAATTTATAACAGGAAATCTAGATGCCTCCGACGGAGAATATTTTAGCAAATGTATAGACAAATTAGAAAGAGATGATTCAGAAATTCAAAACTTAATTAAAGACCAAATTAAAGTCACAACAAGTACCATTCGAAATTTTAACGAAACGATTAGAAAATTACAAATTGACGAACATTCAACGAAGATATGAAAGTAATAGAAAACGAAATTAAAACCCTTTTTGGGAGTCAAAAATATTTTGAGCATCAATTAAAATTGATGAATAATTGTGAACAACTTCTAGAATCATTCACATTAATTTCAGAAGAACTTACTGATATAGTCAATAGTTTAACCTTTGCGAAATTAAAAATAATCCACCCATCGATAATTAAACCTAGAAATTTACTCAGCGAATTGATAAACATCAATAGACATCTAACGCGAAATAACTTACCATTCAAACCCACTTTGGAAAATCTTCCCCAGTTATTAAATCTTTTTAAACTTCAAGCATTTCAGACAAAAAACAGGTTAATATTTGTAATAATAATACCTTTAATAAATCAGGATACCTTCGACCTTTACCATCTCTACTCTGTACCAACCAAAGATCCTTCTACAAACCTTTTCCATACTATCATCCCCGAATCAAAGATGATAGCATTATCAAAAGATAAGAGAACTTACATCAAGATCCATGACCTCGACACTTGCCAAGAAATGGACGACAGAACCGCCATGTGTCAAGATTTAATTCCTCTTGACTCGACCCAAGGACCATGTGAGGTCATCCTCATCACGACACTCCAAAACTCCGACAAATGCAAGCCACTAATTATGAATGTAATCAACCATAACATTCAGTACATCGGCAAGAACCAATGGTTACTAGTCCTACCATCAAAGTTGGCAATTACCTACACCTGCCCTAATCAAGGTACAACCACCGAACTTCTGGAGGGCAACAAACTCATCACGTTACAAAAACGGTGTAATGCATATACTGGCATTTATCAACTATATGCTAAAGAAGAACAAACTTCCAACTATACAGAAGAGAACTTCATCCCTCGAATTCCATTCGAATGCTGCGAGGAACAAACATCAAAAGAAAAGTTCCATTTGAAACCACTTAAAATCAACCAGTTCAACTTGGACGACTTAAATGTCGCCGCTCACAAACTTGGCGAGCTTGAAGAAGAACTCAAAACGTTAAATCAAGAGCCCTTCGCAACAAAGTACCTCAGCGCATCCACCATCTGGACCCTGACCATCTTTGTTATAATAATTGTAACAGTCATCTGCTGTAAATGTGGCTGTTGCCGCCACTTCATTGGCTACATGAAAAGTTCACCTTCTAACAACCCCAGACCTGACGACAAGGGTTGCTGTGCAAAAATCTATAACTTTTGCAATATCAATCCAAAACCACACCGTAGAACATCTATTCACCAGTGGAACATCGAGTTGCAACCGACACTCGAACTACAAACTGAAGAGACGCCTCTGGAAGCAGCAGCCGTCTTAAGAAAAACGAGGCAGCAAAGAAAAGCCTTGTGAACAAACTTTGCAGTGCGCGAAGTGTTTAAAAGCAGAGCTTATACGAAGTGAAAAGTGCTCGTGACCCTAAAGGACACTTTCTTTTAATTTGTAATCTTTTAATTTTAAGTCTTTAGTACTTAACGATTTTGTTATTTCAGTTTTTAGCTTACTTACCTTTTATGTCAATAATTTTATATTTTTAGAATTTTAAAAAATTTACCTTTATTTTTATTTTCAGTTAATTTTATAAAATTCTATCTAAAAGGGGGAGGTGTTACGACCCCGTCATGAATAAGATTAGTTTTGCTTACTTAGCACCCTGCTGTTTATATATACGACTTCATGCAGTTAGCGAATAACACAATTATCTGTATCATGACCGAGTGCACGTCGCACGCATAAATTGTCGATCCGTTATTACGTTCTAAAACTTGTACGAATTAAATTATTTCACAGTTTAATAAAGTCAATATTTTTTAAAAAGGCTCTTTCAAAAACAAACACGTAAAACACGGGACGGCACAAAACCAGGTAAGAACACGTAGATGGAAAGCACCGTTTGGAACCCGCACGTGCGCAAATGGAAGGTGTACCAAACTTGGAGCTAGGTGGAAAGCACCCAACGTAACTCCTTATTGGCCCAAAAAAATACGTATGAAAATTTCATTGTCTTGTGATCATTTATGTTTGAATAGAATTTGATTCGAACATACAGCGGGAGGGGGCTGTCGCTGCATGGTTCAAGTTAGTACCTATATTATTGATTCAATTATTTGGTCAAAAGATTTTAAATTGAAAACATCACTGATTCATTTTTTGAAAATGATGTTTTAATCGATATAGCTAGAAGTAACTTTTTTTTTGATAAAAATCATTTTCTCCCCTATCAAATGCAATGCCGTTCTAATACTTCAAACTAAAGCTATCACAATATACATACTCAAAAAAGATATTCACGCCTTTTTTCCCCGGGACGATTTTCGCCTGCGGCGCGCGTCTTCGGGGCTGCTTGCTTCGCTCGCGCTTCTTTCCCTTTTCGCTGGTGCCCCCCAATAATTATACACTTCCGCCGCCCCTGACTGGGCTCATGTGCTGATGCTGATGGTGCCGATAACGGAGTACGACAACTTACTACTGGGTGCTTTCCACCTAGATGGTACAAATACATAGTATGGCACACAATTTTAGGTGGTCGGCACAGAACCGGGTAAAGTACACGCAGATGGAAATCACCGTTTGGCACCCGCACATGCGTGAATGGCAGGTGTGTCAAACACTACCCCATAGCCGGCACATTATCACAAATCTTCCTGCGGTGCCGAGGTCCGACAATGTGACATCGTGACGGATTTTCTTACTGCACGATTTTCCAAATCCCGTTAGATCAAATAGTCGGGGTGGCACGCGACATAAAATGGCAAAATACCGCAAATGAATTAGACGGGACGCCCTTTGGTGTGATGACTACTTATACCAAGGTGATTTCGCCAAGGATGCGTCAACATTTCCCACTGGCGACGATTTTTGACAGGAGCTGATTTTTTATAAAACATATGCGTGTGGCACATGTTTTCTCACTAATTTTGACCTCCTGAATACGAATATGGAGTTTATTTTCACGTTTGAAATCAACTTGACCTCATATTTCACATCTAAACCGCAAAAATAGCAGACTCTCGCTAATTTTTGAACTGAAAATTTTATGTACCATCAACGGCGATTTCCAGCCTTGAGCTGGCTGTATAGATCTCATAGAACAAGTTAACAGTGTAAGTTCTGCAAAATAACTCCTCAAACATGGCCAGGGTGCGCCTCAAATCATACCAAAAATGGGCGCTGGGAGCACACTTTGCTGCGGCTGGTTGGGGAATGTAAGAATGTAAGTGTGAAAGAAAGAATGTTGTGCAATATGTTTCACTCTTCAATATATGTATAAGCTAACACATACCAAGCATTTGTCAACATAGGTACCATGGCAATTTGAAACAAAATATCGTAAAAACAAATTTTCATGATTTGGTTATAATTTTTTTTATGACAGGTACAATTGATACCAAAAAACGTAGCTTTGATTTTGATGATGTTCTTTTATCAAGGTAAATACATCAAGAGACCTTTCTCACCTGGAACAAGCATGCTAGATCAAAGTTTCATATAATATAAAACATTTTCGTCAGATCCACGATTGCCAAACATCAGAAAAGCGTCTTTTAATCATTTCAAAGTCCTTCTTTGAATTTGTTCTGGAATAAAACATACGGCTGATGGTTAAGCTTTGGCTTAATTTTTCTGTCTCGCCCGTGAACTCATTCAGGTGTCTAGAAACTTCTGGACTGGATATGCACCAACGGCAAAGGTCAGTAGGATGTTCAGTGTTATTCGTATTCCTATGGCACCAACTTAAAATTTGTTGTCTTGTGTGTGTCAGAATTTTGCGAGAATGAAAGTAATGAGCTCTCAATGGAGGCTCAAAAGCGTCTAGGACGTGAACAAGCCAAAGAGCATGAAAACATACACCATGTAGCATGTAGCATAGGTACTATAGTTGCAAAATAAGAGTTGTAATGTTGAAAAGGTCTTGGTGTCTACCTGATCACTTTTTCATATGTTGTTTGGCGGTGTGGCATGGCAACCGCAAGTCTGACGAAAATGTTTTAAATTATGAGTCGCTATACCGAAACTTTGAGCTAAAGTGGTTGTTTCAGGTGAAAAAGGTCTCTTGATGTATTTACCTTGATGAAAAACATCATAAAAATCAAAGCTACTTTTACGTTTTATTATTGAAAAAAAAGTTATCAACAAATCATGAAAATATATTTTTTCGGTTTTTTATCTGAAATTGTCATTGTATATGTAAGTTTACTTTATAAAACAGTGAAATATTATATAAAACATTTTCCATTTCACACTTACATTCCTTTAATCAGCCGCAGAAAAATGTGCTCCCAGACAAACGCTTCCGGAGAGCGAGCAGATGGACTTACAGAAGCTTCTCAAAGTTCTGGAGCTCCGCTATGGAGATCATCGCGGACGGCATGTTCACCACGCTAATTTTTCGGCAAGAACGCAGAGAAGCGGAGAAAGTCTACAGGAATTTGCAGCTGATGTCCAGAGGCTGGCTCTTCTAGCTTACCCAATGTACTCAGCGCACCTCTTGGCGGACTTCATAAGAGATACCTTCGTCTATGGGATTCGAGATCAATACGTGCGTGAGATGGTGATGATCAAAAACCCAGTCGACATCAGCGACGCACTGACCCAGGCGATCTGCATTGAGGCAGCCAAAGATCTGTGCAGTCGTCAAGTCAAGGCGGTGGGCGTTGAGGAATCTAGAGGCTCACATACTTCCGAGAAATCTGCAAGAGAGATGTTTGAGGAACTCAAACAGGAACTCCTCAGCGCTATGTCTTGGAACAGATCCCAAGGCAAGCCAAGAGCTGGAGGAAGGCCGCGTTGCTTCGGCTGTGTATGGAAGATCGGGACATCTTTGTCGGGACTGCAGGCAATGGTCGAGTTCAGCGGACCGTTTCATAGCGGAACGAGGAACTGCTGATCGGGAAAGTCGCCAACCGAGAGAAGGCAATCGTGAGGCGGAAGATCACGTTGCTTTGAATGTGGAAGAGATGGACATTTGCAACGCGACTGCAGGCGACGATACGCTCCAGCAGAACGTTACATGCTGGAACGGGGGGCTGCTTAACGAGGAGGTCAAGCAGACCGTTTCATTATGGAACGGGGAGCTGCTGATCAAGGAAGTCAACTTCGTCCTGGAAAGAGTCATGGCAATGGCAACACGGATGGTCTTTCTCGAAGACCACGCAACGAGGACTGCAGGCACGACAAGAGGGTGAACCAGCAGAGTGGAAACGTCGAGGTTAAAGCACTTGTCTTTGAAACCTCGAGGAATTGGACTACGGCTGAGCTCAAGAAAGAGCAGCGTGAGGACCCAGCCATCGGTACGCTTGCTGAAAGGAAAGAAGTTGGCCAGGACAGACCGGAATGGGCCGAGATATCTGGTGAAGGACCTGAATTCAAGGCTCTTTGGGCTCAGTGGAATTCTCTGAGAATAGAGAACGGGTTGCTGAAGAGAATCTGGGAGAGTCCCGATGGAAAAAAGAGATGGCTCAATTAATGCTTCCAAAGAAGAGAGTGAAGGAGGTCCTAAAGGAAATGCACGATGGCGTCACTGGAGGGCACCTTGGGGTGAACAAGACGTTGGCCAAGGTGCGCGAGTGATTCTACTGGGTGAACTACCGGAACGACGTGGAAACATGGTGTCGCCAGTGCGAGGTTTGTGCGGTCAGAAAAGGACCATCAAGAACTCGCAGTCGAGGAAAGTTGAAGATGCGTTACGATTTGAAGGCGAACTCCACGGGATTTCAGGCTGGTGACGTGGTCTGGCTGTACAATCCTCAACGCAAGAAGGGAAGGTCTCCAAAGTTGCATCCGTCGTGGGAAGGACCGTACACGGTAGTCAAGAGGATCAATGACGTCGTGTACAGAATCCAGCGAGCCCCGAGAACCAAGATGAAAGTTGTCTACCTTGATCGCCTTGCACGTTACCCTGGGAGTAACGATGAGCCTATTCGGAATGAACAGGCTCAAGAGGGGGGCAGTGCTACGAGCGGCGATCCCGTACATATTGGTACACACTAGATCTTTCTGGATTCTCCCATCCACGGTCGCAGTGTACAAATGGGTGGAGCTCTGGACATTTCTAGAGTGTGCGAGGAGGCATTGAAATGCACGGAGACTCCAACGTTCGATCAAGGCACATCTGCCCACTTTGGCGGAGGTGCAGATTCCAGAACACATGGAAAGCACTTGGAAGGTGTGTTTGATTATTCAGGAATGGTCTAGAAACCGCATATACCGGGCCGCTATGGAATTTGCTGGAAGTAGACAAAAAGTTCGGGAACGCTGTTCGGAGGCCTTATATAAGGCGTCAGCCGGCAGCTCGCGGCAGTATTAAATTGAATTGCGAAGTGGATAGCGATCGAAAACAAGCGAAGTACCTGCGATATAATTCCAAGTAGATAATTGTTGGCGTGTAGTTATTGTAGTAGTTGTAGTAGTACGCAGTAATAAACAGTGTGTATTTTAAATCGATCGTCTCAATTATATTCGAAACCGTACGCGAGATACGTAACAGTACGTTCACGACGTATACCCAATTCCAATTACGTAATAATGTGATAACGTGATTCAGATAATGTGATGTCAGATGCAATAACGTTCCGTTTCGTTCCTAGCAAATAACGTTCCAAAATAACGTTATCCAAATAACGACCCATCTCTAAATAATTATTAGGTATTTATTTGACTATTGACTTGGCCTAAATAACTGTGATTGATTTGAGATGGCACGCTCTCGCCCGCTGCCCGCGCTCTCGCAGGAAGATTTCTGATAATGGGTGCTTTCCACCTAGCTCCAAGTTTGGTACACCTGCCATTTACGCATGTGCGGGTGCTGAACGGTGCTTTCCATCTGCGTGTTCTTACCCGGTTCTGTGCCGTTCATTGGACCACCTAAAATTGTGTGCCATTGTGTGAAACATGTGCCGTCTGGTGATATTCGTGCCGTCTAGGTGGAAATCACCCAATGTGCCGGCTACGGGTTAGTGTACCAAACTTGGAGCTAGGTGGAAAGCACCCACTACTGTCGGTAACTCTATGGTGCTTTCCACCTAGACGGTACAAATACCACTAGGCGGAACATGTTCCACGATTTGGTACACCTATGTAGATGGAAAGCACCGGCATCGTTGACCGACGCGACATCTCTGGTCTGGAGGCGAAAGATGCGACGATGCGACTATGACTATGGGCGATGGGTGCTTTCCACCTAGCTCCAAGTTTGGTACACCTTCCATTTGCGCACGTGCGGGTTCCAAACGGTGCTTTCCATCTACGTGTTCTTACCTGGTTTTGTGCCGTCCGGTGGATCACCTAAAATTTTGTGCCGTCGGAAGGCACACCGAAAACGGATGCGACAAATGACGTATCGTCAGCTGTAATCCAGCACTCCGTTGTCATATATCTCTCTCTGTGTTGTTTCATCCATGCATCCGTGTTTTATTTTATTTCTCTGCAGGGATAACGTACGATCGATTAAGATTTACGCTGCCATTTATTTATTTCTGAATGCTATAGTCATCTTTCGCCTCCAGACCAGAGATGTCGCGTCGGTCAACGATGCCGGTGCTTTCCATCTAGGTGTACCCAATCGTGGAACATGTTCCGTCTGGTGGTATTTGCACCGTCTAGGTGGAAAGCACCCATTAATAATAAAGAAATGGCAGCGTAAATCTTAATCGATCGTACGTTATACCTGTAGATAAATAAAATAAAACATGGATGCATAGATGAAACGACACAAAGATTTTGGCGCTCCATAAATCGTAATGCGCAGGCTGCTGACGTCCACGGACAGTCAGGAGTCTTTTTCGAGCGAATAACCGTTCATGACCGGTTACACTTGGTTATAGAATTTGACGTTTGAGCGAGGATTGGTTATAAGCGGTAAAGGAAGTGCCGCCATTTTGATATCATCACCGGTTATACATTGGGTGCTTTCCACCTAGACGGTACAAATACCACCAGACGGCACATGTTCCATCGTACGGCACACAATTTTAGGTGATCCAATGAACGGCACAGAACCGGGGAAGAACACGTAGATGGAAAGCACCGTTTGGCACCCGCACATGCGTAAATGGCAGGTGTACCGAACTTGGGGCTAGGTGGAAAGCACGCATTTCATTAGTCTTTTTCGAGCGAATAACCGTTCATGACCGGTTGGTTATTAGCGGTTGACATAAGATTGACAGATACTGTCATTTTTTTGACATTTGACATTTCTCGCTAAAACGTTGTGGTTATAACTTTGGTTATCAGCATTTGACGGGAAAAGAGGGACTAATAGCTACAAATAGTTACGTACTTGTATTTGTCTCTGCTACGTACCGTGTAGGTAGGTACTTAAACCATTTGTAATCTAGGATAGCTTTGAAGATGAAAAATTCAGTCATTCAGCCAATCCAGTCACTTGAATCGATGAACATTTCGTTTCCGAAGTAACCCCTGATTACGAATTTTGTGCATCACACGTGTATCGTGATCACATCACACATACAATTTTTATGAAATCCTGTTTGTTTTCTTGTTCATGGTGTAGGTAATACCGAAGGAACAATAAATATATTGAATTGAATTGAAAATCAACTATTCATATTTCTACTATAAATAGGAGGTATGACAAGTACTGCTTTCAGGATTGAACCACAACAGGCGGCCATCGGACATCTGAATTATCCGATGTTCTTGTGGGTCCATCACAGATGAGTCCATCGTCTTCGATTCTTCTTTCCTCGTCGCCAAGTCAAGTTGTCAAGTTTTTGAGGTTAGGTTAGCTACGTCTGCCGTTTGAAAATTCTGGACCGCTGCTTCTTTTGTTTGTTGCCGCCACAATTTGTTCCCCCACCATAACAATAACCAGCCCCATGACCAGGTTATGACCGGTGATGATATCAAAATGGCGGCACTTCCTTTACCGCTTATAACCAGTGGGTGCTTTCCACCTAGACGGTACAAATACCACCAGACGGCACATGTTCCATGGTGTGGCACAAAATTTTACGTCATCCAATGAACGGCGCAGAACCGAGTAGAAACACGTAGATGGAAAGCACCGTTTGGAACCCGCACATGCGTAAATGGCAGGTGTACCGAACTTGAGGCTAGGTGGAAAGCACGCAATCCTCGCTCAAACGCCAAATTCTATAACCAAGTGTAACCGGTCATGAACGGTTATTCGCTCGAAAAAGACTATAATCTGGTCATGAGGCTGGTTATTGTTATGGTGGGGGAACAAATTGTGGCGGCAACAGATTTGAATTTGAAACAAGCAGCGGTCCAGAATTTCCAATCATGAAACGTACCTAACCTAACCTCAAAAACTTGACAACTTGACTTGGCGACGAGAAGAATAAGAATCATCGAAGACGATGGACTCATCTGCGATGGACCCACAAGAACATCGGGTAATCCAGATGTCCGATGGCCGCCTGATGGTGGTTTAATCCTGAAAGTACTTGTCATACCTCCTATTTATAGAAATATGAATAGTTGATTTTCAATAGCACATTCCGTGGAACTTATGCGCAAGCGTGATATCGAATATTGACAGATAAGCGAGTCTGCCGTCAAGTGTCAACTGTCGAATTTTGCGCGAGTTCCGTTCTCTCAGAGACTCTCACCTGGGAATCTCTGACTCTCATCAGTTTTATATAATCCGTACTACACTTCTGTAGCGAAAGTTGCCTAAAAACCACGATTTTAGGCAACATTCGCTACATCAGTGTACTGCGGAATATATTTTACTCCCAGGGACTTTTCTCGTACGATTCAAGAATAGCGGCCCTGCAGTGGGATTCTGAACTCCACGATACGATCCGATCGCGTCGAAAATGACAGAAAGTGACGACAGAGGTGATTCTGATGCGCTTTTTGATGGTCGTGAAATCGTAAGATGGCGGGCAGTTCCGACGGCAGCTTAGGAGCTGCCGTGAAATCGACTAGGACACGAATACCGCGCCGTGATTGGAGGAAAGCGTCCAACGTTCCAGTTGACAAGTGTCATTAAAATCCGTTCAAAAATAGGCGCCTGCTACCTGTTTCTGCTTTTGTCTATGCTTATCTCTGTCTGGGTGTTTAAATAGTTAGAAAAGTAATATTCTTTTTGGCTTCATATTGGGACTTTTCAACAATCGTTTGACGAATCCAAGTCAGTTAGTCAGTTGCATCTCGTGCTAGTTACTAGTAGTGTTCTGAAGAATGGCGTTCAAAGCGAGTGATATCCATTGGGAAATAATCTGTAACTTCATGGAGGCCCATAAGGACTTTGCTGTCGGGAGATTGAACGCTCCTTCAGCTAGGGAAACTCATAAAAAATTGTGGGAACAATTGGCCAATTCGCTAAATGCGCAAGGCCTTGGAAACCGACCCGTAGAAAAATGGCAGAAGGTATGTACATTGTACTTCTGGCCGGAGGGTCCGAACTATATTACGATTTTTAGTCAATTTTGGTATTACTGTTATTGTGTTATAATTTAAATATTATTTAAATTCCAAATAGACATGGACTGACTTCAAGTACAACTTGAAGAAAAAAGCTAGCACACTGCGAAGGGAAGCAACCCAAACCGGAGGAGGACCGATGAGAAACTCAATGCTTACAGCATTCGAGGAGAGGATTCTGGCTCTAATGGGGGAAACTTTCCATGAGGGAATCCGTCGACCGGAAAGTGGTGTAATAAATTATTAAAAATTATATTCAGAATAGAATTCCTTTCACAAGTGATATTTCAGCTACATTTCATGCAGAAAGAGTCCAATCAATGTTCATCGTCCTCCACCATGTGTTCTGCCAGTTCTGCCACCACCACCACAACCACAACCACAACCGCCACTGATCCACTGGCAGCAGCACCACTTTCGACCGGTCCTATCGGCATCTCCACCCCAATATTCACAATTCCTGCAGTGGATCATTCCTACGTCAAACCACCAGCGTTTAAAAAGAGGAAGTTGACTGTGGAGGAGATCAGTGAGGAAACTGTCGAGGTTTTACGGTCGCTAGACACAAATATTTTTAACTTAAATAGAAATGTGTCTCAATTAACGAAAGCTTTAAACCGCATAGCGGACATTGAAGCTTCGAAAAACCGTCAATAAAACAAATCGTTATTAATTATCCGAAATAATAAAACACGTACTACTATGATTGAAAAAGTTTAATTTTGCCTAAAATACCTATTTACAACAAATGTTCGGGTCTGACGGCCCTCATTTAATAAATTTATGCCATTCATATTATCATTACCGCCAACGTTATTGTCAATTTCTTCATCAGGGAGTGGGTCATTAGCATCTCCCAATAAAGGGATTCCCTCCAGAATGCAGAAATTGTGTAGTGTTGCACAGACAGTAATCAAACTTGCAACAAAATGTGGCGAGTATCTTGCCATCCGTTCTTTCAACACACATCTGAACCTCATCTTTAGTAGCCCAAAACATCTTTCAATGGTATTTCGGGCTGAGGCAAGAGCAGCATTATACGCTGCTTCTGGGGTGTCTGGTGGGGGATTGTTATATGGAGTTAAAAGATATGGCTGTAGGGGATAACCACTGTCTCCAATCAGCCAAGAGTTTCTGTCACCGTTTGCATACAACTCTTGCAAATGTTGCTGCAATAGAGAATTCCTCCATACAAAAGCATCATGCGTAGAGCCCCCGAAGTTTGCATTCAAATTCAATATGGTCAGGTCATCTCCGCACACTGCTTGTACATTCAGGGAATGGTATCCTTTCCTATTAATGAAGTTATGCTCTTCAACAGTTGGCTTCAGAATTGCGACGTGTGTGCAATCGATTGCACCTATGCAACCAGGAAATCCCCACCTGTTCATGAAATTAGCTTTAAGCTGCTGCCGTTGTTCCATAGTGCTGGGAAATCTGATGTAAAGTGGTGACAAGTGTTCGTCAATAGCCCTGGTTACAGCTTTCACACAACGGTGAACACTGGTTTGGCTCAGCCCAAAATTGAAATCCTGACCAACACTGCGTTGATAACATCCAGTAGCATAAAAGCGCAAAGCCGTTAGCACCATGGTTTGTATTGAAATGCCATGGTTTCTGGTAGGGTGATGTAAGTGGGGCTCCAGTAAGTTGATGAGGCGCAGACCTCCTGCCTTATTTAAACGGAACAGCTCAATAAATCTAAAAAGGAGCATGAAGAAAACATCCAGTGACACAAGTTCATAATAATGCTTGTGGGCATACTGACCTTTTATCTGATAATTGGAAAGGTTCGCTGGTGTTCCTTATATTTCGCCTTAATCTGACGAGACGCAAATTTTCCTGCCTCCTCGCCAGGTTAAATATTGGCAACATTATAATCAGAGAAGACGATAAAAACAGAGAAATTTTAATTATGTGACAATAACTGTCAAACATTGGAAATTGAGATATTTTAATACAAATGTCACAAACGTCAAAAACTGTTCCCATTAGACATAAAATCCAATAAAATTATTTCACCACATCGAATTTGTAAACACGCCCATCGAATGCCGAGTTCATCCGACGATAGTGCTTCAGAATCGAAACGGCCGGCATTTTCTTGATGATATCGAATTGACCATCGGGTCGTCGGACGAACTCGTATCGCCAGTTCAGAATCCCACTGCTGCTCTCTGTTTCGTGATGCGTGATGGCTTCATCCTCCAAGAAAGTGCGAATTCGCTTAAGTGAACATGATGTGCCGGCTGTCTGTTTTTAATGTTTTTTTTGTTTTTTCTCATTAAATGGTGATCTACGTTACCAAATCGTATTGAACTATTTTTCTGATATTATTTCATGTATTTATAACATACCTAGCATAAAACAGATAGTAATAAATCGCAACTTTGCACTTGAACCGCGAATGACATATCACTCACATGACATAACTGACATACGCATGGCATAATTGACAGCTCGGCTGTTTTTGTTTGTGCTGTTTGTAACATAACTTACATCCTCAAGCTTCGAGCGTTGCAATCGTGGCATGGAAATGTTGTTGTTAGAGGAGGAAGCTGGAAATTGTTTGAATATTGCACAAAACAAAAGAAAAAAAAAACAATTAAAACAAAAAAAAACGAGGGGCTTTGTTTTAATACAAAAAAAACGTAATAAGAAACAAAAAAAACGAACACGTTTTTTTTTAACCCACATCACCTAAACCTATTATTCCAACTATTGGCAAACCTGATTCCAGAAAATTAAATAATTCACTTTGCCCACTATGGGTACATCTACGAGCTTACAACATTTATTATTTCACATTCAAATCTATGTCGATTAAGCAAAAACAGGGACACGAAAAAGATTTGGAGTAAAGAAATTTATTTATATATGCACTTTAGTGAATAATTGAGTATGGATGGCGGCAGTGAGTCGTTGACGTACAATGCCTAAAGTCATTTGTCAATCTGTCAAAAAAAAAAGCCTTCATTCATCTTTCAAATTGTCACTTATCTACGAACGTGGAGCGTGGAGCAACAACAAGCCCTCGACTTAATCGAAAGGTGTGTGCAAAGGTCAATGTTATCGTTCTTTTCAATTGAACTCGACCATTTTTCAGCACTTATCCAATTGTAATAGAAAAGGAAAATGCCGCCAGCAGCTGCCGCACCGAAACTTGCCCGTGAAGAGGACTCTGTGGGCATCAATGCGGTGTTGCTGGGCCCCCCCGGATCCGGAAAAGGCACTCAAGTGAGTATTACATAATAATATCTCTAACACGCCGCAAATTAACCTTAAAATAAATCAAATATTTCAAAGGGAAAAGCCACAGAAGGAACATGATCTTTTCCTGTTTGATAAACTGTTCTTTAATCTATTAATAGTCAGATCAAGTAACACAATTTCAGGCTCCACGGCTTAAAGAAAAATACTGTGTGTGCCACTTGTCAACTGGTGACATGTTACGGGCAGAAATCCAGTCGGGTTCCGTGCTGGGGGCCAAGCTAAAAAAAGTTATGGACGAAGGAAAACTCGTCAGTGACGATTTGGTTGTCAACATGATCGACAACAACCTTGACAAGCCCGAGTGCAAGAATGGATTCCTGCTGGATGGATTTCCACGAACAGTGGTTCAAGCCGAAAAGGTTTTTCTCAAGCTCTTAATCATAGTAAGGTTCCTTACCAATTTAAACTATATGGGTTTCAGTTGGACGAACTGTTGGAGAAACGCCACACTGGCTTGGATGCTGTTGTGGAGTTTGGCATTGATGACAGCCTCTTGGTTCGACGCATCACTGGCAGACTGATTCATACAGCCAGTGGCCGTTCTTACCATGAAGAATTCCACCCACCCAAGAAGCCCATGACGGATGACATCACCGGCGAACCCCTCATACGCCGTTCGGACGACAATGTAGAAGCTTTGAAAAAACGTCTTCTATCATATCACAGCCAGACTCGTCCCTTAGTTGATTATTACCAAATTCGTGGCATCCACCATCATGTTGATGCTTCAAAAGCTGCCAACGAAGTCTTCAAGAACATTGACAAGATATTCCTAAATGCTCGCGAAAAACGCAGCAGGATTTAGAAGCGTCTTCCTAGTTGAATTGGTTAATTTCTATTACTTCCCTAGGTACAGATCCCAGTTTATTAATTCAAATTGTACAGTGTAACTCTTGAATGCAATTAAATTTTGTTACGACTGACTTCATTCAATTTTACTCTCTCGACACCCCACTAATGGAAAGGAAGGTATTGGTCATTCCATACAAATTCAATTCACTTGATTTTCACTTTCCCGGCCCTCCACCAACATGGAAGGGAAAGTATTGTAATTGCGCAGAAATATCGTTTTGAGCTTTTGCCAGATATACAGGGTGTTGCATGAGGAAACCGACATAGCTTAAGGGTAGGTCCAGTTTTTCTAGGGGAACTAGGATCTCGCTTTGGAATTTTTCTATCGCTTTTCGTTTTAATGTTACAGGGTGAATCATGTATTTTGTCGAAGTTTTTGATGAGCTATATCTTCCAAATGGCTTATTGGATTGGACTGAAATTTGATAGGTTTGATCTTCTAATGATAGCTAATACCATTGTACTAATACATTGCATCATAAAGTTCAGAAGTTTCAGGGCCGGACTGATTTTTTTTATTTTCAAAGTTTTTGTTAGAAAAGTCAAATTTTTCAATGTTTTTTTGCAAAACCAGTATCAGATTCAGAAACACCAGAAAAAATGCTACAAGGAACATCCTTCAATTTCTTCGGCACACCCAAAGTCTTCCCAGAAAAAAATATCTTTTGAGATTAGGGTCGGCTGCGATCTAGTGAAAATCAGTCTAGCACGCATTCTTTCACGAATCTTCGAGATGTTCATCCTCTAATTCAATGCTGTCACGGTTTTTTTCACTTTCCCACATTAGTGTAACTTGGTACGGCAAAAAAGACAAAAGTCCAGGACCGGAATCAAGTCTAGTGAACATTTATTTCTAAATATCCGATTTTTCAGTATTTAGTTGGAAAATTACAGCACAAAGTTATCGTGAAGTGGCTGAAAAATGCTCTTTTGTCTGCATTTGGAACTTCAGGTCACTTTAGAAACCAGCTAAACAAATTTTTCCTTTTGTTGATTTCAAGAATACAAAAAATTATTTCCGAAACTTTTCGCGAACAAAATAAAAATAAGCAAGAATGATAATTATTCTGAAACGTAATTTTAATTTGTAGAAAACGAGCAATATCAATGTTTGTATGTTATGTTTATGTTAATGTTTATCAAATTTCGGAAATAATTTCTCTCTTGTCTGCATTTGGAACTTTAGGTCACTTTAGAAACCAGCTAAACAAATTTCTCCTTTTGTTGATTTCAAGAATACAAAAAATTATTTCCGAAATTTGATAAACATCAACATAAACATAACATACAAACATTGATATTGTTCGTTTTCTACACATTAAAATTACGTTTCTGAATAATTATCATTCTTGCTTCTTTTTATTTTGTTCGCGAAAAGTTTCGAAATAATTTTTTGTATTCTTGAAATCAACAAAAGGAGAAATTTGTTTAGCTGGTTTCTAAAGTGACTTAAAGTTCCAAATGCAGGCAAAAGAGCATTTTTCAGCCACTTCACCATAACTTTGTGCTGTAATTTTCCAACTAAATACTGAAAAATCGGATTTTTAGAAATAATGTTCACTAGACTTGATTCCGGTCCTGGACTTTTGTCTTTTTTGCCGTACCAAGTGATACTAATGTGGGAAAGTGAAAAAAACCGTGACAGCATTAAATTAGAGGATGAACATCTCAAAGATCCGTGAAAGAATGCGTGCTAGACTGATTTTCACTAGATCGCAGCCGACCCTAATCTCAAAAGATATTTTTTTCTGGGAAAACTTTGGGTGTGCCGAAGAAATTGAAGGATGTTCCTTGTAGCATTTTTTCTGGTGTTTCTGAATCTGATACTGGTTTTGCAAAAAAACCACTGAACTTCTGAACAACTTTATGATGCAATGTATTAGCTATCATTAGAAGATCATACCTATCAAATTTCAGTCCAATCCAATACCTAAGTCATTCGGAAGATATAGCTCATCAAAAACTTCGACAAAATACATGATTCACCCTGTAACATTAAAACGAAAAGCGATAGAAAAATTTCAAAGCGAGATCCTAGTTCCCCTAGAAAAACTGGACCTGCCCTTACGCTATGTCGGTTTCCTCATGCAACACCCTGTATACATTTTGAGGTCCCCCAAGACGATTAAGACCATTTCCAGAATGATGTCTCTCTGTGTGGGTATGTGTGTCTGTGATCTTCCACGATAACTGCTGAACGGTTGACCCGATCAAACTTGAAATTTGACAATCAGACATGGTTTTTCTGTGGAAGGAGCCCATTAAGCCTAGGGCCCCATCTGCGACATAATGCAGACTTCTTGCGATATCGCAAGAATTTTTATCGACGCTTTTGTTAGTTTCCATGTGCAAAATAAATGTTGCGATGAAGTTTGGTGTCATAGTGTTCTTCCAAAATGTCAATGTCAATCAATAATGGTTAAATTATCCAAGTTGTTGGACATTTTTCATATTTTTGGTAGAGTTTTGAAACTGACCGGTCAAAATCTCGGCCTACTTAAAATAAAAGAATTATTATACAGGCGCTTACACGCCCCTATAGTCCGGCGGAAAAAGACACGAATTGTGCACGTAGGAAAAAAAACTTTTTGTATTTTTTTCCTTGATCTACACCTAAAAGTAAGTCAATTCAGAAGCGGAGGCATTCTTGCGGGGTCATTAGTAACTGAGTACGGCCCTGTCAAAATTTGGAAGAATTTCTCAAAAATTTCCGGAAGTTTGTCCGATGGCTTTCGGTTATGTGGCGATTTCTATGTATTCGAGGATGAGAAATCCAACAAAACTGGCCCCGAAGGGATATTGCCCTTATTTTCGAAGATACAGGGTGAAACGTAAATTTCGACCCAACATTTTTGAGGTATTTCCGGATTTTTTTCCGAAGCGATGGGGAGAGGGAGGGGCACCATTTCTATTTTATCTCAATTTTTGGTCTTTTTAGAACAAATTTAGACGGGTAGGCAATCGCGAGCAATGACTGGTGCTTCGGTATAGTTCCGCAAAAGCTTCTTGTAACTGTTAAGTCATGTCTATAATTTCAAATGATGGGGACGTTTCAGGTTTACATTTCATGTCTTGATTAAAAGGAAATACGATTTGATTGAAGTGGGTGACATAGCGCAAATGTTTTCATTGATACAGGGTGGAACGTCTATGTTACGCGATATTTTAGAGTTATTTGATGATTTCTTCTACGTTACGATGCCTGCAGGAAAAGGTTTCACTCTCATTCTGCTTTTCACCTTACACCTTGCATAAAACAATTTATATCTGAAGGCAACCTCAAAAGGTCCTTGGCAATACACTACAGCCCCGCGAAGCGTCCTGCAACCCCTAAATTATTTTTGCATTCCGTAACCGAACGAGACGGCTTCAATGCGCACTTGCACGTTTTCGTAAACGAGAAATATCCTCGGAAATATCATTTCATTGATACCAAAGATATGAGACCCTTAGTTTCTCGAATACAGGGTGGATATGTAACGTGACTCGGTAGCCGAGAGATATTTTCAGATTTTTAGCTTACTTCTTCAAACGGGAAGGCGCTAAGGTAAATCAGGCATTTGAAACTCTTGCCAACGCTCCAAGCGTGAATGACGTGGTAGAGATATTGCCAATCATTGAGAGATATGTCGTCCTTCTCTATGATAAATGCAATGAGCATAACGGAGTGAACGAGGCAAGAAAAGACCTTTTTACGCGAAAAGGAAGGGAGATCGAAAATATACCCCCAACTAAAGATGCCCTCATGCTACACATCTTACGAGCAGCTTATCAAGCGGGGCATGTATGGAGCCAAAGCATGATGAAAAACGCCAAACTCCTTAATCCAACTGAATTTGGTTGGCAGAAATCAACAGAAGACTCAACTACTTGGAAGGTAAGAGAAATATAGATAGGTAATGCATGTATTAGCCAGTTACTTCTAGGAAAATACCTAATAACTAATTGCCCTTGTTTGTTCAAAGGTGAAATGGACTGTATTGCCAAGTGCAGCCAAAGCATGCCGTGAAATCATATCTTGCAACTGTACAGCAGCCTGTGCCAAACGATGTGGATGTTTCAAGGCTGGTCTTCCTTGCACTACTTTATGCAAATGTGGAGGATGTGTTATTGATGTTTGAATATCTATTTTCTGTGAAGCCTCTGTCACACTGAGACAAGATCAGTGATGAAAACAAATATACTCGGGAGTATAGGTACTTACAAGTATGCCAGAAAACTATGTCGAAAAACGTTCTGTTCCAAATTCCTGATTTTTTTAATCTTCGTCCAGTCAGATTGCTCCTTTTACCCCGTACGGGATTGATGATCGTGTGGAAATTTTTGTCCCAGATTTTTGGCACACTTGCAAGTATACTTGTTTTAATTATTGATATGATGTCCCAGTTGAATGATTTAAAATATCATGATTTCAATGATATAGGTATCATTTGAAAGATCGTGTGACAGAGGCTTGTGATGGATTCGTACTCAAGGAGACATCCATAATTGCGAATTTATTTACAAAACTACTAAAAATGTATATTCCTTTACAAATTGTTTTCTTCTCCAAATGCCTCCCCACCTACTTTTGAGGATGTAGACAACCCAATGAAATGGTTTGATGTTGATAGGGGTCGAAAACCGGTTTCCAGCCTGCATCAGAACTGACTCGAAAAATGCATGTGCAATATAAAAAAAAATAATAATTGTGAAGGGAGGTTGTTTTCTACAACTAACCAGCTACTCCAGCTAGAAGGAATATTTGTATAAAAAATACAACACCAACATAGGGTATCTGTTATAGTCGCGGTTCTAATTTCCAAGGGTAGTTCGCGATTACACAGAGCTCTTCCCCCTAAGATTAACCCCATAAGAATCAAAGAAGTTTGTATAAGTGGGAGTGGGCGGGTAAAGGTATGATTTCCTGCATGCAATAGGAACACGATTTTTCTTGTTTTGGGTCCCGAGGCCATGAGCTACCGATTGGAGTTGAAATTTTCCGCATCCTCTCCATTCGTCATGGACTAGATGCTGTGAAGGACGGAGAACAGATGGATGGGCAGACGGACGGACAAATAGACGAACGGACGGACGGACGGACAAACGGACAGATGGACGGACGGACAGACAAACGGATAAAGCAAAAACATAAGCGCCTTCCCGTTTGAAGAAGTAAGCTAAAAATCTGAAAATATCTCTCGACTACCGAGTCACGTTACATATCCACCCTGTATTGGAGAAACTAAGGGTCTCATGTCTTTGGTATCAATTAAATGATATTTCCGAGGATATTTCTTGTTTACGAAAACGTGCAAGTGCGCATTGAAGCCGTCTCGTTCGGTTACGGAATGCAAAAATAATTTAGGGGTTGCAGGAACGCTTCGCGGGGCTGTAGTGTATTGCAAAGGACCTTTTGAGGTTGCCTTCAGATATAAATTGTTTTATGCAAGGTGTAAGGTGAAAAGCAGAATGAGAGTGAAACCTTTTCCTGCAGGCATCGTAACGTAGAAGAGATCATCAAATAACTCTAAAATATCGCGTAACATAGACGTTCCACCCTGTATCAATGAAAACATTCGCGCTATGTCACCGACTTCAATCAAATCGTATTTCCTTTTAATTAAGACATGAAATGTAAACCTGAAACGTCCCCATCATTTGAATTTATGGACATGACTTAACAGTTACAAGAAGCTTTTGCGGAACTATACCGAAGCACCAGTCATTGCTCGCGATTGCCTACCCGTCTGAATTTGTTCTAAAAAGACCAAAAATTAAGATAAAATAGAAATGGTGCCCCTCCCTCTCCCCATCGCTTCGGAAAAAAATCCGGAAATACCTCAAAAATGTTGGGTCGAAATTTACGTTTCACCCTGTATCTTCGAAAATAAGGGCAATATCTCTTCGGGGCCAGTTTTGTTGGATTTCTCATCCTCGAATACATAGTAATCGCCACATAACCGAAAGCCATCGGACAAACTTTCCGAAATTTTTGAGAAATTCTTCCAAATTTTGACAGGGCCGTACTCAGTTACTAATGACCCCGCAAGAATGCCTCCGCTTCTGAATCGACTTACTTTTAGGTGTAGATCAAGAAAAAAAATACAAAAAGTTTTTTTTCCTACGTGCACAATTCGTGTCTTTTTCCGCCGGACTACTACACAAAACTAGGCGAGAACCACATACTTAAATAGCTATACCGCTCATGAACCTATTGCGCATTCTGCCGCGCCGCGCAACAGAAGGAGTTAGAGGATGACGCCATCTTGATGGTTAATTTCCAGTGTATCTCAAAATACCGAGCTTTATAGCTACCACAAAATATCTTAAGGGCCGTGAAACTGATCAAACCTTCTGCAATTTTACAATAGCGATCTAGTTTTCTCAAGTACCATCATCCATCACGTAAGTGTATTTAGTTTTGTTGAAATTACAAAATAATCACATCGCTTTGGATGGTTGGGAGCCACTGTACTCTGAGTAAACGAAACGTCAAGTGACAGCTTTTTGACAGTGTAAATAAACATCACGTAGTTAACCGAACTTTTGGACGTTGGAATGATCGCACACCTTTTCTTCACCTGTTGATTCCCAGTTGATGTTATTAGTGTTTATTAGTGATGTGTTAGTGTATTAGTTATTAGTTATCTTTATCAACGACATCATTTCTGATCTCAAATGTCAATACCTATTGTTTGCGGACGACTTGAAACTTTTTAACTCAGTTGAGTCCATCACTGACTGCTACCGACTCCAGAGTGACGTCGATAGTATCAATGTGTGGTGCAGTCGTAATGGCCTGCATCTGAATATAGCGAAGTGTAGCGTGTTGTCATACACAAGAAAGAACAAACACCTAGTTTTTCCCTATGCCCTCGGTGGGGTCGCGATCGAGAGACGTAGTGAGGTGGTGGACCTGGGGGTGATTTTCGACAGTGAGCTAAATTTTCACAGACAGACTGAAAGATGTGTTTCATCTGCTACAAAAACACTGGGTTTTATTTATAGAAACTGCAGAGACTTCAATATTCCTGCCCTTCTGGCACTTTACTATTCGTTGGTACGCAGTCAGTTGGAATACGGCATACTAGTGTGGCATCCGATTTACCAACGTCATGAAGTTTTACTAGAGTCAGGGCTGGGCAAAATACTTTGAAAAATGTATTTAAATACAAAATACAAAATACATGATCCAAGATAGTCGAAATACAAAATACAAACTACTTCTTGATTTGTCTTCAAAATACAAAATACAAAATACGTATTTTGGAAAACCCAGAAATTCCAAAATACAAAATACAACCGAGGTATTTCAAAATACAAAATACAAAATACAAACGTATTTAAACAATTTTGTTGAAAAAACCGGGAAATGCAAGGATTTCAATGGAAACACTTTGGATTGATTTAGTCGCAACAATAGGTAAATTATTATGAACTATAAAAAGACAAATAAGACAACCAGGAATTGGAGAAAACTTCATATTCGACCTATTCATAACTTCATTTATCAATTCTTCAAAATCACAAATGTTGCTTCCTTTGAGGACAACCAGCTTTTCCAAAATATTGTCCGACATCCAACATGGAACCCCTCGTTACTGACAGGAGGCAGCCACCAGTAAAACGCAAAAGAAGTAATCGAACGATCCTAGATAGTGTGCGAACGCAAGAAATGGCAATGGGGTAAAGTATAGTATTACCAAGACAATCTCAGCCGAAACAGACTACAGAGCGTGGAAAACAAATGTATTTTGTATTTTGAAAATCAAAATACTTTCCCGAAAAATGTATTTCAAATAAAAAATACAAAATACTGCCTGAACCATTCCGAAATACAAAATACAAATACTTCTCAGTCAAATGTATTTAAATACAAAATACAAAATACTCGAATGTATTTCAAATACGTATTTCAAATACTTGTATTTCAAATACCGCCCAGCCCTGACTAGAGTCCGTGCAGCGCAGATTCCTAAAATGGTTGAGTTTGAAAAAGAACGGAGTTTATCCCCCCAGGGGCTATGACCATGGCGTGCTGCTCAGGGATCTTGGCGTCAGCTCTCTGAGAGACCGAACTAAACGGATCGCCATAACATTTTTGTCCAAATTGTGCAACTCACATCTTGATTGTCCTCCACTACTAGAGAGACTGAAATTTTTCATTCCACGCGTCTCTTCAAGGCGGCAGCCTACATTTTATTGTGAACGGCCCAGCACCAATCTACTATACAGGTGTCCAATTTTTTTTATTTGTAATACATTCAATGAGTTGCCGCCTAGCTGCGATATCCATTTTGATACTCCAGCCTGCATTTTTAAACTTTCCTCTTTGTAAATGTGCATGGGTGCTTTTGTTATATTGTAGTTGATTGTATATTGTGTGAATTTTAATACTTGTTGCAACTTTTACCTGCATTTTTTGTGTAAATACATTTCCTTTACTGGGTTTGCCTGTTGGAAATAAATCTCTTATTTATTATTTATTATTATTATTTATTAGTGTTGATTCCACGTAGGTACTTTGAGAGAGAAGCAAAATAATGTCGTGCTTAGTGAAGTGGCCAAGTAACGAAGCAGAGATAACGAAGTGGTGCCAGTCCACACCACCGAAAATCCCTAAATAACCATCAAGATGGCGGCGCCCATTATTACAAGTGTCAGACGTCTCTCTTGCGCGGTATAGCTATTTAAGTATGTGGCGAGAACCAATCTCACAGGTTTTAGGCAACTCTTGCTACATCGATGTACCGCGGATTGCATAACACTCCCAGGCCCTGATGATGACAGATATCGCGATTCATCGCAGAAAAGTTGGCCCGTGGTGAACTTCTTGCGACGTTTGCGGCCAGTCGCGGTGGCGATGCGATTTGGTGCTTTTTGGTTTTCCCCCAAGATGTCGAGGATCAGTCGGTGCTTTCCACCTAGACGGTACAAATACCACCAGACGGCACATGTTCCATAGTGTGGCACAAAATTTTAGGTGATCCAATGAACGGCGCAGAACCGAGTAGGAACACGTAGATGGAAAGCACCGTTTGGAACCCGCACATGCGTAAATGGCAGGTGTACCGAACTTGGGGCTAGGTGGAAAGCACGCAGTGATGTGAGTCGGGTATTGGCGAGTTTCAAGATCGAATACGCCATCTGACGGCCAACGTGTAAACGACGTTTGTGCACGGATCAACCGCAGATTTGTGTGGGCTCTTATGAGCGTTGCGGTGTTTGGTGACTTTAATTGATTCCATCTGACTTAACGCGACGTTGATTTTTCCCAACAAAGTACGTGAGCCACGCACGTTTCATTATCTTGAATATACTAGGTGTCGTCGGTTGCAAAAGCATTGCATTTTTAAGTAAGAGTGGCACGTGTACGACGACTGGCAAGCAAAAGTGGCATCAGAATGGGAGGTGGTAAGATTTGTGATTTTGTCATAGTGACAAAAAGTGGCGAAGAATTTGTTGCGTTTCCGAGTGCGAGTCGCGCTGTGGAAACCGGAAAAAGGAAGAGTTACATTTTCACCGTTTCCCGTCGAAAGCGAAAGACGCAAGTTGGGTAGTCAAGATGACAAACAAACTTGGCACTGTGGAAAATATGACTACGAGAAAAGCTTGGGAAGTGTCGCTGAAAATAGGAACTTTAAATGGCTGCATCGAAGAAGCCCAGCTGCGATATGTTTGCATGTCCCGGACTGGCCTGCTTTGCAAGTGCATTTAAACGTTCCAATTTGACAGGAACTGCTACTACTATTTCTTATAATTACATTCCCAGTTACCTCGTGAGGAGATTCATACAATGCGCTTGTTTGTAAACACAATCCAAATATGCCTATGTTTGAACTGAAGCTTGATTTGGTTCGCTTTCGACCACACAACACAAGAAATTGTGACTTCGGAATTTCCTCTCCCATCAGTATCCCATCACGATAGATCGAGAATCCGTTGAGGCTTGAGGCCATCCAGTGATTGAAAACCTTCATAACACTCAATTCGCTTCTGCCATTTTCGAGTTCCACCGCAATAGGTACTAATTAACCACGTTTCACGTCTGGAGGACATCAAAAACCGCTTACTACCGATAAGATTTTTGAACGCGCGGGCAACAATCCGTGCCCTATCCGACATGTTTGTTTACATGCGAACATAGACCATGCGAAGCGCATCAGCAGCGCCACCATCGGTAATGTTACTCGCCAATTTACCCGGTATTTTCCCGAGCGATATTTAACCACCCCCCACCCTACCCAGTTTGACAGAAAAGTTGACACTGTTGACGGTTGAATGATTTCTTATTCCAAGGCTTTATAAAGATAACGAAAATTTCCAAAGCACTTATTATTATTTTGCTGCTGTGAGCAAAAAGCATTCTTGTTTGTTGTTGTTTCTCCAATAGGTCGCGGGAACAAAAATGACGTGCTAAAGATGGGTATATGGTATGATGTTATTTTCACTAGTACGTACTTTATGATACAATTTTCTACAGTTGTAAGGGTGTAATAAATATATAGATAATTTATTGAATAATTGTCGCTTTATCATAAAAATTAATGTGCTTAAACTCAAGATTTAACTGAGTAAAGTCAAAAACAAGCGAATCTCTACAGCGGAACTTTGGCACCCCCTCAGGCGCAAACGCGGGCAAGAAGCTGGTAAGAGGCGCTTCGTTCTCGGCTTCGTTGTGCCGGCGTGCCTGCAACGTTGCCATAGCGGGTGCCAGGGTGACGGTTATGTTCCCGCGACCTATTGTTCGTCACAATTAATAATTATTTGTATGTTTAATGATCATTTAATGAAAATAGATACTCTATTAGAGACCGGATTCTCTGGGTTCGATCGTATAGGTATCATACGAGGAGAAACGCATATACGGTCACTATATAAAACTTATCGTTTTCTGTTAAATTCTTCGTACGTAGTATTTACCTTCGACCTAAGACCTGAGTATGAGTAGTACGGGCACGACCAGAGATGTTAAAAAACGGTTTTTTTTTAATTGGCGTTTTTTAAGAAATAAAAACCGTTTTTTTTTGTTTTTTTCTCATTAAATGGTGATCTACGTACCCAAATCGTATTGAACTATTTTTCTGATATTATTTCATGTATTTATAACATACCTAGCATAAAACAGATAGTAATAAATCGCAACTTTGCACTTGAACCGCGAATGACATATCACTCACATGACATAACTGACATATGCATGGCATAATTGACAGCTCGGCTGTTTTTGTTTGTGCTGTTTGTAACATAACTTACATACCTCAAGCTTCGAGCGTTGCAATCGTGGCATGGAAATGTTGTTGTTAGAGGAGGAAGCTGGAAATTGTTGGAATATCACACAAAACAAAAGGAAAAAAAAACAATTAGAACAATAAAAACAAGGGGCTTTGTTTTAATACAAAAAAAACGTAATAAGAAACAAAAAAAACGAACACGTTTTTTTTAACCCACATCTCTGGGCACGACGCATGAAAAAACCGCGAAAGGTCCCTAAATATTGGATACGACCGATATTTAAAAGACGACATGAATAATAGGTCGCGGGAACAAAAATGGCGTGCTAAAGATGGGTATATGGTATGATGTTATTTTCACTAGTACGTACTTGTTGATACAATTTTCTTCAGTTGTAAAGTTGTAATAAATATACCTATGGATAATTTATTGAACAATTATCGCTTTATCATAAAAATTAATGTTCTAAACTCAAGATTTAACTTAGTATAATGTCAAAAACAAGCGAATCTCTACAGCGGTACTTTGGCACTCCCTCAGGCGCAAACGCGGGCAAGATGCTGGCAAGAGGCGCTCCGTTCTCGGCACAGATGTCGTTCTCGACTTCGTTGTGCTGGCGTGCCTGCAACGTTGCCATAGCGGGTGTCAGGGTGATGGTTATGTTTTCGCGACCTATAGGCGATTTACATTAGAAAAACGCCACCTGGTGTAGAGCTCGGTACTTGATCGTCGAGGACGTTTTTGCGAGGAAAACATACTCCGACGTCTAGTAGCCTAGGTGGGCACTAGTGGATACCTGTAATACCCACATATTGACATGGAAATTTGACAAGTAGAAATAATCTGAAAAAGGGGTTTGCATTTGTGTATCTTATTTCATGTTATGGTTAGCGTATTTAGCAGGTTTGTAGATCTAGCTCCAGAGGTGCGCAGCTGAAAGACTACGCCCCCAGCAATGCACTACATTATTGCGATAAAAAAAGACAACGTTTACGTCGCGAACACAGAGGTAGCTACGGCGAGCTTGTTAGAATGAAAAATGCGGATCTCCAGCTGAAGTCGAAAAAGGAAATCTTTAGAAAAAAGCGAGGAAAAAAGGTAGGTGGTGGTTGACTCTGCACGGCCAGCCCGAGGTGATTTTTTCTTGGCTGGCAGGCTGGTCGACGGGCTTGTGTGTTTCCCTCCGTGCGGGTGTGACAGAGTCTGTTGCTCTTCCTTGGGCGGAAGCTATGGATGATTTAGAGAAAGGTCTGCGACGACGCTGGTCATCAACATGGGGCCCAATAACGAGCCTATGGGGTCCCAAGGGTTCACAGGAACGAAAGTTTGCTTGTAGCGTACTGCACAAGACAGCAAAGTGACAGTTTTGACATGCCACCAATTGACGTAACCACCGCCGTTGCCGGACGGCAACTTACACCAGTTCTAAAAATCAATTCCCTAAAGGTGCGTTCAGTCAGCTTATTTAGTCGCTGTTTTAGTTTTAGTCGTTGTCGTAACAGAGAAGAGCGTTCATACAGCAAGATTTAGTCGTAAGAATATGCGATATTCAAAGGCACGACTTGCGCTGTAGGTTCGCAAAGCTAGGGGATGGAACTCATGCGTCTGCGCGAGCTAGGAAAAGTCAAAACCTGCAGATTTTCAGCCATCGATTTAACAAAGGAAAACAGATGACAAGAAACTCGCTAGATTGTGCGGAATGATGTTGTCCATGTGCATTGTTGTCGAAAAAATGAATTCCGCGCGTATAGTGCTCCGAAAAGAACGAAAAAGCCGTTTTCAGTGTATAACTGGTTGCCTAGGTGATGTTTTTTGGGAACACACATGAAATGAAACTGTAATGTTCTTTTCGTACGGTTTTTGCAGCCAGGCACTCAACAAACTGCCCGTCATTTTTGAAAAAAAAACAGAAAACACAAAACTTCTGATATATTATACGGTATAACCCGATAAAATTTTAGTTACCATTTGTTTACATGCAGTTTTATGCCATTGTTGTGCCATTGACAGACAGGACGGCAACCGTGAGGCAGAGAAGAATACTAGAAGTAAGGCGGTATTTTCAAAAACACACCAACTGATAAACACGTTACCATATTTTCGCTCCTTGGTATCTGAAACCGATCCATCATTGCTGGTCTTGAACACAAAGAAAGATCAAGAAACACTCTTTTTTCCATAGCTTATTTGAGAGTTTCAATTCCAGCCGTTTCAATAATATACAATGTTGAAATTACGCTTTTTACATGTGTTAGCATACGGCACTATTCTCAAATCCCCTAGCATGGTTGCGCCAGCGCAGAAATGGCACTGAATTTCACCTATTGACCAATAGGAGCTCGAATGATACTGCGCGAACCTTTATCTTCATACGGTCCGTGTTCATAATGGGTGGTATTAATATAAAAACTCGTAAAAAAATAAGCATAAATAAGTATTTGCTTACATTTATGAGGAGTACAACTCCTCTGAAATCGAAGCAAATGCTTATGCTATTTTTTTATTGATACATACAACCCATTACCATCACCATCCATGCTCATACCTCATACCGGTAATTACGCAACCTGCAAGTCGGCATCATACGACAAAGTTCGGAATTCTTACGACTAAAATTAAAACTAAAACTCTGTATGAACGCCGCGCATATGACGCGTGCTTCTACTTTCAAATTTACGACAACGACTACGACTAAAACTAAAACCAAGCTGACTGAACCCACCTTAAAACTTCCTCGACGAAACGGCCATTTTCCCCAATAAGGTCACCCTGCGTCACTCTGGCACCCGCTAATATGGCAACGTTGCAGGCACGCCGGCACAACGAAGCCAAGAACGAAGCGCCTCTTGCCGGCTTCTTGCCCGCGTTTGCGCCTGCGAGGGGGTGCCAAAGTACCGCTGTAGAGATTCGCTTGTTTTTGACATTATACTCAGTTGAATCTTGAGTTTAGCACATTAATTTTTATGATAAAGCGACAATTGTTCAATAAATTATCCATAGGTATATTTATTACAACTTTACAACTGAAGAAAATTGTATCAACAAGTATGTAGGTACTAGTGAAAATAACATATCATACCATATACCCATTTTTAGCACGCCATTTTTGTTTCCGCGACCTATTATTCTCAAAACCCTTGTCTTAAAATTACACAAAAAAAAACGAACACGTTTTTTTAAGCCTTTATGCGCAGGGTATCGATATTTCTCTCTCAAAAATAAAGGTGAAGAGATATAGAAATTTTGATGGGATTCTATCAAATACCTATGTTTGTCCACCCTGTTTCCATTTGGATTACCCCACATTTTTGTAGATAGCCCTAAAACACTAAAAAAGTTTCTGAAGGACTACTGGGTCATTTTTTGACAAACAAAAAGATTATCAACTGCATGTTTTATAATTTTAATAGACGTGGAAAATTGAGCACAGAGTTTTTTGAAAAAAGTTGTCAACAAAAAAGACATTTTTTTTTTCACATTTTTGAAAAAACTCTCCGTACTACATTGGGCGTTTTCCATTTACCGACACAAGTCGACTTGTGTTGACACAAATCGACACAAATGCGTTCCATTTGATCTGTGTTCCTTTGTCTCATCGACACAAGCTAACAAGCTGACACAAATGTTTTAAATGGAAAGCGCCCATTTTGTAATGCACACAGTACACCGTATAAAAAAAATTGAGTTTTTATCTCCATTTTTGAGGGAGAAATCCTTTAGATAGTTTTTACTTAGGTACTGAGAATTAACCCACATCTCTGGACTCCACTCAAAAATTCACTCCTGCTCGGGGATCGGCTTTTTTCGAAAAAGTCAAACCGACATCGAAAGTATATTGGATTGGGCGTCGTGTAGACCCATTTTCAAAATCGGCACGGTTCCGGTTTTCAGACAGGTGGTGACTGCTAACGTGACACGTGACAGCTGACACTGCTGACAGCCGACAGATCAACAAACTTGGTGTTGTGATGGTGTCAAAGGCTGCAAAAAAAGCAAATTTGATAAAAATCCTGCTTGGTTCAGCAATCGCCTTGCATTTAAGCGTGTACGTGATCAAACCTTGGGTGCTGTCGCAGAAGAAGGCCCAAGATCCAGCACCAGAAAAGAAGACGTAACCTTAAAAGTGGCAGCTTGCAAATTATGCCATTCCGAATTAGGAGACCAAAACATTTGACTGGAACACAAATAGTATTGGCAACAGTTTTGGGAATCATAGGTGGAGCGTACATTTGGCAGCCCTATTTGAAGGAGCAACAACAACCCAAACAGATACCCACTTCACCTGGTACTTCAGCACTTTAGGCCGTCTTACAAAACTGGGATAAGCTCAGTATAGTTATACTCGGTATAATCTCCTAGGTTACCTTTGTCCTCGCCTTTGTCAGCATGCCATTTATCCCAGGTTTATACTCGAATAACGCTATTCTGGTTTCGTAAGACTGGACCTTAGTAAATAAGATTTTTAACTGTACCTACATAAATCATATTTTCCAGAACAATGAGTTTGACTCGCAGACTTGGCACCCGTTATGGGGGACATCCTGGTTTGCTATTAATTGCCGGGATAGGATTAATGGGAAGTGCCTATATCGGTTTCAATTGGTACTTGGCACCCCAGTTAAGACGTAGACGTATGCAAGAAGCCGAGGAGTATGCCAACATAATAATCAGACGTGAAGAAGAGAACAATAAAGGTTCTTAAATTGTAATAATGTTCATGTTTTGAATTTTGTAGAATTTATTAATAATTATACAACTACATTGAAACTATTTGCCTTTTACTCTTCATCCTTGAACTTCCCGTTGTAGTACGGCAGGTACTTGAGAACCACCTTCCAGTCAGTGGCATAAAGAAGTGCTATTCCACCGGTAGCCCCAAAAGCGAGTCCGGAACCGACCCTGGGATATTTAAGGTTACGTCAGTTACATAATCGCCCTTTCAACAAATCGACGAACTTACCATTGACTTGCGATTTCAATATGTTTCTTACCCACCAACCTCAAAGGACCCGGCAAAGGCATTTTGTCACGATTTCGGCAAGAATAAGTTGCTCCGATTTATCTAGCTAGCTGCAAGCGTCTAGCAATAACAATGAGTGACAACCAGTGACATGACAAGGAAAGGAATAGTGGCATGTCCTCCGCAATCATTTCAGACGCATGCGTTATAATTTGCGCGGGCTTATAGAAATAACCGGACAAAAACTTTTAAATCCCACTGTAATGTAAGATAACGCGGTAAATTTCTAACGCTCATGTATTTTTGAGATGTGAGATTGAGACTTTTGAGGTTGAGCAATCGTTTGAACATAGAACCGTTGAAGAACATAACATAGAACACTGCACGCACCGGTAGGTAGGTACTTGGTGCAGGTACCGGGACTGCAAAAAACGTCTCATTTATCAGCGTCAAGCGGAAGCGTCACACAAACCAAATTAATAAAATTCGTAATTCAATAGTTCCCTCGTCACACATTCTGCTATCTAGAAACTCTGACGAGTGACGACACCAGCACCGACTAAGATTTTATAGATTGTGTGACGACATTGAAATTTTTCATAATGTAGGTATGCTGTAGGCTGTCTGATTTCTACATGATTCTAGTGGGCTGCGATCGGCCGATGGCGACCAGAAACACACAGCCCACTAGAATCATGTTGAAATCAGACAGCCTATACCTAGGTTCCATTCCACTGGATGATGACAGTTTTCCAGCACTCGGCATTGCAGCTGCCCAGGCTTCTTCTGATGATGAAATTGTAAATAATTGAGAGTCCTTCTTTTTCAACTTGGGGGGAGTTTTCAGCCCCCGTGAGAGTACGGACCGCAAACGCAAAAGCAATCGGCTTTTCGATTCCCGAAGCAAATCTGTGACTCAATACAGCCCCCACTCCCACAGACGATGCATCCACGGTTAAAACCATTTCAATGTTCGGATCAAAATGGACTAAAGGTGCGTTCAGTCAGCTTATTTAGCCGCAAGTTTTAATTTTAGTCGCAAGCGCAGCGACGCCCATTGGCTCTTATGAACCAGCCTCCTCAGAACAGCCAATAAACAATGCAGCGCTTACGACTAAAATTGAAACTTGCGGCTAAATAAGCTGACTGAACGCACCTGAAAAGATCACTCGATTTTAAATCGAGATTGCGGTAGTCTGGAGAACCTTTCTTTATTTAGCATCAAGTCATAATAAGTAGTACAATTTTTTAGGGTCAAGGTCGGTGTTGAGAATGTGCCAGTACATTTCCAGGTAGATTCCAGAAGCAGTTTTTCTTGCATTTCACATAAAATTGGTCTGGGTGATAAGAGTAAGAAGCTTTCAACAGTGTCCACGCATGTATGGGCCTGTTTAGGTGTACAATAGGTCAACTTTTGGAGTTTCCTGTGCCCCGGCCAAGTTTCAAAAAATCATGGGCTCACTGTTCAGTGGCTTGTCGGGTGTAGCAGTATTTCAAGACGACATCTTAATTACAGGAAAAGATCATAATGAGCATTTAGCAAATTTGGAAAAGGTCGAGGAAAAGGTTTTAAAAATATTATTGGAGGCTGGGGTCTCAAAATTATTATTGACAAGATTTTTCCAGAAAAAGGTAGAGTACCTGGGATATATATCTAAGGTGACCAACCGTCCTGATTTGGTAAGGACAGGTTTAGATTTTTACACCTTTGTCCTGTTTTACGTTCATGTACTGATTTGTTCTGAATTTAAGCAAAAATACTGATTTGTCCTAATTTCAAGCAACCCATAAGCAACACAAAATGGTTTAATACACGTATAATTTTGGTTTCAACCAGTCGTATAATTATAGTTGACTATCACCGTTGAATATCTGATAAAATGTCCGCCGGATACACGTTTAAAAGTCGGATACCATACCCAGATTTCAAACGTGTTTGAAGCACGTTGAATAAACCTTGACGCTATACAGAATTTACATTGTGTATTATAAACGTTGATTAATCGTTCACTGTATTCGGTTAATATAGGTAGGTACTGGTTTTTTTTTTGTATATAGAAACCTGTATCTACGGTTCAAATTTCGTATTTAAATGAAACGCAAAAAAGGTAGTGATAATGTAATATAATTAGTAGTGTAATGACAATGTCTCGTCCCTGCAAATTCGGTTGTTATAAAAGCAACGCAAAAATCTGGTCACCGAGGCAAAATGTCAGTGTGACAGAAAAACAAAAAGTTGTCGTGATTGCAAGAAAAAAACGAGACGAACGTGAAGTGAAAAAGCGGTAGTGTCCATCACGGACTAAAAAGCATCCAGCGCTGAGTACTCGTCCAGGGTTGCGTTCGAGAACTACACTATTCTGCGATTCTTACATTTTTGAAGTGGGGGTATCAAGTAAGGCAAAGTAACAACCACTTTCCGAACGATTTTCGCTGTGCTGGAAATGTCACTGTCAATATAACTGATTGGTGATCGCAGTGCTGTTTAGTTTCAAAGTGAAGTAAGCTTTTCTGATAAAGTACCCATTTTTATAGGTACTGCCTACCACGTAAGTACCCAATCGAAACGATTATAATCAAAATAAAAAAAAATCTGACAGAGAAATATGTGGGGTGCTGAGGTGCGCATGACGAGTAACTTTCACAGCGCTCGGAGATGCTGCGAATTTTGTCACTTCAACGCGACACGTTTTGAGTTCTCGAACGGTTTACTGCGTTGCCGATAGTGCGCACAGAAGAGATCTCGAACGGTAATTTCTGCAACAGTCGCAGAATTATGGAACGCCGTCGTGGACATAATGAAATGTCTCAGAGAGATTAAATTTTTGCACGTTTTGATGGAAATCACACAACTTATTTATAAAATGTACAGATTTATAAACATATTTTGCCCTTATTTAAAACTATTCTGCACTTATTGACAGAAACAGAGGTAGTTTTAAAAGACTTGGCGCAACAGCCATATCAAACCTCGACTGAAACGTTTCCATCAAACATTACTTGTGCCTGCGCGCCATTGCGGACAATATAAAAACCCCTGTGAAATAATAATCCTGATCTACTCTGATTGAAATTATTGGATTTATTTATACATTTGCCTTGTTATTTATAGAAACTTTGGGACTTACTCTATAAGTTACCCAAAACTTTTCACACTTACTCTAACCAAGTCATAAAAAAATAAATCTCTCAACATGCAACAAATAAATCACTCACACGACGCACCGGTACACGTTGAGAGATTTATTTTCTGAGGAGCATCCGGCAACGCCGCAGGTTCGCATTGTTCTTTCAGTGCTTTCTCCTTCATTACCCTTTCAGGGGAATTCTAAAATCCAAGTCGGCAAAAATTCTTGCAGGTTTGTTGCTGTCACCTTCTTCGAGCATTTCCAGACAATTTTCGTGGTCCTCCAGGTCCTTGGACGTTTACTACTGGCGATCAAAGTACGAAACTTTTGCAGGCCGGCTAAAATTCTTGCAACTCGGCACAACAGGCCGTTACTATCACCTACTTCGAGCACTTCCAGACAACTTTCGTGGTCCTCCAGGTCCTTGGAGGTTTGCTGCTAGCGACCAAAGTTCGAAACTTTTGCAGGTCGTTATACAGGCTGTTGCTGTCACCTTCTTCGAGCATTTCCAGACAATTTCCCTGGTCTTCCAGGTCCTTGGACGTTTGCTACTGGCGACCAAAGTACGAAACCTATGCAGGCCGGCAAAAACTCTTGCAGGTCGGTACACAGGCGTTGCTATCACCTACTTCGAGCATTTTCAGACAACTTTCGTGGTCCTCCAGGTCCTTGGAGGTTTGGTGCTGGCGACCTAAGTACGAAACTTTTGCAAGTCGGTATACAGGCCGTTACTATCACCTACTTCGAGCACTTCCAGACAACTTTCGTGGTCCTCCAGGTCCTTGGAGGCTTGCTGCTGGCGACCAAAGTTCGAAACTTTTGCAGGCCATCAAAAATTCTTGCTGTTTGGTATAAAAGCCGTCACTATCATCTACTTCGAGCACTTCCAAATAACTTTCGTGGTCCTCCAGGTCCTTGGAGGTTTATTGCTGCTGGCGACCAAAGTTCGAAACTTTTGCAGGTCGTTATACAGGCTGTTGCTGTCACCTTCTTCGAGCATTTCCAGACAATTTTCCTAGTCCTCCAGGTCCTTGGACATTTGCTACTGGCGACCAAAGTACGTAACTTATGCAGGCTGGCAAAAACTCTTGCAGGTCGGTACACAGGCGTTGCTATCACCTACTTCGAGCATTTCCAGACAACTTTCGTGGTCCTCCAGGTCCTTGGATGTTTGCTGCTGGCGACCAAAGTACGAAACTTTTGCAGGTCGGCAAAAATTCCTGCAGGTCAGTATACAGGCCGTTGCTGTCACCTTCTTCGAGTACTTCCGGAGAACTTTTGATGTCCTCTAGGTTGACAGCCAATAACGGGATTATTTAGTGAAACACAATAACTCCAAATGAAATGAAATGTTTGCAGTGTTCTTAACGGAAAATCTCCGCAATGTTCATAATGTTCGTCTCTCTCTCATATAGGCGATACCTTTTGCTCGCAGCTTGTGCGCAGGTGTTCAAATATACAAGCTCACGGGTTCAGTTGGCTGTTTAATCAGGATATCCTACAATCGAATTCGAGGTCGAACTCAAGTCGATCACTTTTTATAAGAAATAAAGAAAGCTTATTTCAGGCTCACATTAAAAGGAAGATTTCATTTTCTCAAAGCAAAATACAATTACACATGTGCTCAAGGGAATACGAGCCCCGTCCCACATCAGTTGGCCCATCAGTAAAAATGCAATTTCTAGAAAATCAATGATCAGAATGTCAATATTTTTTGAAATATTGTTTTTTGTTCATGTCACTACAGGCTAGTACCTTTAAACATATTCTAGGATTGAATCTCCAGCGCCTGCGCAGAAGAAAATTTGGTGATGAAATGGAACCTCCTCCCCAAATGGTTTTTTCCAGCTAACTCGGTTGCTGGGCATAGTTGGCTATGTCAGAAATGTCTCTTCGATTTTCAATTCGCAAATCGATTTTCTAACACAAATTCGAAGGGCTGTATCTCCGATATTTGACTTTTCCGAAATACATTCATTTCGGATCATTCTAGTTATTATTTTATTCTTCATCGATTGACAAGTTTCCACACTTGAACTCCGGGGCGAGCTCCGGGGCTCCCTGTATTTATCTGGATAATAAAAGTGAAGTTTTCGCATCTGGACCAACTGATGTGGGGCGGAGCTCGTAATACCTCAGATTCTGTGGAAGAGAATAATTTGATGACTTGGACACTTTACTACCACATCTGATAGTACCTCTCTCGCTTTTTCTGACGATTGTGCAATGTATGTAGAATTCCACGAATTAATAAAATCTTTGATTGATCTATTTTTCCACCCCTCCTCCACAAGGCGTTGTTTTCCAATTATTCAACCATATTTCCTTGCTGACCAGGCAGAAGAAGTGGCACTGAAACCTTCAAAATTTGATAGCAATAGCAAATAGTATACCCATACAGTAGTGTATGCGAGTGTATATGATCTACAACAAAAAATCCCAGTCGCCCTCTCTTAGAATAAGGGTAGTTTTACGTAATAATTCAATTAAAAATTTGGGAGTCATACCCCCCCCTCAATCTTAGCCTTGGGGGGCCTGGCCTGGCCCCTCCGATTTTCTCTTCATGCTGAGATAAACTGCAAACATTAAAGGAAAAAATCTGAATTTGTGAACTCAGGAGTGTTTCAACTATAGATTGTAGCGTATCTTCTTATTGGCTTAAAAAAATACGTATGAACATTTCACTGCTTTTTGATCATTTCTATTTGAATACAGTTGGATTCAAACGTATACAGGCTGTCCCGAAATTAATGCAACAAAATTTACAGGGAGGTAGACAATTGAAAAATAAGGGTACTTCTCCAATAAAAACACCCTCGCAAACGTTATAGCGGAGATACAGGCCTTCAAAGTTCGTTTTTCAAATTTCATTCGAACCGATTTCATTCAAATTTGAACCAACGTTCACTAAAATAGGTCTCTATTGAAGAATAATAACGCATTTCATCAAACATTTTCAGGGGCGAAGATAATAGGGGGTACTTTCTTTCTTTTCCCCCTATTTTTCACCCCCCTGAATAATTTTCAAAATGGTTGCAATTTTTGAATTCTACGTTCAATTTAGAGAAAAAATTTACACGTGCAAAATTTTGACTGGACGCTTCATTTTTGAGATATTTGTGTTTGAAACTTTGGAAAACATCTCAAAATAGTCACTTTTCAGGGCCCAAATTTTTTTTTCTGAGAAGCTTCATGTTTTCTAGCAAAAATAGTAGTTTATCAACTTGAAACACCTAGAAAATTCATTTCAGTTGAGGAATCTTGAGTTTTCTTGAATTTTAATTTTTAAGGCCTTGAAAGTGGTGTTTTCGAGATGTTCTCCGAAGTTTCAAACCCAAATATCTCGAAAATGAAGCCTTGAATCAAAATTTTGCAAAAGCAACTTTTTCCTTTAAATTGAACTTAGAATTTAAAAATTGCAACCATTTCAAAAATTATTCAGAGGAGTGAAAAAGAGGGGAAAAAGGGGGAAAGGTACCCCCTATCATTTTCGCCCCTGAAAATGTTTGATAAAATGCGTTATCATTGTTCAATAGAGACCTATTTTAGTAAACTTTGGTTTAAATTTGAATAAAATCAGCTCAACGGTTCAAAAGTTACGCGAAAAAAACTGTTTTAAAAAACCAAACTTGAAGGCCTGTATCTCCGTTATTACGTTTGCGAGAGTATTTTTATTAGGAAAGTCTCCTTATTTTTCAATTTCCTACCTCCCTGTAAATTTTGTTGCATAAATTTCGGGACACCTGTACAGGTAGTACAGGAAAAATAGTAAAAAAATCGGCCAAACCTCGGAAAAAATATGGACGTCCTGATAATTTGATATTCTGTTCAGAATTGAGTGTTCTACAACATTACCAAAATTGCCAAAAATCGCACCCGGGGGTTTTGAGTCATTGGAGGGGGGGTAAAAAATTGCAACTTAAAATGGAGGGGATGAAACCCGTCAATCCATTGGAAGCAAATACGTTAACATTCGACGCATGATATCCCGCTGATACCATTTTGGCACAAAAAATGTCGATCACTGTTGAAGGGGAGTCGTGGGGGGGGGGCGAAGCCCTGCTAGGTGGTCCATTTTGTTTTTCTGACCATGTACAACCGATCACGACAAGTTTGGTATCTTTTCGGACTATATTCAATCTCCTGAACTCGAATCCGATGTATTAATTTAGATGAAAACAAGTTTGAACAAGTTAACTTGAAAAAACTTGTTTTTTCTTTGAGAATTTTGACGATTTTTTTTTCACTGTTAGAGGTGGTCATCTTTGAAAAATTTCCAGGGGCCATTGAATTGAAGTGAGTTCTTCACAAAAATCATCTACTTGATGTTCCATTTTGTTTCTCGAGTATAAAAAATCGATTTGAACCTGAGCCGGCCCGACGCATCGTCTGCTACAGACCAGAACACTACAGCATGCACCTTTCAATGAAAATAGCTCAAACTATCAAAGAAATAATAACTTATCTTTGAAAATTTGATGATCTGTGCAGAATTGAATTCCCTATAACATAAACAAAACCGCCATGAATCGCACAGCAGGGTTTGAGATATTTGAGGGGAATGGTAACAGTTCATATAGTACGAATCTTGACAAAATGTTATCCTCCTCCTCGAATAACTCAAAATCCTGCAGTGCGATCCACGGCGATTTTGTTTATGTTATTGGAAATTCAGTTCTGCACAAATCCTCGAATTCTCAAAGATAAGTTATCAGTTTTCCAATAGTTTATGCTATTTTCATTTGAAGGTGCATGTTGTCGTGTTCTGGTCATTATTAGAAGCGGCGCCGGGCCGGTTCAAGTTCAAATCGATTTTGTAAACTCGAGAAACAAAATTAAACATCGAGTAGATGATTTTCGTCAAGAATACACTTCAATTCAATGGCCCCTGAAAATTTCTAAAGATTTTCACATCTAACAGCGAAAAAAAAAATCGTCAAAATGGTCAAAGAAAAAACAAGTTTTTTCAAGTTAACTTATTCAAACTTGCTTTCATCCAAATAAACACATCGGATTCGAGTTCAGGAGATTAAATATAGTCGGAAAAGATACCAAACTTGTCGTGATCGGTTCTACATGGGCAGAAAAACCAAAATATGGACCACCTAGCAGGGCTTCGCCCCCCCACGACCCCCCTTCAACAGTGATCGACATTTTTTGTGCCAAAATGGTATCAACGGAATATGATGCGTCGAATTATAATGTATTTGCTTCCAATGGATTGACAGGTTTCATCCCCTCTATTTTAAGTTGCAATTTTTTACCCCCCCCTCCAATAACTCAAAACCCCCGGGTGCGATTTTTGGCGATTTTGGATATGTTGTAGACCACTCAATTCTGAACAGGATATCAAATTTTCAGGACGTCCATATTTATTCCGAGGTTGAAATCTATCTTTCTTGTACTAAGGGGGCTATCGCTACATGGTTTATTTTTGCCGACCTGCAAAAGTTTCGTACTTTGGTCGCCAGTAGCAAACCTCCAAGGATCTGGAGGATCACGAAAGTTGTCTAGAAGTGCTCGAAGTAGGTGATAGCAACGCCTGTGTACCGACCTGCAAGAATTTTAGCCGGCCTGCAAAAGTTTCGTACTTTGATCGCCAGTAGTAAACGTCCAAGGACCTGGAGGACCACGAAAATTGTCTGGAAATGCTCGAAGAAGGTGACAGCAACAAACCTGCAAGAATTTTTGCCGACTTGGATTTTAGAATTCCCCTGAAAGGGTAATGAAGGAGAAAGCACTGAAAGAACAATGCGAACCTGCGGCGTTGCCGGATGCTCCTCAGAAAATAAATCTCTCAACGTGTACCGGTGCGTCGTGTGAGTGATTTATTTGTTGCATGTTGAGAGATTTATTTTTTTATGACTTGGTTAGAGTAAGTGTGAAAAGTTTTGGGTAACTTATAGAGTAAGTCCCAAAGTTTCTATAAATAACAAGGCAAATGTATAAATAAATCCAATAATTTCAATCAGAGTAGATCAGGATTATTATTTCACAGGGGTTTTTATATTGTCCGCAATGGCGCGCAGGCACAAGTAATGTTTGATGGAAACGTTTCAGTCGAGGTTTGATATGGCTGTTGCGCCAAGTCTTTTAAAACTACCTCTGTTTCTGTCAATAAGTGCAGAATAGTTTTAAATAAGGGCAAAATATGTTTATAAATCTGTACATTTTATAAATAAGTTGTGTGATTTCCATCAAAACGTGCAAAAATTTAATCTCTCTGAGACATTTCATTATGTCCACGACGGCGTTCCATACAGAATAGTGTAGTTCTCGAACGCAACCCAGCATTCTACATTCCTGCACCAGCCCGTTCCGGCCCGCATCACAGTTCGACGGTTCGTGCATCCAGCGCCAGCCCGCTCCGGCCTGCGCCAGTCGCCGGCTGCTTCGACGCCAGCCCGTTCCGGCCCGTATCATCGCTCCCTTCGTGGACTCCGTGACTTCCACTCACATCTTGCGGCTGTTCCAAAGGCCCCATACCTCGCCCAGTTGCAGCTGTCAGTTGCGGTGAACTCCTAATTCGAGGGCCACAATCTTACCCCAAACGGAGTGTCTTCCCCTCCGGCACCAGAGCTCAATCATGTAACTCACGCATTACGGTTTGTTGACGGCCAATTAACATGCCTGATTAAATAAATTCAAGCATTCTTCAATTCCTACCTGTCCTTTTATTTCTCAAACACACCCTCCCCTTCGATAGCTCTTCTCTGAATTGTCGACATGGCATATTGATGAGCCTCGCGTTTCAGACAATGTCATTATATTTTATGTTAGTATACAGGGTGGTCCAGGTTTTAGTCGACAAACTTTGCAGGCTGATAAAGGATAAAAAAAGAAGTCGACTCACCCCAAAAAGTACATAGCTAAAATGCATATTAAAAAAGTTACAGGCTTTCAAAGTTGCAGAAAAAAATTGTTTTTTTCTTGATAACTTTTGAACAGCAACCGATTTCGCTCAAATTTTGCACATATGCTCTGGCGGCTCCACGGGGAGTACGGCGGTACGGCCGTACCCCCTGTCGAAAATCAGGGGCGCCAAACGGCAAGCTCATAGTTTTGAAAAAATCCATAAGTAGTACTCACGACAGTACCAGTGGGTTTCTCTTCGTAAAAAAATATATTTTATTAACATGATGAAGCTCGCCAACGAAATCGATAATGCGACCTGTAAGATTCGCGCTGGTCGTCGCGCGATCAAATATTTGAATACAAAAATGTCTATCCGCTAATCGGATACGCTTGTCATCTTAAGGACGGATTCATATTGGTGAAATAAGCGTTGCGAAATCAATCCGTGTGGGTTTATTCCTTGACGGATTCTTACCATTTTGGTCTCTTTCGAAAGCTACAAGGATGTACTTTGGTTTGAGCCTATTGGCATTTCCGAAATAAAAAAATAAATAAATTTTGACATGTGAAAAAATAATTTTGGGATTTTGGAAATGCCAATGGGCTCAAACTAAAGTGCATCCTTGTAGCTTTCGAAGGAGACCAAAACGGTAAGAATCCGTCAAGGAATAAACCCACATGGATTGATTTCGCAACGCTTATTTTACCAATTCAACACCGTCCTTAAGGGCGCCTGACTGATAAGTCGTACCCCCTATTCGAAAATGATGTAGCCGCCAGTGCACATATGGCAAGCAAACACGTCCCCATCGATTTCTTGAAAAAAATTCCGTCAGAATGACGCAGTGCTGTAGATATGGGGGGTACTAACCCATTTATCCCCCTACTTCCTACGCCACTGGATATTTTGGGAAACCGTTGAAAGTATCGAATTCCGCGTTCAATTTTGAAGAGAAAATTGGCGTATCATTGCTACATTTGGAGCAGCGGTTTCGGAGACATTTGTGTTTAAAGGTTCACAAACACCGAATTACGCGAATGTTTTAAAATTCGAGCAAGCTTTGATCCATTCACTTTCAACTTTTTTTCAATTGACCATATTAATTATTCAAAGCGCAGTCGCAGATCGGGGAGAGAGACAACCACATGTGCTGGGTTGAAACTCCCATAAGAATATGCATGTTGAATGACTTTGTAAAATGATCAATTCAAGGTGCAAATTGACAATTTCAACGAATGTATAACATAGCAAGTGTGTAAAAAGAAATAATTGATCTACTTTTCACCATAATGAAATGGAAAATCTTGCTGTGAAGTTTATGCGAAGCATTTTAAAATGGGGTTTTTTGAATCCAAAACCATTTCAAATTACCCGCCATATTTAATTGCACAACTTCCGCTAACGAGAATTTGGACAGCGCTTGAAAGCGAACCGAGCGTCAGCCGTCACGTAAAAGTATGGTTAAAAAGGTTGAAACGTCCCAAGAATAAAGAAAACACCTTGAAATCGTAAAATTCTGACAGCGACAGCAAAATTCCGTTTTCTGTGCATGCTGTGGCGGGTCAGTACCCCCCTATATCTACGGCACTGCGTCATTTTGACAGAATTTTTTTCAAGAAATCACTGGGACGTGTTTGTCTACTATATGTGCCAAATTTGAGCAAAATCGGTCAAGCTGTTCAAAAGTTATTAAGAAAAAAACAATTTTTTTTGCAACTTTGAAAGCCTGTAACTTTTTTAATATGCATTTTAAGGTGCGTTCAGTCAGCTTATTTAGCCGCAAGTTTTAATTTTAGTCGCAAGCGCAGAAACGCCCATTGGCTCTTATGAACCAGCCTCCTCAGAACAGCCAATGAGCGATGCAGCGCCGTGCAGCGCTTACGACTAAAATTAAAACTTGCGGCTAAATAAGCTGACTGAACGCACCTTTAGATATGTACTTTTTGGGTTGAGTCGACTTCTTTTTTATTCTCTATCAGCCTGTAAAGTTTGTCGACTAAAACCTGGACCACCCTGTATAAGTAAAAAAAAACCTTATATTTTATGTTTATTCTCGTTGATATATCGGTGACTGGCCTGCTTCAGCCAGTCTTGAATTCACCCTTTCCGTTATTCAAGAAGTCGAAGTTGTCATGCGCAAATACCAAGTTTGGTTGTTTTGGTGGCGTGGGGTTGGCACTGGAAGCCCTGGCAGCGATGTCAATTTTCAGACCGGCAACGTCAATTCGGCCATTTTGCTGTTCTTCCCGCCAACTACCTATCGTATCGTACGTTTCATATCAGTTCTTCCACTGACGTATAATACTAGACCGAGTTGTTTACATTCGTGCATGCGGCCAAGACCTAAATCCAGTATGGCCGACGTCAGGAAAATAACAATATGCAAGTATATCAACTGAGGTGAGCCCGCTTAATGAATGCGGGGCCAATGTGTGGATTTTCACTCCAAATCGTCAAGATACTCAATTTTGTACTATTTCTTGGAAAGATTTTCCATGTCTAATTGAAAATTAAGAAGTAAAGTAGGAGTAGAGGTAGAGAGTGGGGATTAAATTCCAAGTGATCACACCTCGTATTGTAGCACCTTGTTGTGGGAGCGGCTTGTTATGAGTCGCGCGCTGCGGTCAGCTGATCGCGTTGCATGCTGTCACACGTCACACCATAGCGGTCCCATTTCTTTGACGCTTTTCGCTCATTATTATTTGTCGTTTCGTTTGATATTTCGCTCATTTCGCGAGGTGATAATGGTGCAGCAGTGCCAGGTGTGCAAAGCTTCGGCATACCGGGAGCATACATTGACGTTATTTTGGACCTTTATTTGTCTTGCCCCCTTAACATAAAGAAAACGCTGCAAGCACGCCAATGTGTCGTCCTGATAACAAACTCCCGCGCCCCCCCCACTTTCCCCTGGTCCTAGCGGTTCTCGCGCGTCAACACAGTGTGTAATGGGTATAGGAAAGATCCGTCTAGTATTATACGTCAGTGAGTTCTTCTGTGTTAGTGAATGTGTGATAAACTGATAGGTAATCAGATCGAATAAATCAGTGATTAATTATAGCTAGTAGATCGTGAGTGGATTTAGCCATGGTCGTTGATAATCGTCCTCACTCACACTCGCGGTCGACAATTTTGAAAATCTAGGGTTCCTAGCTAACTCCCGCCAGTTTCGCCGCGCATGACAATTCACATTTTTTCAAGTCAGCGAGAAAGGTGAATTGCCAACGGGTGCTTTCCACCTAGATGGTACAAAAACCACCAGACGCCACATGTTCCATAGTGTGGTGTTACGCGCAAAATTTGTACGGTTGCTGGTGGGAAACTTTAGGGTGAATTTCGAATATTGCCGCCTTATCAGTGCTGGTAAAACTGATGGGTCTGGGAAGTTTTTCTGATTCCTGATAAGAACTGTCACTTGTCGATTGTCTGGATGGAAAGAGCCTATCCTCGGCCGCAGCAGATTTTCGCCTTCCAGCACTAGGAAAATCCTTTTTTTTCTGTACCCAGGCCGGCGCCAATAAAGACTCAAGGGTACCATCGCTGTGAGACCGAGGTAAGAGCTCTTTGGGTTGTCATCGTAATTCCGCCGGAATCATGCGGTCCTCCTATTCCCATCAGGTTCCAATCCCGGGCCAAGAGCACCCCTAGTCTATCTGTCGGGTCGTATTGTGGCTGCCGCTTGTCTCTGGGGCACCTGAAATCAGGAGGAGTTGAGTACGGGCATCGAACTTGCTTGGGTGGTACTTACCCATCGGTACTCGTCAACCAGGAGACACCGTGGGGGCCAGACAACGGGTGTGAGGGACGCCAAGGATCCTCACGGAGCGCGGATTCGCTCTGTTGTCTGCCGCCGAATGTCCACATCGCTGTTCGAGACAACAACCTGACCAGACCAAGGCAGCATAACCCTACTTCTCTGCTCGACTTCCACCAACACCGGTACCATTCTGGGAGCATCATCATCGCCCGGGGCTGACGTGCGAGTATCACACACATATTTCTTCCACTAACCCATAGTTGTTGGGGGGCGGGGGAAACATAACAGTGGCGCCCAACTAAATACTGTTTCCTTCGACTGTATTTTTTCCCGTTTTTGCGGAGAGTTATTTTGGCAGGTTTGTTTTCCTGGGTAGGAAATCAAACTGGAAATATTCTCTGGTGTACATAGTTTCGTTTCTCAGTTGTAATTTGTAATTAAGGTTTAGTTTTGAGGGTGAGTGGTTGCGCTGCTGGAAAAATTGGATTTTTCTAAGGCGGGCCTTGTTTTGGAAAAAATTCACCTTTTAATTTTTTTTTTGTGTTTTGGGGGTGGTTGACGGCGACGACCTCAAAGAACAAAGAGTTTTGTACAAATCCTTTTTTTTTCAGAGCAGAAAGGACATTTGTTGATACCCAATAAGCGGTACTTTCGGTTTATTTTCAGTTTTCTATTCTTCTTTTGTTTTTTTACGGCTTTTGGTCACTTTTCTTTGGTGTGTACCTACCTACTCGTGTTTTCAAGCGAACGCACACAAAATTAAAAATGACGGAGCGACTAAAGCCAAATCGTCTGCTTAAAGACGAACTGGCGCACGAATTGTTGATTCGAGGAGTGGTCTCTTCTGGAGTAGTGGAGGAAGACAGAGCCCTGCTATACGAGGCATACCGTTCGGGATTGGCCGTCAGGCAGGTGGATCTAGATCAGGAAGAGGAGTTCGACACAATATGTCGAAAGGTGAACGAGTTGGCCCAACGTATCCGGAATTTCGATTTCAGGAACCGAGACAACGAGCAGGAGATGATTTCCACTCGTTTACTGCATCTGACCGGACGACTGGATCGTCTGAAACCGGATAATGAAAGCTTACGAAGGTATCACATGGGACTTAAGTCCGAATGCATGCGGTTGAACGTTCGACTGATAGCGACTTTCGTTGGAGGTGGGGCGGTAGACGAAGTGAATGGAAGGGAGCAACAGGCGACACAGGATGGATCGCGGCGTGCGCTTCTGGAGGCGGCAGACAATGTGGTGATGATGTTGTCACGTCTGGCGGTTGACTCATCAGTGTCTGAGGATGAAGCACCTCCGAAGGTCCCGGCCGAGGATAGCCTGGAAACTCTCTTGGATCGGATCACCACAATGACGAAGCCATCAGTAGTACCGTATACCATATCATCGGCCCTTCCGACGAACACGAACCGGGTCCCTTCAAGTTCCGTCCGGCCGGGGGGTCTTTCGAATTTCGAACTTCTGGGTGGTCTTTCGAACCCGAACCAAACGAGTGAGTTTGCAAATTTTATCCCACAGAGTGGTTCGACGAGCCGTAAGCAACCGAATCAGCCCCCTAATCCGATGATTGGTCAGCAGCAAGGTAGGTACTGGCAGGCGAACCCAGGGGTTACGTTTACCAGAGGATTCCCGGTCTCTTCCACGTCAGCTGTTGGAGCACTGGGTGGAAATCGGGGACAGATATTTCCTCAGACCGTTAGCAGTGCATCGGCTCAATACCAACCTTACTATAACCCATATCCACAGCATCCGACGGCCGGACAACAACCGCAACCCAATTTTGGATATTTGGGGATACCTGCTACGTCCACTCAAGCACCTCTATGGCCTGCTTACATGAATTCCTCGATCGCAAAGTGGGGAGTGAGATTCGACGGATCGTCCAGCTTGGCGGCGTTCATTCAACGAGTCGAAGAACTAGCCGTGGCAAGGGGTGTCACTCAGGACCAGTTGTTCTCCTCGGCGGTGGATTTGTTGGAAGGCGATGCCTTAAATTTTTGGCGGGCCAACCGAGTCCATTACGGAAACTGGCGAGACCTAGTGCAGGGTCTACGTTCCGCTTTCGAACCTATGGATTACAGCAAGAGATTATGGGACGAAATCAACCAGCGAACTCAGCATCCCTCCGAAAGCGTCGTGGCCTTCGTATCAGCCATGGAGAACTTATTTTCACGCTTGGCGGCACCACCACCGGAAGAGATTCGTCTCGGCATCATTCGGGCTAACTTGCTCCCATATCTCCAGTTCGAAATGGCGAGATTTCCATGCCGGACGGTCGCCGAGTTGATGGGCAGAAGCCGAACATTCGAGGAGACCAGAGCCATTGCGGCGCGCTATCGACCACCTACAACGGACCCGTCTATGATGTTGGAGCCGGACTTGTCATGCCCGAACTTGCGAGTGGGACTGCGTGTCTCGGCCTACTCTGGATTGCCAGAGAAGAGGGAGCGAGTCCCCGCGACGAAAGTGTCCGCCGTGGAAACGGAAATACCGGAAGTTGTCCGAGCGGAGAAGAACGCCCGCCCACCGGTGAAATCCGAAAAGGGAAAGCGGCGAAGTCAATGGACGTGCTGGATCTGCGGCGAGTCGGGACACTTTGCGGTTGAATGCACACAGGCAGAGGTTCGCTTCTGTTCGCGATGTGGGAGAGAAGGAGTTTCGGTGTTGAGATGTCCGGTGTGCAGAGTGGGCCGCGACAAAGGAAAGTTGAACTCGAGAGCTTCGGGAAACGGCGAGGGGGACTCGGCCTAGGTCAGGGGGCGTGTCTACCTTAAGCAATCTCTACTCTGACCCAAATTAAGAGGTTCTTCCACCGCAAGGGCGACTCCAGATTATACCTAAATGTCCGCATATTCGGGGTGGAAATGTCGGGCCTTGTCGACACTGGGGCAGGTCGTACCTGTGTCGGACGAGAGGGCATGGATCGGTTGCGCCGGGTGGGGTGTAGCCTGATGTCGACTCGCATGTCGTCGTGCCGTGCGGCAAATGGCCAAAGCATGGAGACAGTGGGCGCATTCAGCGTTCCGATCCAGGTGGGGAAGATGGAGAAGATTTTCGAAGTCCTGGCGATCCCATCTCTCTCCACTTCCTTAATCCTGGGAATTGATTTTCTGAGGAGAATGCGGATGGTGATCGATCCCGCTAGAGATTGTGTTGGTTTGACTCCGGATACGGGAAGGGTTTCTATGGTCTCAGCCGAGTCGGATCTCACTGATGACCAGCGAAAGCGCTTGGATCTACTCTTGAGTCAAGTTTTTGCAGGTGAGACTCCGGCCCTTGGCCACACCACGTGGGTGCAACACCGCATTAAGCTAAAGCCCGACACGGAGCCAGTCAAACAGCGCTACTATCCGCTTTCACCAGCATTACAGCGGCACGTCAACGCAGAGATCGACCGGATGTTGGCGTTGGGGGTTGTGGAGCCATCGAACTCTCCGTGGGCGTCTCCCATTGTTATGGTGAAAAAAGGGTCGGACAATTATCGGTTTTGCGTCGACTACCGCAAACTGAATGCGGTCACGGAGAGAGACGCCTATCCGCTTCCCTACATCGCTAACATCCTCGATCGGTTGGGAAGAGCCTGTTATCTGTCTTCTTTGGACATAAAGTCAGCCTACTGGCAGGTCTCGGTGGAGGAGGGGTCAAGGGAAGCGACCGCGTTTACGGTCCCGACGAGGGGATTGTTCCAGTTCGTCCGGATGCCTTTTGGGCTGCACAACGCCCCGGCAACGTGGCAGCGCCTGGTCGATAGGGTGCTCGGGGTCGATCTGGAACCAAATGTTTTCGTTTATCTGGACGATACCGTCGTCGTAACCCAAGACTTCGACCTCCACCTAAGAGTCCTGTCGGAGGTGTTTCGACGTCTCCAAACGGCCGGGTTGGTCGTGAGTCGGGAAAAATGCCATCTCTGTCGTCCCGAGCTGCGCTACCTGGGGTATGTTGTGGATGGGCAGGGGCTTAGGGTGGATCCTGCTAAGGTGCAGTCCATTTTGGAGCTGCCCACTCCCACGAAAGTTAGGGAGGTACGTCGTGTGTTGGGGATGGCAGGGTGGTACCGCCGGTTCGTCCCCAATTTCTCGACGCTGGTGGCCCCGCTGAATGACCTCCTGCGGAAAAACGTCCGGTTCGAATGGACTCCAGCCTGCGACCTCGCTTTCAGCAGTCTGAAGCAACGCCTGGTTACGGCTCCAGTCGTGATGTGCCCTGACTTCTCCCTGCCTTTTAAAATCCAGACCGACGCTAGCGATTACGGCCTCGGGGCAGTGCTCGTGCAGGAGAAAGACGGAGCGGAGCACGTCATAAGCTATATTAGCCGATCGTTGACGGGAAGCGAGCGGAAGTTTTCTGCCACAGAGAAAGAATGCTTGGGGGTCGTGTGGGCGGTGGAGAAATTTCGGCCATATGTGGAGAGAAGTCGCTTTGAGGTAGTGACCGATCATTTTGCCCTGCAATGGTTGCATAGCCTACGTGACCCAACTGGACGTCTCGCGCGGTGGAGCGTCCGGTTACAACAGTATGATTTTTCTGTAACCCATCGGCGTGGCAAGGATAACATCGTCCCAGATCTGTTGAGCCGAGCAGTTCCTCAAATTGATTGCGTGGAGCTGGGGACAGTGCGGTTTGATCCCGCGAGGGTAGAGGACCGATGGTATGTCGACATGAGCCGACGTGTGGAACGTGATCCCCTTCGATACCCGTTGTGGCGACTCAACCAGGATGGGTACCTGTTGAAAAACTGTCGGGACGGCAGCATGCCTTGCGGTGGAGACCGATCCTGGAGGGTAGTGGTGCCTAGAGACCAACGACGGCAGATCCTGGCTGCCGCTCATGAATCGGAGACTTCGGGGCATGGTGGGGTAAACAAGACCTTTGCTAGGATAGCTGAAACGTACTACTGGCCTCGAATGCGTCATGAGATTACGTCCTACGTTCGAGCGTGTCGGGTGTGCATCGCTCAGAAGCCGGAACAGAGACCCCCGAGGGGTTTGATGTGTGGACGACAGGAGGTGTCCAAACCGTGGGAGCTCATCTATGTAGACATTGTTGGGCCGCTCCCAAGATCTCACGCGGGCAATGCCTATATCCTGTCGGTATTGGACCATTTTAGCCGCTTCGTCGTCTTCATACCACTGCGTTCCGCTCTTGCCAAAACCATTGTTCAACGGTTGGAGGACCATGTTTTCACCTTATATGGTATACCAAGGACGGTGGTGGTGGACAACGGAAAGCAGTTCACGAGTCGCCTATTCACGGACTTCATGGCAAGACATGGGGTAAAGATCTCAAGTACGGCCTATTACCACCCGCAGGCCAATGCCGTCGAGCGACACCACCGCACGCTCAAGGTGATTTTGGCATCGTACGTCGAGGGCGACCATCGGACGTGGGAATCCCACCTTCAGAAAGCGGCGTGTGCTATGCGCACGTCCAAGAGTGAGACCACGGGGTTCACCCCCTATTTCGTGAATTTTGGGCGGCAAATGTGCGCCCACGCCGAAGATCACGATGTCGTCCAGACACTGTCTGAACACGACGAGACTCCCGTGCCTCGGCAGGCATTGTTTCGGGACATCTACGAGAAGGTCCGGACGAACCTTCGCCGAGCCTTTGAGCGAGGAAAGAAGGCATATGATTTGCGCCGGAGGCCGGAGCAGTTCGCCGTTGGTGACAGGGTTTGGCACAAAAACTTTGTCCAATCCGACGCCGCCCGGTACTTTTCTGCCAAATTGGCTCCAAGGTTTGTGGGTCCGTTCACCATTTCCCGAAAGGTGTCCCCTTGGACATACGAGCTAACCGATGACCGAGGTAGGCTCGCTGGCGTCTATCATGCGAAAGACCTCAAACCCGATGCGCCAAATCAGGCAGAGGTCGGTTAGGCTCTCATCCAGCGTCTCACTGCGTGTTGTGTCGTTCAGTGCTCTTTGTTGTATTGTTCCATTGTTTTGCCCGGTCGGGCATTGCGCAGCGTTCCGCCCCCCCCCCCCCCCAGAGGGCTAAAGATCAAGTGATCTTTTGGGAGGTAAGGGTGGGATTGTTACGTGCAAAATTTGTGCGGTTGCTGGTGGGAAACTTTAGGGTGAATTTCGAATATTGCCGCCTTATCAGTGCTGGTAAAACTGATGGGTCTGGGAAGTTTTTCTGATTCCTGATAAGGACTGTCACTTGTCGATTGTCTGGATGGAAAGAGCCTATCCTCGGCCGCAGCAGATTTTCGCCTTCCAGCACTAGGAAAATCCTTTTTTTCTGTACCCAGGCCGGCGCCAATAAAGACTCGAGGGTACCATCGCTGTGAGACCGAGGTAAGAGCTCTTTGGGTTGTCATCGTAATTCCGCCGGAATCATGCGGTCCTCCTATTCCCATCAGGTTCCAATCCCGGGCCAAGAGCACCCCTAGTCTGTCTGTCGGGTCGTATTGTGGCTGCCGCTTGTCTCTGGGGCACCTGAAATCAGGAGGAGTTGAGTACGGGCATCGAACTTGCTTGGGTGGTACTTACCCATCGGTACTCGTCAACCAGGAGACACCGTGGGGGCCAGACAACGGGTGTGAGGGACGCCAAGGATCCTCACGGAGCGCGGATTCGCTCTGTTGTCTGCCGCCGAATGTCCACATCGCTGTTCGAGACAACAACCTGACCAGACCAAGGCAGCATAACCCTACTTCTCTGCTCGACTTCCACCAACACCGGTACCATTCTGGGAGCATCATCATCGCCCGGGGCTGACGTGCGAGTATCACACACATATTTCTTCCACTAACCCATAGTTGTTGGGGGGCCGTAGAGCGCGATATTTCGTTCCGGTGCTAGCGAGCACACAAATAACCACTCCGGGTAGGTCGGTCCTCCTTCGAAGCTATTTGCTTGAGCTCAGGTGATAGGTAGTAGTAGGTAGGCCTTCTGAAGGGTGCGTTTCGCGTTATTACGTCGAGTTCTGCGGTTTTCTTCCAGCTGGGCGGGTGTTTGAAGAGTTCACGGACAGCCACAACATCTCGCTCCATCACCGGGTGGTGTTGGCTCCAGTTGGTCCCATGGGAGAGGCCTACGGTAGCGGATAAGACGGAAGTAAAATGAAAATTGAGCGGCCGGGCACTGCCGAACCCACGGGAAGCTCACCAGGGGAAATAAGACGGGTGAAAGTAGGGGGGGACACGGGGGAAACATAACAGTAATCTTTGAGCTGAATAAATTATTTATTTATTTATTTATTTATTATCACACAAATGAAGATTATGATATTGAACTCACCATGTACGACATCCTTGTGTTGATCTATTTTTTTTTTGGAGGTGAAGGAACTAGAAAAATAAAAATAAAATTGTTATTGGGGGCGTTTAGCAGGAAAAATGGCGGCCGGTAGATGCTATACTCGCTCAAGTGCAAGTGTGACACCACCAGGGGGCCAATTTTTGAAAATATACGTTGAGTTACGTATGCGCAAATTTGCGTACGAAGATTTACGTATACGTTTCCGTTTGCCAATTTTTTAGCAGTGTTCGCAAAACGAAAAACGTTCGAATTGGGTCTTCGTAAATAAACGCATGGTAGACGCGACAACGTTGCAAATATCGGTGCATTTTATCTACTCAAGCCACGCCAAGCCTACCAAAGCTTTCAAACGTCAGTTTCTGATGTTCGTGTTTTCATTCAGATTAATAAATTTAAAATGATCGAAAAGTTATTTTTTGTTTTAAAGTAACTCAGTAAATTTTCTATCATTTTAGTAGGTACTTAAATTGATTTCACTATAGTTTGAAACTTCTACTGAACCTAACTTGACTTTACAAAATCAAACTTTTGTAAAAGAAATACAGAGTGTCCGTTTTTCGAGGCTAAGCATGGGTATCTCGCTTATCTTGAGAGATACAGAGTCGGTTGAATTAGGAAAAAGTTGCGCATTTTCATGACGATCAATGCTCCAAAATGAAATTTGACGTATCGATTTTATTTTTTGAGATATCGTAAAAAAACAGGAATTTGAATTTTTGTTTCCATTTTTTATTCAAAAAACGCTTGAAGGTGGCTTTTTCTAATCTAGACATTGTCAGGGCACTTTTTCAAGGGGAATTCAAAGCTGCCAAAATCTTTATCCTAGCTTTCAAAGCAACCGAGATACGACATTCAACTTTTTTCTCTAATGGGCGCCATATTGGATTTTGATATTTTTGAATACGGTATTCTTTTCTGGTTACAACGATGTGCCACATGTCACTGTTGAATAAATGTTCAACATTTACTTTTTTTTATTGTCGGTGCTGATTTTGTTTTCAAAGCACTCTTAATCAAAAATTTTTTTTGCTCAAAAGCATGAATCCAACAGTGGCATGTGACACATCGTTGTAACCAGAGAAAAATATTGTATTTAAAAATGTCAAAATCCAATATGGCGCCTATGAGAGAAAAAAAAAGTTGGATGTCATATCTCGGTTGTTTTGAAAGCTAGAATGAAGATTTTGGCAACATTGAATTCCCCCTGGAAAAGTGCCTCCATAATGTCTTAGTTAGAAAAGGCTATCTTCAACCGTTTTTCAAATAAAAAACTAGAACAAAAATTACAAATTTCAGTTTTTTCTCGATATCTCAAAAACTAAAACTGACAAGTCAAATATCTTTCTAGATCATTGATTGTCATGAAAATTCGCAACTTTTTTCTAATTCAACCGACTCTGTATCTCTAAAGATAAGCGAGATACCCATGCTTAGCCTCGAAAAACGGACACCCTGTATTGCTTGGTAGTTTTCCTAACTAAGCTATCGAGTGGGATATACGATATACGTATATTTATAATCAGGATGGAAAGCTGAATCAATTCCTATAATTACATACACGTGTCTAATTTGAGAAAAATTCTCAATGACTCGCGATAGACGACAGAAAATTTTAGTGCCTTCGAAACCTGCGAAAAAAAAGTGGTCCTAAATTTTTGAAACTATGTTTGAGCGGAAGCCTCCAATTTATACGTGAACACCCTGTACCATCATAAAAATTGAAAAAGTAGCCAATAAAACCAGCCAACGCTAAATTTAGGCTAATTTTGTCGAAATGTTCCTGAGTTACAAATTTTTGAAATCCAAAAAAAATTAACTATAAAGGGCTGTATCTTTGACAATAGGTCGAACGCTACAAAGCGGTTTATGAGTTTTCGTAATATTTTGACAAGATCTATCCACTCACAGTTGAATTTGTTGTTCAGTTGAAGACAACTGAACATTATTATCTATTTCCAAAAACCTGGATCTCGTTAGTGGGGAGCAAATGCAAATCTTCACTGCAGACTGCAGACGATGAAAAGAAAAAAATTTAACATCATCGTGACAAGTTTTAAACAGTGTCCCTGTAGCTGATGATTGAAAAGAATGACAGAAGAGTGAGTAATTCTTTATTTAGGACGCATTCGTGTGAAGTTATTCCGTGCTGTATCTCATTAGCCACCTGACTCGGCACCATGATCCCCACATACCTTCAGCAATGCTGTTTGTTTTATTGATAACAATGAAAACATTACTACCTAACCTCACTTCATCATGAAAGCGTATACGCAAAGTGACTTGCGCCAGTCCAGGTCCGCTCGCAGCAAAACGTATGAAAACGTGCGCATCGATGCGCATACGTAAAGAAACGATGGCTAAAAAATTGGAATTTACAGAAATCGCAAACTTGCGAACGTTTTTTAAAGTTGCGAAGAGTAGAAAATTGGCCCCCAGTAGCTCTACCAGACTGGCTGCTGAACGCCCCAGTTGAATATTATTGATATTGTAGGAACTGTAGTACGTGCAAAACGCCAATGCACAAAAATGCAACAAAAGACACGACACAAGGGAACTTTTTTCAGTTGTTTTCGTACGACACGGCAATTTCTCTGTCGAGCTCAGTGCATACTGCGGATTTGATGACGATCAAGATGCCTGCCAGCTGCCATGGCGCTGCTTACGCAGGCGCTCAAAGCAATGTATCAATGTTACATACCTGATACATAAAAAAATCTCCTTTTAAGTTATATAGCTTCCATGTGCCGTTTTACCAACTTATTTATGTACATTGTACATTACAAATCTACATAACTTTGTAACCAAGACAGTATATAGCATCCGCATATATTTAAAGGTAACTTTGCAACATAAATTTGTAACTTCCATGATATCAGAATGGTATGTATCAGCTATGTTCTGGTTAACTGGGTATTGAAAGGACTTTACCAAACAATGACCCAAAGGGTTAATTCATGCCCATCTTTCCTGTAAATAAACCATCAACTTTTGAAACGCATGGTATTAAACTGACGACATTATGACAATAATTGGGAACCGACAAAACTGGGAATTATTGCAGTTATAAACATTCCAATTTAACTCTTTCGATTAATAACCCTTTAACAGGGGAACTCCACAAATAATGAATTTGCCACGCTGTTTGGGATGTAATTGAAATTGTGTAAACTATTGCTAAAGAAGGCCATGACGTATTCCAGGAATTAAGTTGTATTGGTTACAAATCTAGTTTAATTAAGCAGTGAAATGAAGAATCAGACAATGAGATTCAGTAAAAGCAAAAGGCTTATGTTTGTTCAAATTTAATAAAATAAAATAAAGGAACGTGTGATTTGAATTGTTTGTTTCTATGTAGGAAATAGATTAATTTGGTCCTCTCGTAGGTAGAACCAAGGTTTGTCAACAAAAGAAAGGGGTGAACTAATTCACGGGAAACAAAGGGTTAAAATGCACAACGTAGATGGGTCAAAAAGGGGGGTGAGCGCTACAATATCTATCGCAAGGTTCGTGAACGACTTAAGCGTGCTCACGAACAGAGCAAGAAGACCTACGATCTGAGAAGACGCGATGTGACGTATCAAATCGGAGATCGAGTGTGGCGGAGAAATCCCGTTCTTTCCGACGCTGGGCGATATTTTACGGCGAAGTTGGCTCCAAAATTTGTGGGTCCACGCCTCATTGCAAAGAAAGTGTCCCCGTGGACTTACGAGTTGCGCACAGAGAATGGTCTGCATGATGGAGTGTGGCACGCAAAAGACCTCAAGCCGGATACCTCAGTGGAGGAACGGAATCAAGATGAAGGAGTTACGTAGACTTCTGAGCTCCTATTGTTGTCTATCTTTTGTGTCTCTGTCGTGTAAATACGACACTCTTTCTGAAGTTTTCGTTTGTCCAGGTAGAGGGGAGATTTGCTACGCATATTTCCTCGTTTATTTCTTCTCTATCTTATTTTCTGTATTCTTCTTTGTTTTCTTTTGCAAATTCTGGTCATTAGGAAAGCGATAGGTAATAAGTAATAGGTAAAAAGAATTCGATCGTTTTTGTATTATCTGCCGATTTGAAAAAGAGTGCGATAAGACATTCGTTGTTGTCGATCAAAAATTCACGGTCTGTGCTAGATACATATTTCTGATTTTCCATCAGCCATACGGCCTATTGTGAAGTTCTATTTTCCAAAATCCGAATAAAACACCTCTCATCCAAGAGGTAAGATCGTTTTTCGTATAAATTCCAATTCAGGTTCGAAGTCGCTTGTCTTCTATAATGCTAGCATAATGATAGGTATACTTCTGCCGTCATAAGCAAAACCAAAGTACCACAGTATACACTACTTAAGGTAGGTACCTACCTACTTAATTGTAGTAACAAAAGCAAAAAAAATTGAAATGACTTAGAAAAAAATTGAATTGATCCGGCATTATTCCATTACTTTCACTGAATTTTATCCATTAAAATATATTCACCTTCATCTATACTTATACCGGGTGGGCCATAAAAACTGTACTGTTTTATTTTCCTCGCCGATTTTTTGTTCCTTGACCGATTTGGACAAGCTTGGTATCCAAATACAAATGACTCCTAAGTGTGAAAATTCAAAATGGCGGAAACGACTGAAAATAGACCTTTTTTTGCAGTCGTTTTTTTAATATAAAATTTGACAGAATAACCAAACTAAAGACGTTTTCTGAAAGAATAAACTATTTTTCACATTTTGAGACCACAATTAGCTCAATTGGTTCATTCGCTGGGGAGATGTGGCGATTTGAAAATAAGCTTATTTGCGATTGTTTCAATCCAAAATGAATAATAAACAATATTGTTTTGTCTGTAAAATTTTTGTTTCTGAAGCGATTATGATACCTTTGTTGTCATTGTGGAGCCAATTAAATAGGCTACGAGTGTCATATACGAATATGATCTAAATGTCAAAATTCAAAATAGCGGACACAACTGAAAACAAGTCTTCTTTTGCAGTCTTTTTTTTTATTGAAATTTGACAGAATTACAGAATTAATGGGACTTTTTAAATAAAAATGATGCGCAAATTTTGTGGAAAAGACTATTAGATTATTTTTCTACCATCAATAAAATTTAAACCTATCTTACATGTCTATTGAGGCTAACAATGGATTCAAGTAATCAAGAACAACTTTGACCAACACAAATACAAACAAGCGAATATGCCTCATGGGCATGAGGCTCAGTAGCGCACTTCCTTTTTGGAGGATTAGTGAACGCAAGATGTTAAGTGATTAGGGTTCTACCGTCTTGGGCAAAAAATTGCAATATGGCGGCCAAAATATCGACAGAATCATGAAATTCGGCTTGAAAATCAAAATGATCGTACTAGACAAGGGTAAGTTCCAAGTTTCATAAAAATCTTACCACTAACAAGAGATTTCAATATGGCAGCCAAGATGGCGGCAGAATTATGAAACTCAGCTTGAAAATAGGAATGATCGTACGAGACAAGCGTAACTCTCAAGTTTCATGAAAATCCTTCCACTTATAAGAGATTTCAATATGGCGGCCAAGATGGTGGGGCAATCATGAAATTTGGCTTGAAAATAAGAATGATCGTACTAGACAAGGGTAAGTTTCAAGTTTCATGACAATCGTTCCACTAATAAGAAATTTCAATATGGCAGCCAAGATGGCGTCGAATTATGAAAGCCAACCTGCCTATTTGGTCCTTGAGGACCTAAGCTATCCACCGGATAAAGTTCAATCTTCAAGGGCTGTAGCTTTATTTCCCGAGGAGAAGTTCAACTTCATCGAAGTGCACAGGAGATCTCTGTTTTTTGAGAATAATGATAACGATGTATGGATAACAAAAATAGTGCCCATTGGCCACCCTTGGGGACATCAGCTATTAATCGGAAAAAAGTTCCAAGACTCTTGTTTCAATTCTCGAGAAGGAGTACAGCGTCTTAATTTCTGCACGGACTCGGACAGACAGACAGACAGACAGACAGACAGACAGACAGACAAACCGGCCACATAAGCGTCATTCTGTTACTTATATAAAAAAATGTTCTCCAACTGATTTCGACCTCCTGAACACTAATATCGGGTTCACTTTTGAATTGGAACATTTCTTTTTTATCGAAAAACCGAAAAAATGGTAGCCTTGTCACATGATTTTTAGTGATACCTGCCTACTTTTTTTTTGTTATTGAGCGAACATCTTTCGTAATTTGAGTGCCATTATCCTTCAGGTACCTAGTATTGACTATTTCAAAATGTTCAATTACTATTTCGGCACGTCTGATTTTAAATTTGTAGGGTCGTGTAATATGCGCCGAGCCGTGGCTTTGCGGTCGTTTTCAAAAATTGATAACAATTGACCCAACGGTCGGATCGAAGTGGGGTTTTTGTCAAAAGAAAGTTCAAATTGTTCTCTAAATATAATGCCGTACATGCAGTGATGTATTTCATTAAGAAATTGTAGTTGCCTGCATATCGCAACTTTCTACATCTTACCGCGAATGCCAGCACTTGATCGGCGAAGCCGCCCTACACCAAAATGTTATTTTTGTAATTGTTCATGATTATTTCGGCAAAATTTTTCTTGATTCGCGTACCAAGGCCATGAGCTACCCATTCGAGTTGAAATATTTTCTGTATTGAATTTCGTTTTGTTCGGAGGAAAGGATATCAAGCACCAGCAAGCAACGAATAAATCATTTGCGGCCGAGCCGTAGTTTCGGAGTCATTTTCAAAAATTAATAACTACTAATCGGCACCTCGCACCGATGTGAAATTTTCATTAAAATAAAGTTCAAATCATCCTCTAAATATAACTCCGCATATGTATTATGGTAAAATGATAAGATCGGGTACTTCCTCGCATGTGATAACTTTCGAGATCAGGCCGGCTTCTGAAATGCAGCATTCAACGGCGATGCCGCGTCACACTAAATTGTTATTATTGTCATTGTTTATTATTATTTCGTCAAGATTTTTCTTGGTTCGGGATACAAGGTCATGAGGTACCCAATGGAGTAAAAATTTTTCGCAAAAACCTTTTCGTCTAGGACTAGATGCTGTGACGGACGGACGGACGGACGGACGGACGGACGGACGGACGGACAAAGCGAGGACTAAAGCGCCTTCCCGTTTGAAGAAGTGCGCTAAAAATAGGGTAGTCCTCAAATGTTTGCATCCAGAGAGTCCGCGTCCATAGATAGGAACCTACCTAGTGAACACCCTGAAATAATTTTCAATTACATTTTGAAAAACGTTGATTATATCTCAGGCACCTACCCCTTGAATGAATTTTACAGACAAAATAATATTTTTTATTATTCGTTTTGGATTGAAACAGTGGCAAATAAGCTTTTTTTCAATTTGCCACACCTCCTCAACGAATGAACAAATTAAGCTAGTTGTGGTGCCAAAATGTGAAAAACAGTTCGTTCTTTCAGGAAACGCTTCTAGTTCTGTCATTATGTCAAATTTCAATAAAAAAACGACTGCGAGAGAAGGCTCATTTTCAGTTGTGTCCGCCATTTTAAATTTTGACATTTTGATCATATTCGTATATGACACTTGAAGCCAATTTAATTGGTTATACAATAATACTAAACCTGTCAAAATCGCCCTAGAAACACAAATTTGTCAGGCAAAACAATATTTTCTATTATTCATTTTGGATTGAAACAATGGCAAATGAGCTTTTTTTCAATTTGTCACATCTCCCCAACAAATGAACCATCATTTGTGCCGATTAGTTAGTAGTAGTGCCATCTTGGCTGCCATATTGAAATTTCTTATTAGTGGAACGATTGTCATGAAACTTGAAACTTACCCTTGTCTAGTGCGATCATTCTTATTTTCAAGCCAAATTTCATGATTGCCCCACCATCTTGGCCGCCATATTGAAATCTCTTATAAGTGGAAGGATTTTCATGAAACTTGAGAGTTACGCTTGTCTCGTACGATCATTCCTATTTTCAAGCTGAGTTTCATAATTCTGCCGCCATCTTGGCTGCCATATTGAAATCTCTTGTTAGTGGTAAGATTTTTATGAAACTTGGAACTTACCCTTGTCTAGTACGATCATTTTGATTTTCAAGCCGAATTTCATGATTCTGTCGATATTTTGGCCGCCATATTGCAATTTTTTGCCCAAGACGGTAGAACCCTAATCACTTAACATCTTGCGTTCACTAATCCTCCAAAAAGGAAGTGCGCTACTGAGCCTCATGCCCATGAGGCATATTCGCTTGTTTGTATTTGTGTTGGTCAAAGTTGTTCTTGATTACTTGAATCCATTGTTAGCCTCAATAGACATGTAAGATAGGTTTAAATTTTATTGATGGTAGAAAAATAATCTAATAGTCTTTTCCACAAAATTTGCGCATCATTTTTATTTAAAAAGTCCCATTAATTCTGTAATTCTGTCAAATTTCAATAAAAAAAAAGACTGCAAAAGAAGACTTGTTTTCAGTTGTGTCCGCTATTTTGAATTTTGACATTTAGATCATATTCGTATATGACACTCGTAGCCTATTTAATTGGCTCCACAATGACAACAAAGGTATCATAATCGCTTCAGAAACAAAAATTTTACAGACAAAACAATATTGTTTATTATTCATTTTGGATTGAAACAATCGCAAATAAGCTTATTTTCAAATCGCCACATCTCCCCAGCGAATGAACCAATTGAGCTAATTGTGGTCTCAAAATGTGAAAAATAGTTTATTCTTTCAGAAAACGTCTTTAGTTTGGTTATTCTGTCAAATTTTATATTAAAAAAACGACTGCAAAAAAAGGTCTATTTTCAGTCGTTTCCGCCATTTTGAATTTTCACACTTAGGAGTCATTTGTATTTGGATACCAAGCTTGTCCAAATCGGTCAAGGAACAAAAAATCGGCGAGGAAAATAAAACAGTACAGTTTTTATGGCCCACCCGGTATAAGTATAGATGAAGGTGAATATATTTTAATGGATAAAATTCAGTGAAAGTAATGGAATAATGCCGGATCAATTCAATTTTTTTCTAAGTCATTTCAATTTTTTTTGCTTTTGTTACTACAATTAAGTAGGTAGGTACCTACCTTAAGTAGTGTATACTGTGGTACTTTGGTTTTGCTTATGACGGCAGAAGTATACCTATCATTATGCTAGCATTATAGAAGACAAGCGACTTCGAACCTGAATTGGAATTTATTTTCTATTGTTTGTTTCAGTGGAGAATGGAGAATAAGAATTTTTCCTCTTGCTCCAACCGTATCTCCATTCAGACCAACATTCAAGAAAAAGTAAATGCTGTCACTTTAGATCGCATGAATGATACCTTAGGTAAGTTTACTCATCAGTTTATACATAATAGGCAAGTAGGTGAATAGGTAAATCTCAACCTCAAAAGATTTTACTTTTTTTTCAGGGCGTCTCTCTAATATGTACTCTCTCATGAAACTTCATGTCACATCAATTGATGAGCGATACTTGAAGTTGAGTAATAAGTAATCGAGGGTAAAAAACAACAGCCTGCTAAATCGAATGTCTCCCTGAATATACATTTGAAAAATCTCGAAGAAATGTTCGTCCATATTTTTTTATGGCAATCAACTTACTTTACCTGGGAACTTTGAGCCCCACTTTGATATAGCCTATGAATAAAAGTGTTCAAGAGTCATTGCAGTACCATTTGTTCATTTATTTTTTCCACTATTCTCCCTAAAGGACTCGCACGATCCTTATGGGGAAAAAGGTCCCCGATGGATTTGCTTGAAGTTTTAGTTGGTATGTTATAGGTTATAATTTTCGGCAAGCTGATCAAAAGATATCCTTGCGCCAACTCTCCGAAACCAACGGTTCATCTTTCAGGATCGGTTGAATGTATATCGGTTTGAATGGTTTTTCGTAATGAAGTGGCTATTGTGGCTGTTGAACGCAAGATTTCAGGGGTTGAAACTCCTCGAATAATTGATAAGAAATATTTTGACCATGACATGATAAAAATTGAGCCAAATAAATCGGTCCGTTTATTTATTAATCAACGTTGAATATTTTGTAAATTTTCAAAGATTTCAAAAGGGGGGGTAGAAGTAGCGGAATATGGAATATTCCCAATTTGTTCGATGTTATAGCAAATGTATGGCACACAGCACCCCCATGTCAAAAAACACGCTCTAGCAACTGCTACAACAACAGGAACTTTATTACAAAAATCCATTTCAACCCGATATATACCCTGGACGGTGAACCGTTGGTTTCAAAGAGTTGGCGGAATGAAATTTTTTCATCAGCTTGCCGAGAGCTATAACCGAGGCTATGACATACTAAAATTTGAAAAAAACCCATCGCGGATACCGTTTTCCTATAAGGATCATGAGAGGTCTTTTCCCCTATCCTAAAATTTTATTGTAATATATAGTATGTAAATAGTATGTAACATTTCTATATACATTTCACGTCACAATGTTACATATAAGAGATAAAGACTTTATTTATATCATATACGTAACTTTGTAATATATCAGGTACATAGTTGCAGGGGAGCTTTGTCGCTGACATTTGCATCTAGATGAGCTGAGAATGATACACCCATGTTACGTAACTAAATAGCATTTTTAAATAACATTTCTATATCATGTATGTAACTGTGTTAACTGGGTAGACTTTTCGGAGAGAACATTCTTTCAGATCAGGTATCAGGTAGCTTCAAATGACTTGGCTTTTCAGATTTTGTGTGGGGAATTTCTCGCTTTGCATTTCCTAATTTCCGCAATTTTCCGCTCTTATTTTCTACCGCTTCGCGATGGTTGCAGCCAGGTGCCAGAGATTGATTGCCACGAATATCTTTCCAGACGATTCGGGTTAACTCTGTCCTGTCGTTAACTGCCTGTTGATTAACCCTTTGGGTCAGGTAATTGTTGCTTTGGTTTAGCCTTAGTTCATGGTGACATCTCACCCGGTTCTTTGTGAAGACAGCGTCAGTTTAGTAGGCTCCGGACATCACTTGGAGTTTGCTGGTTCATTCCGCAATGCCGCACCTGACTTTAACCCTTTCTTATTCGCGTCTAACTCTCACTTCTAATTCTTCTGAGCTTAGAATTTTAACGCGCTGACTAAAGCTTATATCTGAAAGGGTTAACCGCATAGAGAAGAAAAGCCACGTCAACTTGAAGCACCTTCACAGGTGGGAAAGCCCAGGTAATTTACTTCTTGAAATTCGATTAAATCTGACATTACAACTGTACTTGAGTTTCAACAGCTGAACATTCATAATAAAGATTGTACCCCAGTTAATTGAAGTACGACTTTGACTTCACAATGATCTTTGCTAATAAACTTCTGAATACCTGCTACCTCAATTTAGGGTCAAATAAATCAAATCAGTAATTACTTGCCTTTCTAACTTCAACGATCGATCACACTCAAAGTCACAATCACTAAACCATTAACAGCTTGATCAACAAATAATATAACAATAATAGCAGGAGCGCAAAGCAAGGTGTCTTCACTGCGTCCCATTCGCATACCAACCAACCCTTACGTCCTTTTCTCGGCTTCCTCAAGCCATGCATCTTTCCCCTCCTACTCTCTGAATTTCACCAGCTGCAGCTACGCTCTTATGCTTAAGTCAACTATTTGAATTTTATATTTATATATTGTGGTGATCGGCCTAGCCTAAAATTCAAATAGTTGACTTAAGCATAAGAGCGTAGCTGCAGCTGGTGAAATTCAGAGAGTAGGAGGGAAAGATATATATATATATATATTCCGGCAAAAAGTTCAGGATTAGGAACAGGAGTTGCGTCATCTGGATTCTCCAGGGATCGAACTATGTCATACTCCTCGCCGTTTAGACACATTTGTCTGCCAAAATTTACGTAGTATGGCGTCGAGATGGTAGCTTCACTTTTGGAGGTTCTCATCGCACAGGCTAACTTTTGTAAGTAAAGCTCCCAATCACGATAATTTTCCTTTACATATGAGGCTAACATCACCTTTAGAGTACGATGATAACGCTAAACATTGTTCGCCTGGGGGTGGTAGACGGCTGTGTGAGAAACGGTGACATTGTATTTTTCCAAGAAAGCTTGAAACTCACGGCTGATAAACTGCCGACCGTTGTCACACACGAGCTTCTTCGGCACTCCGAAAAGTAGAAAAACGCTGTCTTCAAGAAGCTTCACAATGGTCGTGGCGTTCGGAGTACGAAGTGGGAAAAATAGCGAAAACTTTGTAAAGTAATCCAGAACGGATAAAATATACAAGTTCCCTGATTTTGACTTTGAGAGTGGACCGACCAAGTCGACGGATATTAGCTCCCAAGGGGCGGTGACGTCAACGCGGCCACACATCAACCCAGCCGGGGCTTTTTGTTCAGGTTTGTGTGCCAAACAAGTTTGACACTGACGAATAAAGACACCTATGTCCGTCAACATAGCTGGCCAATAAAAAGTTTGAGCTATTCGATGGTAAGTTCTTGACACGCCCCCATGTCCCGCGGTTGCAGATTCATGGTTCTCTTTGAAGATCTTGACTCGATAATCTCTTGGTACAACAATCCGCCATTTCCGAGCGTAACCACTTGCCGAATCGGGATTCCGACAATTCTTATAGAGTAAACCATCTTCAGTTCGCCACAGAGGATAGGAGAGAGGGGTGTCAGAGACTTTTTGCATCATGGTGTTATACCATATGTCCGTGACATTGTCAAAGTGGAGCGCTGAAATTTCTGCTACCTTAGGTACGGCTCGACTCAACGCGTCTGGGAGGACATTATCCACTCCACGCGTGGTGAACAACCTTGAAATCATACTGTTGGAGACGGACACTCCACCTCGCCAGTCTGCCGTTCGGGTCTTTGAGGTTATGCAACCACTGAAGCGCGAAGTGATCAGTAACGACGGTGAAGTGTGTGGCCTCTACGTACGGGCGTAGCTTTTCGATGGCCCACACTACAGCCAAAAGTTCCTTCTCCGTCGCACTGTACTTCCGCTCAGCTTGCGTCAGTGAACGACTGACATAGGAGATAACGTGTTCCGCCTCCTGGTCATCCTGCTGGGTGAGCACAGCTCCAACCCCATAATCGCTGGCGTCGCACTGGATCGTGAATGGTCTCGCGAAGTCTGGACAGCTCATTACTGGTGCAGTAATCAGACATTGCTTCAGTGTCTGGAAAGCCATTTCACAATCTGGGGACCATTCGAACGCAACATCCCTTCGAAGCAAGCGGCAGATAGGCGCAACCACTGAGGAGAACTTTGGCACGAACCTACGGTACCAACCGGCCATGCCTGGTATGCGCCGTACTTCACTCACACGCTTTGGCGGAGGGATGTCCACGATCGCCTGGACCTTTTCTGGGTCTACGTGAAGACCTTGGCCGTCGACAACATATCCCAAGTACTCAAGTTCGGACCTGCACAGGTGACATTTTTCTCGAGACACCACTAGACCAGCCTTACCAAGACGAACGAATACCTCCTCCAAGATCTCTAGATGTTTTCCGAAACTCTCGGAAATGACGATGATATCGTCGAGGTAGACAAATACTGAGGCCTCCAGCTCAGGTCCCAGAACGCGGTCGATGAGCCTCTGCCAGGTGGCTGGCGCGTTGTGAAGCCCGAAGGGCATTCGCTTAAACTGAAAGAGGCCGCGTCCTGGTACTGTGAAGGCTGTGACCTCACGTGATGCCTCCTCAACAGGCACCTGCCAGTAGGCACTTTTTGTATCCAGAGAAGACAGGTACTTCGCCCGTCCCAGGTGGTCTAGGATGTTCGAAATGTACGGCAATGGATATGCGTCCTTGTCGGTGACAGAGTTGACCTTTCTGTAGTCGATACAAAAACGATACTTGTCAGGGGACTTTTTAACCATAACAATGGGCGAAGCCCAAGGTGACTTTGACGGTTCGACGACACCCAGTTCAAGCATTCTGTCCAGTTCCGCATCCACATGACGTCGGAGAGCGGGCGAAAGCGGGTAATATCGCTGTTTGATTGGCTCTATTTGAGGCTTGACCTTGATCTTGTGTTCGACGAGCGTCGTGCACCCAAGCGCTGGAGCTGGACCAGAAAAAACTTTGTCCAAAAGTGACGTCAACTGTACGCGTTGTTCCTCTGAAAGATCAGGTTCGGCTGTAACACTCGAAATATCGACCAATGAAGGAGTCACTTCCAGAAAACCCTCAAGCAAATTGAGCACCAATCGCATTCGACGGATAAAATCAGTACCCAAGATGAGCGTATGAGATAAACTCGGAATTGCTATTACCTCAAAAAGTTTCTCGGCAGTACCCACTTTTATCGCAACTCTGTAGGCACCTAGTGTCCCCACCCTCTGGCCACTGGCGACACGGCATTCGCTAATCCGAGCAGGATACCGTTCGCAACCGATGCGCTCCAGCAGGAGGACACCATTTGGTCCTACACAGGTATGCGAGGCACCAGTGTCAAGCAATCCGACCATCTCGACTCCCCAAACGTCAACTTTGACATATGGTCTAGTATCTTTTGGCAATTGCGCCAATCGGTGCCGGAAAATTTTACCGAAACAGACTTAAGCGAAGGTACTCGTCGGTCTCGAGCACGATCGCTTTTTAGTTTCCCGAAAACGAAAATTTCGACTCGGGCTTTCGAGGTCTACAAGTCTGGAAACGAGAGTAGGAAGTACCCTGCGCTCCACAACGATGGCAGTATAAGGTTTCTGGAGCTGCGCAGACTCTAGCCGTGTGGCCAGACTGCCTGCAGTTCCAGCAAACAAACTCTTTTCTTGCGGTGGGAGGGGTAGGACTAGTTTTGGCAGACCTCAGCGGAGTCTGTGTCAGCGGTGTTGATTGTACCTCAGAAATTCTTGCTCTGCTGGATGACGTAGATGGCATGCCCGTGAAAACAAATGGTTTCCTTCGATCTTGCTCGACTCACAACTCTTCCGAAGGCTAAATCTGGCTCCAAAAGTTGACCTTTGTCCATCGGTGGTGGTTTGTACTTGGCCGCAAACCTGCGACTATCTTCTATGATGCGACAGAACCGAATCAGCTCGTCAATAGTTTGTGCCGTACACTGGTACATTTCCATCTGGATATAGGGAAGAAGATTGCACTTGATTGTAGCCAGTCTGTTTGGTAAGGAAGGACGACACGAGAGACGAGAAAAAAGATTCTCTAGTGCGCAGATAAAAGACACAACACCCTCGTCAGGATGCTGCGTTCTTTCTCTGATTTCCTCCCACAAACGTCGGTCGTAATCGTAGGGCTGAAAAGCAAACCTCAAACCTTCCACTAAGGTATCCCAGGACACAAATCTGCTCCGATTCGCCCTGTAGTACTGCAAAGCGTCACCTGTCAAAATGTCAGCAGCTGCTAAAAATAATTCCTGCGTAGTAATTTCTCGAGAAAAGCAAAGTTCCTCTGCCCTGAGAATAAAAGATGCGAAACTACTAGACTCCCCATCATATGTCAGACCCCATTTACAAACGGGAGTTGGCATGACACGATGCGATCCAGAATGAGCTGTACCTAGCATTGACTGACCTACGCCTGTCCTCGGGCCAACTACCTGATTAGGCATTGGTGCTGAGATTAAATTTGCACTTGCGGACGGGTTAGACATCCATGGTAAGCCTGAAGAAAAATAAGGAGCACCACCTGCAGGATTCGACATAGCTGGTAAGCTAGGCTGAAACGAAGGAGTCGTCATCATTGGATTCTGCTGATGAGAAAGCTGAAATGCCGGAATAGTGGATGTACTTGATGTTGCTGGAAAAAATTGAGCCTGTGAACCGAAATAATTATTTCCTCTGATCGGAACTGTTGAGTGAGTTGACTGAGCCGAAACGAGAGGTCGAAAAGTGCTGAACGTAGCTGTAGAAGTCATTGATGCAAGCGTCGCTGTGGTGACCGTAGCAGAAAGAGCAGGAGCAGTAAGCGCTGCTGTGCTCACTTGGGAAGGGACAACAGCAATCTGTGGAGCGAAGTCTAGCTGATCCAGTTGCTCTCGAAATTCTCCCGTAACATTCAGAAGATGATCCAAAAGATCGGCTTGCGCAATCTGCTCCGCAGCTTCGGCTTTTCGAGGGTCTCGCTCTTCAGATTTTGGAGTACTACCTTCCGAAGTCTCAATACCTGTAGCCTCATCTTCCAAACCGTGTTCACACCGAGCAAAAACTTCCTCCAGTCGGTCCCTCAATCCAATCACCATATCCTTCATCTCTAGCTTATTATGAACATGTGGTTCTTCTGTTGGCTGCAACCTTTCCAATCTACCCTGTAAATGAAACAACCTCGTTGAGATACATTCGTATTCATTTAGTCGGTTAGCTATTTTGGAAGTTACAATTCTTCCAATCAACTCTTCAAGTTTGGCTTTGCACTGTAGTAGTTCTGAATGGAGATCAAAACTAAAATCTTGAATCGCCATGTTTCGTGTCAACGCTTCCCGCAATAATCGCCCATTATCATCGACACGTCCTACCCGTTGAATATTCCGAATTATCAACTCATAAGCCAATTCGTCCTTCAACAACCTATTAGGATTCATGATGAAAAATTACTTTCACTAATACGTTGAATGCTAAATAAAAAATAAAAATTAAAATAAAAAAATAAATGGAAAAAAAGACTAAAACCAATAAGTTTATTGAAAAAAATTCAGCAACAAAACTTTATTCAAGTCTACCTCCCTGTACACAGATATAAAAAAGAAAATTAGAAAACTTGAAAAACGCAAGGTAATTGTTGACGACCACTACTTCTCGACTTCAGCCACCAACTTTTCACGGTAGGTAGACACCACCACAACATCACGTTCGTCGACCGTAGTTTCCTGGGGAAACCACTATTTCCACTGTAAAATGCCCCTTCTTTCCATTACTTGTCCTACGACGTAAGTACATGCAAGAAGGAAGCGTCCTATATAGCTGTTTAAGTGGTTGCCTAACTCTTAGAAAATGCTAGTCGAGAAGTAGTCGTCGTCAACAATTACCAAACGCAAAAACTTGAAAGCAGCTCAAATCCCTAAACAAAAAAACAAGAAAGACGCTTTCCTGCTATGAAAACGAAGAAAAATACAGACTGCACTTCTCCTGATTTATTTCAAATCGCTGAAAATTTAATACAAGGAAAGAAAAACCTTTTTCGGTGACGGCCGAAACCTGCACCCCGACCTTCGAAGAGAAAAACCACCGAAGACCGGATAATTTTCAAAAGAAAATTACACCACGGTCGCACTGACGGTAGCTAATCGCCAGTAAAACCGAAACTTAAACTTAACTTAATACTAGGGCCCTAAACTAAACTCAAGTTGCAATTTTAACGCAAAAAAATTATTGCCAACTGAAACAATAACCATGTAACACCAAACCTGGTATTTCGTGTAGGTATCGAAGAAAAACAAATCAAAACAAAAAAGTTCGAATGAAATAAAAACGAACAAATCAAGAGAGACCGTCCACTTTTCCGTAGAAAATTTATCAGGCTAGTAAGAGATGAAAAACAAAGCGTTGGGCGCCACTGTTGAGTAAACGATTTCTTGTTGTAAAAATCTAGCTCAAAAACATCAACAGAACGTGCAAGCTCAGCTCGAGAAGCTCATGAGTCTCTTAACCAGGGAGGTGGTCGGCCGTCCGGCAGATCAAGTGTTCGGGAAAAATGAATAAAATTACGGAGCTTGGTTTAATAGTAAACGGTTGTACTATTTACTTCACAATCACAACATGAAAAACATGAAACATAAAATAGACACAATTTATTATTGTTTTGCGGAACGGTTTTGCTTCTACAGATAAGGTGTACTCTTTTTTGTAAGCACGCCGCCAAAATTCGCGGTTCAGGAAAAAAACATTGTTATTATTATTATTATTATTATTATTATTATTTAATACATCACCGTACAGGTCGAAACCCATTTATACGGTGAGAGAGAACGAATATTGTATAATCTATCATGTTACTAGAAAAAGCTCAGATCTCATTGTCAATATTCGAAAAAATAGTCTTGATGAGATGACAATTACAGTGAAGGATGTCACATGCCTCCTCGATGCAGGAATAGCTTCGGATCATTCGATGGACGGGAGAAGACCATAAGACGTTCGTCCTTGCGAAAGGGAGGTGGAATAATCGGGGGCTACGCGAACAATGCACGGGTACACGCAAATGAAGACGACAAAGCAACTCCGGACAGTCAATGTCGCCGCTGATCAACCTGAAGAGAAACAGAACGGAATGCATGTTACGTCTGGAGAGCAGTGACTGCATGTTGAACCGTTGCAAAAGATGCCGCTGCGGAGTACCTCGCTCAGGATACGCGCCCGTTAACATGAACGAGGTCATTTTCAAGAATTTTCTCTGAACTCTCTCGAGAGATGCCACATGGACATTATACACGGGAGCCCACACAAGTGAGGCATACTCGAGGCGAGAGCGCACAAACGCGACATATAGGGTCCGAAAGGTCATAACGTTTGACAGAAACCTGCAACCCCGAAGCACAAACCCTAGCATTCTCAGCGCTCCGACGATGACTGACTCTATGTGATTCACAAATGTGAGTTTGGGATCGAATGTGACTCCCAAGTCCCTCACGACCGCGGGCCTGCCCAGCTTCACGCCACCAATGGTATAGTCGAAAACCACAGGCGACGTTACTCTATGGTAGCTCATGACGTTGCACTTTTTGATGTTTAGGGGGAGCTGGTTACGTGTGCACCACTCATTCAAGGCATCAAGGCTCTCCTGCAGCACGAGGCAGTCCTGTGGTGTATTAATCGAACAATAAAGTTTCATGTCATCGGCATACAGAAGGCATTCCACCCCGAGGCGACGGACAACGTCATTTATAAAGATATTGAACAGGTCCGGCCCCAACACAGTGCCCTGAGGGACACCCGACGGCTGCGCAAATGGAGCAGAGCGAAAGCCATGACACTGTACATACTGACCACGGCCACTCAGGTAGGACTTGAACAAATCCACAAGGGGAGTCGAGAAGCCAAACGATTTCAGCTTGTCAGTCAAAATCGAGTGATTCAACCTGTCAAAAGCCTTCGAAAAATCTGTGTATATAACGTCCACTTGGTGCCTCCGGTCCAGGCTCTCGGAAATGAACTGGGTGACACACGTCAGGTTGGTTGTGGTCGAACGTCCGGGCGTAAAGCCATGTTGGGAAACCGTGGACAACCTGCTCGCGTAGTGGGATATGTGATCATGAAGAATGAACTCAAAGGCCTTGGAAAAATTGTTGATGATAGCGATAGGGCGATAGTTACCGATGTCGCTCCTGCTGCCTTTCTTGAATACCGGACTCACACGTGACATCTTCCAGGTGTCTGGGAAAGATGATGTTCTCAAGATAAGGTTGAAGAGGATTTGGAGGGGTGAGCAAAAGACACCAGCACAGTCTCTCACTAGAAAAGCCGGGATAAGATCGGGTCCCGTGGTCGGTTTGGAGGGTACCCTTCTAAGAGAAGACAACACCATCGACTCAGACACCGATGTTAGCTGCAAAAAAGAGGAAGTCCCATTATCTACAGGAGTCTGAGAGGGTGGGCTGTTGTTGCAAGTGTTGAAATTTTCCATAAACGCGTCGGCAAATGCGTCTACCATAGCCTTAGGAGTATGCAGTTCAGTACCGTTATGGAGCATCACAGAGGGCAAACCGTTATCCCTCTTTCTAGAGTTCATGTGGGCCCAGAAAGCTCTTGGATCGGTTCTTATTTCGCGTTCGACTCGAATGCTATATTTTTTATGAGCATTATGGATCAATGACTTAACATGGGACCTAAGCGTCTTAAATTCGTCATAGTTACCTGCAGTGGGGACCCGTCTGTACTTACTCCAAGCGCGACCCTTAACTCTCAAGAGCCTGATTATTTCACCGTTAAACCAAACAGGATATGTCCCGCTTGACTTACCTCTCTTTGGAACATGCTTGTCCAAGACTTCATACAACTTGTTGTAGAAAGCAGTTAGTGCATTGTTCGGATCAACAAACTCGTGCAGGAAATCCCAGTTGGAACTCGCGAGCTCACTATATAGGTTCATATAGTTTGCCTTCTTAAAGTTATAACCTTTTTGTTGCACAGGTAAGTCGGAGGCCCTGAAGAAGCGGTCAAAGCTGAACTCGATGGAAAAGGCAGGGTGGTGAGCATCCTCAGTCAGAAGCACATCTGGGGGGTCGGCAACATGACACGAAAAGTTACTTAAAACCAGATCTAGCAATCGCATGTTGTGGTTGAGCTTCGTGTTGAACTGTGAAAGGTCATAAAATGCAGAGAGGTTGTTTATCAGTTGTACTTTATTGGTGTTGGGGACAGAACCGCTCATGCAGCTATGGTATTCAGGGATATTGAAGTCACCGACAATCAAGATATTGTTCCCCAAAAGCAGATGAAGATTCTCCAAATACTGCATGGTAGTCTCTAGCTCGATAAGACTTGTTCTTGGGGGAACGTAGACAACAACAAAAAAGCAGCTCTTGCCCCGCAGCACAACTCTAACAATTATGAGATCGACAAGATCAAAGTCAGCAGGATCTATGTCGAGATCAGCGCGATCTATTTGTAATGACTGATAACTCTTATGCACAGCCAGGAGAACACCGCCTCCACGACTAAGACCAACCTTATGAAAATTTCTGTCGCATCTGAAAACGTTGAACTGAGCGCAATTGAAGATTTCACAGTCCTCGATGTTTGAGTTGAGCCAGGTCTCAGTCAAGGCAAGTATGTCATAGTTCGAGCTCAGCAATGAATCATAAAACTCCGCCGTCTTCGACAGCATCCCTCGAACGTTCTGGTAATAACAAGTAAAGCCACTGCCACCGACCCCAGTGCCAGACCGTAACCGTCGACCCGCAAAGTCAGTATCAAACTTAGCCAGTCCTGCATCGCCGTCATTCGGTAGTAGATCGTAAGATTTAGTGGTTGGTTGCTATTTTATAGACAGGAAGCTAGACCGCAACCTGTCACGAGCCCTAATATAATAGGGACAGTTAGGGTCGGAAGCAGCATGCGCACCACCAGCCACGGAAGCGGCATCCACCGTGGACTCAGCGCTGGAACAGTTGGCACACCTCAGATCAGTCGACTCACAAGCCAGACCGTCGTGAGGTCCCGCACACTTAGGACAGCACACATCATTGGGGCAATTCTTTGAAGTGTGATGGAATCGCGAACATTTGTAACACCGAAGGACCTCAACGGCATCGAAAGGCAAACATGCGACGAAGGATCGGTACCTTCTCCGGCTGCAGCGTAGCCGCAACGAACAACCCGAAATCTCGCAGAGGCCTCAACGCAAATAGGGGATGCCCGAACAGTTTGTAACCGCTACCGGGACAAAAAGAACCGACCACAAATAACGCGCAAAATAATCCGTACTTAATAGCTAGCACTACTTATCTGCAAACCAATAATTCCTGAAACGATGATGTTGTCGTAGCTTGTGAAGGTCAGGGCTCTAGGTAGATCGCACCACTCCACGTCTCCTTCCTGATGACGGGTAGGTACCCCAGCGTATACTTCCAGAAAAGGCGACGATCTCCTGAGACAAAGACCTGGAGCTCTCGAAAATTACATGCACGGCTGTGATAATTCCAGAAACGAGGCTTCACTAAACGTAGCGTATGTGCGGTAGAATGCCTTTGGGTGCATAAGGTGGCAACTTCCGATGCGAGAAGTTTTCGTGTTTGAATTAAAAATTCAATGTAAATAAAACACCTACAAAAAGAAACACTGCACACTAGGCCAGAATTACACCACGAAAAACGATTTTACCTCTTGGATGAGAGGTGTTTTATTCGGATTTTGGAAAATAGAACTTCACAATAGGCCGTACCTATGGCTGATGGAAAATCAGAAATATGTATCTAGCACAGACCGTGAATTTTCGATCGACAACAACGAATGTCTTATCGCACTCTTTTTCAAATCGGCAGATAATACAAAAACGATCGAATTCTTTTTACCTATTACTTATTACCTATCGCTTTCCTAATGACCAGAATTTGCAAAAAAAACAAAGAAGAATACAGAAAAAAAGATAGAGAAGAAATAAACGAGGAAATATGCGTAACAACGTTTATTCAACTGGTATACGATATACGTATACCATACACGTTTAACGAATACACCAAAATGAAAAATGAAGAAAAAAAAAAAAAAAAAAAAAAAAGTTGAATACACGTTCATTGAACTAAACTGCTTGACAATTGAACTGCAACACCTAAAAATTAAGTGCGTTTTCAAATTGAGATAGCTCAAAAAATATTTGACGGATTCCAAAAATTCAGGCATGTGAGGAAAGGTCATTCCTTTGACTATCGAGTGCTGGTATTGATGATAAGTTTGATTGCACAATTTGTCATATACAGGGTGCCAACGGAGAACGTGCAGATATGGGCAATCTTTCACCTTGTGCAACTTTCGAAAAAAAAATCCGAGATTTTTTCTATTGCCTGCTTTTGAAAGGTTGAATCATTATGCCGAAACGGTTTTGGAATTTCTACCCTAACTTTTTTTTTCAAAAAATTGTGCTCAATTTTCTGAAATATGCACTTTCTGATTAAGAAACAGAAATAGAGACATTGTTTGTTTTCAAACGGCGTCCATATTGAATTTGCTTACGAAGATTTTCATTTGAGCCTCCACATCCCCTAGAAACTACCCCTTTTGGGACCCCATCTCACAACAAGATATGCAATGCTTCATTTAAAAGGCATAAGGAAATTACTCATCAATAATTGGATTGGAATGAGGATACTGCAATGACCCCACACGTACAGCTCCCTAAAAACCAGCCCTTGACTTCAAGGGACAGGGTTGGTAGGATAAGACATGCAATATGTACATAAAAATTCAAAAAAATTTCTTTTTCAACTGTTCCACTAAAAAAGTGATGCTACACGATGACCCTCTGCGTAGGTCATCCCAACAGTAGCTACCCTCTCGGAAAAGAACTACCCTTTAAAAAACCAGTACTTCCGCAATACCTCATTTGTTGGAATTTTTTCAAAATATGTGCAATAGTTTGCCGCTACGATGATTTCATTCACATATCTACCCGAAACTACCCCTTCAACTACCCCTTAAATATCGCATAGCCTTTACCTTGATGCGTGTAAGGTCATCGCGAAATTATTTTGAACTTATTCAATCGCACCTTCTCTGAGCTTCCAAATGAGGTTTGCATACCTTTAACTAAAGGGGCGATTTCTAGGGGTAGTTTCAGGAAAGGTTTTGTACTATCATCGTAGAAAACATCATCATTTCAATGAAACGGTTAGTAGACAAAAGTTCTTTCAACTCGTAAATAACGCATCAAGGTAGAGGCTATGCGATATTGAAGGGGTAGTTGAAGGGGTAGTTTCGGGTAGATATGTGAATGAAAAATCATCGTAGCGGCAAACTATTGCGACAGATTTTAAAAAAATCCCAACTAATGAGGTATTGCGGAAGTACTGGTTTTTCAAAGGGTAGTTCTTTTTCGAGAGGGTAGCTACTGTTGGGATGACCTACGTAAAGGGTCATCGTGTAGCATCACTTTGTTAGTGGAACAGTTAAAAAAGACGGTTTTTGGAATTTTCATGTATTGCATGTCTCATCATACCAACCCTGTCCCTTGAAGTCAAGGGGTGGTTTTTAGGGAGCTGTACGTGTGGGGTCATCGTAGTATACTCATTTCAATCCAACTATTGATGAGTACTTTTCTTAGGCCTTTTGAATGAAGCATTGCATATCTTGTTGTGAGACGGTGTCCCAAAAGGGGTAGTTTCTGGGGGATGTGGAGGCTCCAATAAAAATCTTCGTAAATAAATTCAATATGGACGCCGTTTGAAAACAAACAATGTCTCTATTTCTTTTTCTTAATCAAAAAGCGCATATTTCACAAAAATTGAGCACAATTTTTTGAAAAAAAAGTTAGGGTCAAAATTTCAAAACCGTTTCGGCATAATGATTCAACCTTTCAAAAGCACGCGATAGAAAAAATCTCGGACTTTTTTTTCGAAAGTTGCACAAGGTGAAAGATTGCCCATATCTGCACGCTCTCCGTTGGCACCCTGTATATGACAAATTGTGCAATCAAACTTATCATCAATACCAGCACTCGATAGTCAAAGAAATGATCTTTCCTCACATGCCTGAATTTCTGGAATCCGTCAGATATTTTTTGAGCTATCTCAATTTGAAAACGCACCTAATTTTTAGGTGTTGCAGTTCAATTGTCAAGCAGTTTATAATGCATGATTCTGTGTTGCTTGGGAAAATCCTGGGTTTTATGATTCTAAATTTGCCGCAAAAGTATCAAGCGATTCTCCATCTCACCTTTATTCTCCCACATCATCTCTCTACCACTTCCCTTCCACATACTTCCGTTCCTGTGCCTATTACACTTTTGACATTATATTCGCAGAGAGGTTCTACAACTTACCAAAGAAAGAAAAGGTTTAATTTTGTGTTTTTACTTTTATGGAATTTTATTTCTAATGATCACACTTGAATTTCTTGTGTTATTATCAAGATTGCCAGAAGGTCTGTTTTGAAGAGAACATTCGTTCTCTTTCTCAACGGCGATTTTTTTCACTCTTTTCTCCCGGACACATCCCAAGGGAGTTTTCTTTTTACATTTCTCAGCAATAGTTGTATCTTTCATGTTGGTGAAAGTTTTTGGAAAAGAGAGCATTTTGCTCCGTCCTCCTTTATTTCCATTTCGCGTGTTTTGTTTTCTGTTTTTTTTTCTTCAATGTCCTGATTTTCATTCATTTGAAGTTGGTCACCTTATATATATATACCGGGTGATCATTTGAAAACTATCCACCTGCAATAACTCCCGATTCCTAGTGAATATTTTTTCGAGCAAAAACAGGTCGATTTTTATATCGAGGGGGACATCCAAAACATACATTGGCAAATTTCTCTATTCACCCCCCTCGCCCCCACTCACCCCAACTTTAAAATTTCAAATGACACTACCTACCTTGCGATACATCAAATTGAAGGAAATTAAATTTTCTTTCTGAAAAAAATATTTTCAAAATTTTCAGCCCCACCCCCTTTTCTCTAAAAATTCTCTGACTGTCCCATTTTATATTCTGGACCCCTCATTTTTTTCTTAATTTAGTTGGCGTCATCCTAGATAGCATCGAAGCAGAAAATTTTCGGTGGAAAAAGTGCTACCTAAATTCACCCCTTCGCTCCCCCCCACCTCAACTCCCAAATTTAATAAAACACCACCTACTTTGTGATACATCAAATTGAAAGGAATTGAATTCTCTTTCCGAAAAGAATTTTTTTGAAATTTTCTACCCCTCCCCCAATAAATTGGCCATTTGGAGTATTCTAGGGGGGCAATGGGGGGCTTTAAAAATTGTGCAAAAATCTTTTTCAGGGAGAGAATTCAATTTCCTTCAATTTGATGTATTACAAAGTGGGTATTGACATTTTAAATTTTTGAGGTCAGGTGGGGGGAGCGAAGGGGTAAATTTGGGTGTCACTTTTTTTATAGAAAATTTTCTCTTTCGATGCTGTGCAGGATGACGTTTACTGTATTGAAGGGAAATGGAGGTCAAGAATATCAACTTGGACACTCAGAGAATTTTAGGATGAAAAGGGGGTGGGGTTGAAAAATTTCAAAATATTTTTTTTAGAAAGAGAATTTAATTTTCTTTAATTTGATGTATCGCAAGGTAGGTGGTATCATTTGAAATTTCAAAGTTGGGGTGAGTGGGGGCGAGGGGGCTTAAGATATAAATTCTCCAATGTATGTTTTAGATGTCCCCCTCGATATAAAAATCGACCTGTTTTTGCTCAAAGACATTTGCACTAGGAATCGGGAGATATTACAGGTGGATAGTTTTCAAATGATCACCCGGTATATCATCGACCATGAAGGTTTACACCAATCAAAGGTAAAGACCGAGAGGTTATTGACAAAGCACCTGAGCCAAAAAAATGTTTCAGAATTGAAATCATTCTTGGGCGGTAGTTTGAATTATTATATGGGAGGTTTATGAAAAATGTCAACTATGTAGAGTCCTCTGTATAATTTTAGCATTTTTATGCTGTTTCTTCACTTTCTTCCCACTTCGCTGTACGGCAATTTGGCTCCTTAGTCGCTGCACGCAAATATGGTGATGGCGCCAATATGGGCTCCATCTGGTAGTTAATAAATTGGCTGTACCTCGTTTGTTTTATAAGAGATGTCAACACTTAACCGTTATTTTGTAGACAAATGAATTCTCTGATTATTTCATATCTAAAGGACCCCGCACGTTTACCTATTATGAAATAATGGTTTCGGTGAATTTTGCTGAATTTTTTATATGTAATTCTCGAAACGGGCTCAAATCGAACTCGTGATCATGAGAACAATGTAGGTACCTACTAAAAAAATCCAAGTTGTGAATTGGGGTTGTTACCGAGGGGGTCGGGGGATCGAAATCGAGAAAATAAAATGAAATTCCGGAACTTTTGATTCTCGTAAAAGCTGAGCAAAAGAATAAAGGAGAATTAATTTTGAAAAATCGAAATCCAATAACTGGGGGTTGATTCTCAACTGGGGGTCAAAATCAAGGAAAAATATAAGTTGTGAATTGGAGCAGTTATCTAGGGGGTGGGGAGGGGAGGTCGAAATCGAGTGAACGAAGTAACATATAAGTACCGCAGAGCTTTCGATTAAAGGAATAATGGAAAAATAATTCAAAAACCTAATTCAATAAACTGGGGTGGTTACTGGAGGGGACGGAGAGGTCACCGTCTGGAAAACGGAAGAAAATTCCAAAACTTTAAATTCATACAAAATTGAAGATTCGGATTTGAAAAAAATTGAGCCTGACTCCCAATATCGATTTTTGTTTTCGAATCTAATCGAATCAATCAATGACTAAGAGCGGAGCTAGGGTTCATATTCACTTGAAAAAAAGATAGTGGGAGAAAAAATATTTTTTTCACTACTAGCCGTGAAGTACATCATTATTAACCTGTTCCTCAACTAAGATCGCGATTTTCAAGTAGTAAAAAAAATTCTATATAAACCACGGTCGAGAAAATTATTATAGCTTCAGCGCCTTATATCCCTCAGCTACGCTTCGGGATCTAAACTGGCGCTTCAGCTATAATAATACTTTCTCAACCTTGGTATATAATATACTATTTTGCACTACCTATATTAAATGCGTTATTTTACGACCTCAAAACAGGGCCTAAAGTGACTCTTTTTAGCCCTTGGGCAAAAAAGTCGTCATGGCAACGAGCGCTCTTGATCCGTCAGAGGAGACGTCACCTTCTATTTTGACGTAACTATTTGATGCGATGTAAAATGGACTTCAATTTGTAGGGAACACGGAAGACTACAGGAACAACAAAACTATAGCACGTTTACATACCAAAACCAATAAATATCTGTTTTATGCTAGTAAGCGATGGGGCCCCGGCAGCTACGTGTTCAAAATAGGTGATAGAGGTAACCTGCCACTCGTCCATACGATCTGGTAGGCTATGACCTGGTTAAATTTCAGGATGTCAAGCTGCTTTCTTGGGGAACAGCCTACCCCAATTCCGAATTTTGTTGATCGCATGGTAGATCGTGCGACGTACCACCAAGTAATCAGCGCTGCCATGACAATTTTCAACGACTCAATAACTCGAAATTTTCAGTCTTGCACTAGCTAGTGCAAAAAACATTGTATGCACCTTGGGCTAAGGTGCGTTTTTTCCCCTTGTGCTTGCTTCCCTCGGCCTACGGCCTCGGTCGCAATCTCGCACAGCGGGGGAAAAAAAGTGGCACTTTATGCCCATGGTACATGAATAACTATTTTTATATACTATAGCCAATTAGCCATATGATGGACAGCATACAGAACCGGTGGAGAACTTCTCGAGAATCTGAAAATTAATATTGCAGTGCAATATAAATATTATCTGTGAGTTTCCAGAATTTCGATTTCAATCCCCGAGCCTCATTGATGGTTTTAGGTAGATATCATGGTAGGTGGGTAAGGAGTTAGGGATGATTGAGAAATGAGGGACTCGGTCCTTATCCAGAATGGTTTTATTATCATTTTGTCATATTCCACCAGATCAATTTCTAGATGAACTGGAAGGTCCACTGTCAACTCAATTTCGACTATCCACACCCTCAATAACACCCAAAGTCATCATTAGTTTAGATTTTTTAGAATTATTTCTCCACTGCTCGTCGATCACATTATGAAAATAGAAAGTTTCTGAGCTGTACTCTATTTCCTTGATTTTGACCCCCAACCCCCTGAGAATCACCCCCAGTCATTTGATTTAGCTTTGCTCAGCTTTTATGAGAATCAAAAGTTGCGGAATTTTATTTTATTTTCTTGATTTATTTAGCGTCATTTCTGAACAATTTGAAATGTTTTTTAAATGTTTATCAATGTAACGTTGTAAGAAACGTGAATGACAGACTGCTCGATTTGATTTTTACTAATTTGCAGGAGCTATCTGTTGACCGGGCGGCACCATTCGTTCCTGAGGATGGGCACAATCCGGCCCTTGAGTTTGACTTCTTGTCTAAACGAGACAAATACAAACAATTTTCTGGTAGCAATGACTTGCTTGAGTACAACTTCAAAAAGGCCAACTTTGACGTGATGTATGAGATGATGTTGTCTGCTGACTGGGGTGTTGTGTGTGATGCTGAACAGACCGACCTTGCTGTCGACAAATTCTATGGATTGCTTAATTCCATTGTTGATAAATGTGTCCCTCGGAAAAAATATAAACATCGTAGAAAGACTTATCCACCCTGGTTTTCGGCCGATCTCATTGCCTTGCTAAAGAAAAAAGATCAAGCTCATAAGTTATACAGTAAATTCAAATCACCTTATAGTTTGCAAAAATTTCAGGAGTTGCGAAGTAAAAGTAAGTTCATGATTGATATCAAATACAAAGAATACTTGTCATCTGTTGAGAAAAAATCAAGCACGAGCCGAAATACCTTTGGGAATTTGTTGACAGTAGGAGAGGTCGTAGTAGGATACCTGGAGTGATGGATGTGAGTATGAAAGGCCTATGGATGTTGTGAATGGGTTTGCCGAATATTTCGGCGGTGTGTACTCGGAATCGAGTGAGTATAATTTGGATGATTGCGTGCATGATGAGGCTAGCCCCTCAGCCTATGCTGGGGCACTTAACATGAGTTCCATCAGTAAGGATAGGATACTTGATGCCATACGCAGGAGCAAGGACAGACAAACAGCAGGAATCGACCAGATTCCCAACTTTGTTATTAAAGACTGTACTCATGTGCTCGTTCATCCCTTGCATTTCATATTTAATCTCATTCTGAGGACTTCAGTTTTCGCAAGCATGGAAAAAAACAAAAATTTGTTCTGTTCATAAAAAAGGCGATTAATCGAAATTAGAAAATTACCGTCCAATCTCTATTTTGTGTAATTTTGCAAAAATTTTTGAAGTTATATTATGTAAGGACATCTCAAATCATGTTAAAAATGTAATATCTCCTCATCAGCACGGCTTCATGCCCAGAAGGTCTACTATGACGAACTTAGCATCATTCTCTTAGTATGAAGTTGAAACCTTGGATAGTGGAGGGCAGGTAGATGTCATTTATACAGATTTTCAGAAGGCATTTGACCGAATCGATCATGGCATCTTGCTGCGGAAATTGAGAGCGGCTGGTCTCTCTCGGCGCCTCTTGTTAAACTTTTACAGTGTAGGGAGCCTATTCGAGTTTCATCCCTACCATCGGACCGATCCGGTGGTAGGGATGAAGCACATAAAAGCCAGCGGATAGCTGCGCTTATCCTCTCAGTCTCTATGCCGGTCTCACACGCCGCACGCAGTTCTCCAAGTACGACCGCTCCACTCAAGAGTATAGCCAGTGAGTATACCTAAGAATAAACATTATACGACCACATAAATGTGCGTTATTTAATAAATATCGCTGCATAACACCATGTGGTTTTTCAAAAAATGCCCAGGGAAGTCAGCAGTAACGGCGGCACTGGCATCCCAAGTTTCACGCCGACTTTTCGTCCGGGAAACGCGGACCCGTATGCGTTTTCTAGTGGACACAGGTTCGGATGTGAGCGTACTGCCAATCAAATATAGAGCCGACGTATCAGGCGTCGGCAACATACCGAATTTCCATCTTCGCTCAGCAAACGGTTCTAGAATCAACGTTTTCGGTGAACGGACTTTAAAATTAAATCTCGGACTAAGACGTGAGTTCGCATGGACGTTTCTCGTCGCGAGTGTAACGGACGCCATTCTAGGTGCCGATTTTTTACACCAGTTCGGATTAAGTGTCGACCTGCGCAGTGGCAAACTGGTGGACCAAGAGACGACTGTCGCTGTGCAGTGCATGTGGAAGTGGAAGTGTCAATTCACGGAGTGGGCGTGGTCCCGTGCGATGGTTCGATATATCACGAACTACTGCGGAAGTATCCGAATATACTTCGCGAAAAACCAGCACTTCTTGAACCGAAACATAGTGTAGTGCATCACATTGTCACTAGAGGACCTCCGGTGTACTGTCGTCCGCGTCGTCTTGCGCCAGAGAAATATAAACTTGCGAAAAGCCAGTTTCAACAACTAATTGAAGCTGGAATCGCGCAGCCATCGTCATCCCCGTGGGCAAGCCCCCTGCAAATGGTCCCTAAACCAGATGGAACACTGCGAGTGTGTGGAGACTACCGTGGTTTGAATGCTGCCACCGTTCCGGATCGTTATCCCATTCCACACGTGCACGACTTCAGCCAACACCTTGAAGGAAAAACTTTGTTTACATCACTAGACCTGGTAAAGGCGTATCACCAAATTCCAGTCAACCCGGACGACAGGCCTAAAACCGCCATAACTACGCCATTTGGATTATTCGAATTTCTCCGTATGCCGCCAGGATTATTATCAAACGCAGGACAAACCTTCCAAAGATTTTTGGACCAAGTTCTGACGGGTTTGGAATTTGCATACGTTTACATCGATGACATCCTCATCGCTTCCGCGAACTCGGAAGAACACATAAGACACGTCGACGCAGTACTTCAAAGGCTCGACAGTTATGGCATCGTCATAAATCCTAGCAAGTGCAATTTCGGCCAGAAACAGTTGAACTTTCTCGGTACGCAAATAACGGAAAATGGCATCACCCCACTACCGGAAAAGGTAGCCGCTATCAAAAATTTTCCGCAGCCGACAACTACTACTGAATTGCAGCGCTTCCTAGGCATGCTGAACTACTATCGTCGCTGGGTTCCAAAAGCAGCCGAAATACAGCAACCGCTAAACCTCCTGCTCAAAGGCGTGACCAAGAAAAGCCAGCCAATCGAATGGACTGATACCGCAAAACAAGCATTTCTTCAATGCAAGGCTAACTTATCGGATCTGGCATTGCTGGCCTATCTCAAATCTGGCGAAAAATTGAGCATTGCGGTAGACGCATCAGATAAAGCCATCGGAGGAGTGCTGCAGCAAGGCAAATTTGGCGAATTCAAGCCAATTGCATTTTTTTTACTCAAGCTTAAGCCGGCAGAAACGCGGTACAGTGCTTACGACAGAGAACTGTTAGCGGCATACAAAGGAATACAACATTTCAAACATCTTGTTGAAGGACGACCTTTTACCATTTACACCGATCACAAACCGCTGATACACGCTTTTCAGCAGAAGCCTGAAAAATGCAGCCCTCGCCAATGTAGACATCTCGACTACATCTCGCAGTTCACTACAGACATCCAGCACGTCAAAGGCTCCATCAACATCCCCGCAGATACACTGTCAAGAATAGAAGCCATCTCTGCACTCGACACTACAACATTCATCACCCAACAGTTACAAGATCAAGAACTAGAGGGACGCTGACAACCCTAGTCTCAAATTTGAAAAACTACCTGTTCTTGGAAGTGATGAAGAACTAGTTTACGAGGTATCCACAGGCAAGAAAAGGATTTATACTCCAGCCAGTCTAAGAAGAGAATAAGTGTTCAACAACATGCACGGACTCTCACATCCTGGAGTAAAAGGCACGACGAATCTGGTAACAAGAGTTTATTTCTGGCCCAACATGAAGAAAGAGATTGCAGCATGGGTAAGACACTGCATACCTTGTAAACGAGCCAAAACCACTCGACACACTCGAGCCCCAATTGGCACATTTTCCCAGCCAGACGCCAGATTCTACCACGTCCACCTAGATCTCGTAGGTCCATTACCAGTCTCCGACGGAAAACAGTATCTATTGACAGCTATAGATCGTTTCAGCCGTTGGCCCGAGGCTATACCGATCAGCGACATCACCGCTGAAACCTGCGCGAAAGCCTTCGTCGCAGAGTGGATATCGAGATTTGGCACTCCAGCCATAATAACTACAGATAGAGGGCGACAATTCGAATCCAATCTTTTCGCCAGCCTAACAAAACTAGCTGGAACTAAACACTACAAAACAACAGCTTACCACCCGCAGAGCAATGGCATCGTGGAACGTTTCCACAGACAGCTTAAGGCAGCACTAAAATGCCACGAAGACTCGTGGACCACAGCATTGCCTCTAGTTTTGCTGGGTATACGCAGTACGTTGAAGGCAGACATTGAAGCAACACCTGCAGATTTAGTCTTCGGCACAACTTTGAGACTCCCCGCCGACCTGGTGGAGAAGTACCCATCGCCGATTCCAGACGCCGACAACAGTTATTGCACCAGACTGCGACAAGAAATGCAGAAAGTGCAATTCACCCCAACAACTTGGCACAACAACACACCCAGCTATGTGAATCAGTGTTTAAACAAGGCGTGGACTTGTGTTTGTGCGCGTGGACAGAGTGAAAACCCCGTTACAAGCACCGTATGACGGACCGTACAAAGTGTTGTCAAGAGTAGTGAAACATTTCACAATACAAGTGAAATACAAACAGCAAACAGTTTCAATAGACCGTTTGAAACCAGCATTCATCGAAGATGACCCAATGCTGACCCCGGCGGTCAACAATGTTCCTGAACCGACCCCGAAGGCAGAAACAACAATAACCCGAAGTGGAAGACATGTTCGTTTCCCTGACAAACTTTCTAATTACGTCCGCTAGTGTACATTTTATTTAGTTTAACTTTGATTGTTTTATATACATGTATAGAGTATATAATTTTGTATCGTTCGATTTCTCACTGGAGGGGGAGTACTGTAAGGAGCCTATTCGAGTTTCATCCCTACCATCGGACCGATCCGGTGGTAGGGATGAAGCACATAAAAGCCAGCGGATAGCTGCGCTTATCCTCTCAGTCTCCATGCCGGTCTCACACGCCGCACGCAGTTCTCCAAGTACGACCGCTCCACTCAAGAGTATAGCCAGTGAGTATACCTAAGAATAAACATTATACGACCACATAAATGTGCGTTATTTAATAAATATATAGGACAATACCTATAACAGGTCTTACCTCTGCAACAGGGAATCATACGTCCAGCACATGGGTAATAGATCTAGGAGCTTTACGCCAACTTCCGGAGTACCACAGGGCTCCAATTTGGGTCCTTTACTTTTTCTCCTCTTTATAAATGACATCTTGTGTGGGGTCAAGAGCCTGGGTCTTTTATTTGCTGATGACCTAAAACTTTTCAGTAAAGTCCAGTCGACTGACAGCTGTCTTGCCCTGCAGAGAGATCTGGACACAATTGCCCTGTGGTGCGAGAAGAATAGGCTATTTCTGAATATTGAGAAGTGTCACGTAGTGAGTTATACAAGAAGAAAAAATAAGCTAGAGTACCAGTATGTATTGAATGGTGTGTGTGTTGCCAGGTGTTCCAACATAAAAGATCTAGGCGTCATATTCGACGAGTCCTTCAGTTTTGATATCCAGGTTAAAAGTTGTGTATATTCTGCTTCAAGGATGTCAGGATTTATATACCGGGTGATCATTTGAAAACTATCCACCTGCAATATCTCTCGATTCCTAGTGCAAATGTCTTTGAGCAAAAACAGGTCGATTTTTATATCGAGGGGGACATCTAAAACATACATTGGAGAATTTATATCGTAAGCCCCCTCGCCCCCACTCACCCCAACTTTGAAATTTCGAATGACACCACCTACCTTGCGATACATCAAATTGAAGAGAATTAAATTATCTTTCTAAAAAAAATATTTCGAAATTTTTCAACCCCACCCCCGCTCTTCTTAAAATTCTCTGAGTGTCCAAGTTAATACTCTTGACCTCCATTTCCCTTCAATACACTCAACGTCATTCTGCACAGCATCGAGAGAGAAAATTTTCTATAAAAAAAGGGCCACCCAAATTTACCCCTTCGCTCCCCCCACCTGACTTTTAAAAATCTAAAATGTCAAAACCCACTTTGTAATACATCAAATTGAAGGAAATTGAATTCTCTTTATGAAAAAGATTTTTTCATAATTTTTAAAGCCCCCGATTTCCCCCCTAGAATACTCCAAATGGCCAATTTATTGGGGGAGGGGTAGAAAATTTCAAAAAAATTCTTTTCGGAAAGAGAATTCAATTTCCTTCAATTTGATGTATTACAAAGTAGGTGGTGTTTTGTTAAATTTGGGAGTTGAGGTGGGGGAGAGCAAAGGGGTGAATTTGGGTAGCACTTTTTCCACCGAAAATTTTCTTCTCCGATGCTATCTAGGATGACGCTGACTAAGTTGAGAAAACAATTAGAGGTCCAGAATATAAAATGGGACAGTCAGAGATTTTTTAGGGAAAAGGGGGTGGGGTTAAAAATTTTGGAAATATTTTTTTCAGAGAGAAAATTTAATTCTCTTCAATTTGATGTATCGCAAGGTAGGTAGTGTTATTCGAAATTTCAAAGTTGGGGTGAGTGGGGGCGAGGGGGGTGAATATAGAAATTTGCCAATGTATGTTTTAGATGTCCCCCCCGATATAAAAATCGACCTGTTTTTGCTTGAAAAAATATTCACTAGGAATCGGGAGTTATTGCAGGTGGATAGTTTTCAAATGATCACCCGGTATAGGAATTGTAAATGTTTCCCAAACAATTCTAGTCACTTGTTGCTTTACTCATCCTTAGTACGAAGCCGACTGGAGTACGGAGCTGTGATATGGCATCCTATTTACAATTCACAAGTAAGAACAATTGAGACTGTCCAGCGGAAATTTTTGAAGTTGCTCAAGTTCAGGACGGATGGTGTATACCGAGGTGTATACCCTTGCAAAGGCTTCGATCACGGTGCTTTGCTGAATGAGTTTGATGTTGTGTCTCTCGAGAGACGTAGATTGCAGATTGCGGTGACTTTCCTCGTTGGGCTGTGTCGCGGGAGCATAGACTGTCCCTACTTGCTGGGTCGGTTGATGTTTTTGGTACCTACCTAGGGCTTCTTCTAGACTCCAGCACACTTTCTACACTGAACGTCCTAAGACAAATTTATTGTTAAAGTCCCCTGTTGATTATATGTGTAATGTGTTTAATAGCATTTCAGACAGCTGTGATATAAATTTTACTCCCATAAAACATATCCAGCGACTACTGTGAAATTTTATCTTCCATTGTGATTCATGTGTGATAATTTATTGTTATTTTAGTTATTTGAACATTTCCGGTATTGGGTACACCGCCTGTTGAAAATGAATCTACGAGTATCTATCTTGATTTCGACCCCCAACCCCCTCGGTAACTACCCCAGCTTACAGCTTGGATTTTTTCAGTAATTTTTCTCATGCGTTCACGAGTTTGATTTGAGCCCGTTTCATGAATTTCAAAAGTTTCGCGACAACTCCTGATTTGAACCTTATTAGGAGTGTAGGGAAAAAACTGTTCATATAGGAGGGGTCAGCGGGGTCCAATTTTTCAAGAACATTTTCCTCAAGTCGAGATTTCCAACATATAAAAAATTCAGCTAAATTCACCGAAGCCACTTTTTTACAGTAAACGTGCGGGGTCCTTCACATACAAACGTCACTTCGGGAAACTGTCAAAATTGTCTTTATAAGATACTTATGCTAAATTCCGGCATTTTTTCAAGATTATCCGATATTTTTGAAACTTTGCAGTATTATAGATCTTCGAGTGCCCTTTCCTAATTTCCACTTTTCCACTTCGTACTTTTGCCGTTTTGGCCGCCATATTGAAAAGATGACCAAAAAAAAAACAGGTTTTTGTCAATATCTTCCTCGATATCTTCATTCCAGTCAATGTGAGGTTGAAGCTTTTTTATGCGAATGGAAGCTCGTTCAATTCTCTACAATTTGACACCTTAGTTGTCTACGGGCTACTTCCGGTTCTTGGGTTATGGCTTCTAGAACTCCCTGAAGCATCAACTTTTGGCATCCAATCAGCGGCATGTTGGATGCCAATTATGGTAATGGTTATTGTTATGCAACTACAGGGTGAACTCTAAGGGCAAATTGACTTTGAAAAGGTATAGCTCAAGAACCGTACGTCACACATACCTAGGTGGTTCAGATGTCAAATTTTAGAGAACTCAATAGACCTTCATTTTTATAAACATTTTGAAGTTTTATGACGAAATGAACAGAAAATTTTCTAAAAATTTCTTTTTTTTTTTTTTTGGGCTCCATATTTCCAAAATTATGGCCAGAATGGCAGAGAGATACCAAGTGGAATAGTATGGATATTCTGAATGATAACTCAAAATTTTATTATAATGAGTTTCAAATGTATCTGATATCCTCCAAATGCTATATTACCTTTATTCCTTTCTGAAGTCAGTTTGTCTTCACAGTTCACCCTGTAATTACAATTGACATCACCATGATCGATTTTCGAAATTTTCATCATTTATGGTTGATAGCTAAAAGCTATTTATGGTTAATTTGTCTACTACATGATGGTGGTCTCAATTTGACAGGTATCCGGAAAAAACGTCCCCGGAATAAACACCCCTATCCAGAGAAAATGACCCGAGAAATGACCTCAATGAACTCAAAATGTTTTGAGTAGGTAGGTATCTCAATAACAATAATCCACCTTTCCCATGCGAGAAATTACTTGCGCGCATACCTGTGAGCGCAGGTTCCCGCTAGTTTATTCGGCTACTACAGACCGCCAGTTGTACCCACACAGGTATGCGTGATGTTCTCATGGGAAACGTGGATTATGCATAGTAGAGGTAGAACCTCGTAGCGTCGTCGGTCACGTCTAGTTATCTGATTCCTCGTCTGATTCTGATTTAGAGTTGTTTAGTTTCTATAGCTACAAGTTTTAATTTTGCATCGTTCAAGAATTCTCGAAGAAATTTTGCTATCTCGTTCGAAATGCCTTTGAATTTTGTTCTTTCCAATAAAAGAAAGCGAATCCTAATACACGAAGGGTTCTCATACCATACCATCAACAAAAAGACGGCGCTAGCGGAAAAACGATCTGGCGTTGCGAAAAGTACTGCAGTGAGTGCAGTGTCAAGCTTGCGTCTGTACGAGCGAGACTTCCCTAAAAAGACTCCATGAAACGGACGATACGCAACCAGCATAATGCTGTTACAGCTCCTCTACCAAAGCCCCAGAATTTAAGAAACTTTGATATTACCGAACCATATACCAAAATTGGAGGTCACCAATTCATCATACACACGACAGTGGGCGAACAGATGACCGAATCATCATTTTCGGCACCAGACTGAACTTGGACTCTATGGCGACCTCCCAGCAGTTCTTCGCTGATGGTTGGTTCAAAGTGACTCCAAATCCTTTCGAACAACTTTACACAATCCATGCTATTAAATTTGAGCGCAATATTCTACTGGGAGCCCACTCAGCGGTCCACAGCGAAATCAGTCCACAGCTCGGTCCACAGCTCAAACATCCCACCGGAAAAAAGTCCACGGCTCATTTATCCTTGAGTTCTCCTCTCCTCCTCCTTGAGATCCACCGGAAAGGTCCACCACGCATTTATCCACTGTCTGGACCCGTCCATAGTCTATGAGTGTAGGCGGCATATGACAGTGGCTAAATGAGCGGTGGACTTTTTCCGGGGGGACATTTGAGCCGTGGGATGATTTATCGGTGTGAAGACTCGGGGATAAATGCGTGGTGGACCTTTTTCCGGTAGACCGTTTGAGCAGTGGATGTCTTTGCGGTGTCAGAATTTGGGGATAATTGCGTGGATGCGTGGTGGACTTTTTTCCGGCGGATCGTTTTAGAAGCAGATGTCTTCGCGGTGGGAGAACTCGGGGATAAATGAGTCGAGGACTTTTTTCCGGTAAGAGGTTTGAGCTGTGGACTGGAGACTCACTTTGGACCGCTGAGTGGGCTCCCTCAAGAACCGTATGTTGCACATAAATGGTTGATATGTTAAATTGTGGAGACTTGAATGGGCTTTCCTTAATTCCTTTTTCGCATATACACGTTTTAATCCTGAGTGAGTTGAAGTGAAGATACTGGCAGAAAACTTTTTTTTTGGCGCCATCGGCAAAAATACGAACTGGGAAAGTAGAAATTCGGAAAAAGCACTTTTTTTTAAAATTTTTTTATTAATTGTCTTATTTTACGAGGCGGCATTCAGCTATAAGCTGCTCTACCATGCAACCTCGTGGCTAAATCTTCAAGATCTTTAATACTGCCAAGTTTCAAAAATATCGGACAACCTTAAAAAAACGCCGGAATGCTAAATTGACAATTTTGACAGTTTCCCGACATGATGTTTGTAAATTTAGATATGAAATAAAAAGAGAATTCTTTTGTCTACAAAACAACGTTCCAGATGTTTAAATCCGTTTAAAAACGAACGAGCTACAGCCAGTTTCTTATTACCAGATGAAGCCCATTTTGACGCCTCCACCATATTTGACTGCAGCAGATGCCAATATTCCACTATAATTTTTCATGGTCCTTGATATGGCTCAGGAATATTGATTAGGGCATAGCTCTATATATCTTCACGAAGCTGCACACGGCACGACCTATGCCCCCATAGTAGTTATCATCAGGTCTATAGCGCATGCTCACGTTCCTTGCCGGTCGGCAAAAATTCGACTTTCGCGTGCTTGCCAGACTCGCACAGCTCTGTAATCATTCTCCCCACTCTATACCTCTGGTGCTAGCCGACCCGAACTGTCAAATCTTGCACATGCCCACTGAAACACTAAATTGTCATGAAAACTACTATACTACCAGGCATATCATTTTCGTCGATCTCCAGTCTCACGAAAAGTGATGATGGCGATGAAGCCATTATAACTTCCCAAAATCGCAATCCACAATTTAACATAGTCGTAATACCTACCACCTACCCGATCCCGATCCACAAAAAAATATATTCAAAGAAAAAAAACCAGCATGGTGACAACCTAGGCTAGGTTGAAACCGGAGAAGGTAAAGAGACAGGAAGGAGCATTTACCATAAAACTTGCGACAATGTGGTTGTTGCAAATGGCGAATGTTTGACAGTTTAACATGCGCAACGCAGAAGAGCGGCCGGGGCCAGTCATTTCCGTTCAGCAGAGATCCCGTAGGCGTGTTCGCTGTTTTGTTTTTTTCTGGGTTTTGGAACACCCACAGGCAGCACAACTAATAATCATTACTTTGTTTATTTTTCACGAAAAACGCAAAAAAAAACAGCAACTTTTCCAGCTCAGATTTGAAAACAACCATACACAACAAGTTTTCTTTTTTCAATCTATTTATTTTCACTACATATTTCTAATGAAAAATTACTCATAAAAAAAGTGCACAATTATACGCTGCAATTATTTTGCTACGGCTGCAAAATTACGTAAATATGATTCTGCGCTGCGTACCTAAGTCACATGGCTTTGTCCGGTTGTTTTGAAATCTCGATATAACGTGCTTGTGTCGAAGTTTGACCTTGAAAATGTCGTCATCATAAAATCAATACTCACAAAAATTATTAGCAAAAATTTGCAAAAAAATTCCAAACCATCAGATTTTCCTTCAAAGTACGCATACATTTGTATGAATGAGGACTTTTAAATTATTTTCTTGATGACAGTGTTGCTGAGTTGTTAGGTTGCTAATATGGTACCGCGAAATTCAAATTGTTTCAGTATTGATCAAACATTCAAGCCACAACCCAAAATGGAATTTGTCGTAGATAAAGTTTCAGAAGATTCGTTCTATGAAAATTTGTTAATCGGCTTGCCGAAAGTTCTAGGTGGTACGTTCAAATTTAAATTACTTACCTCGTGCTCATGTTTTTTTATCAGATAAATTACCGGGTATATCCGAAATTACGCTGGAAAGAGTCTCTCCCGTTCAACACAACGTAATATGCGCCTGGGAACAAAAACACGGAGTCTTGCTGCCTGAAGATCTGCGTTCTTTTTACGCCTCCATAGACGGACTTCTCTATACTTACGATTTCTTTTACACCGAAGAAGAAATAGAAGAAACCAAAGTAACTGGGCGAATCGAGGTGAACGGTTTGAACGACCTGGTCCAGATCTACGGTTACGAAATCAAACCCGATCCGGGAGTCAACACTAACGGTGAATGGTACGACCTGAAGTTGGGCTGCGATAGTAAGGTATTCGAGCTGGTTAATCTTTACGAAATCGGACGCGTGACTTTGATCTACATCAATCACCGATATTTACCAACCGTTTGGATGCACAATGCTCAAATGAAGTTCTACTTCTTGGCCGATGATTTCACAACTTACCTCCGTATGTGCATCCACCACTTGGGCATACCGTTCTGGCAATTCTCTTTCACTTGCGATGGCATACCGCAATGGAGCGAAGTAACGGTTTTTCTTGTTGTCGTCGATTTGCAGTTTCAAAACTTTTTTTCCAGATGGTCTTCAGATTGCTAGCCCCTGCGATTCAATCGCGTCAGAAAAGAATCGAAGACGGCAAAAAAAAACTCGACTACAAATTCGAGACCGGAGAGTATCCTGAAATACCTCTCAACAGAATCGACTTGAACATATTCAAAGTCAGTACGCGGCCGCAGCCATCGATCAACGTCGTACCAACGGCTGAACAGTGCTCGAGTCCAAAGCAGACGAAAAAGAAGCAAGGGAGACCAAAATTTCCAACCAAATTCCAAAGAAAACATGTATATTCAAAAAAGTAACGCAATGTACATGCCATAGGTACACGTTCTAGGGCCCTATTTCTAGAAAGGATATGATCCGTTCACATGTGAAGTTGCTAGGCAACCAGGGTTGTGACTGGCTGCATCGCGATCGCCCGGTGATCGCTCCCCTCTGGAAATAAGGCCCCTAGTCTTTAACAATAAAATAACAAAAAAAAAATTCAATGCAACGTCGTGGTAACTTTTTGAAATCTACACATCAATGAAACATGAAGCTTTTTCCACCTAACGTATGTACACCTAGGTAGTGAATAGTGAATTTCAAAGAATTAACCCCTATTCCATAGGCCTCAAATCTATCGTTCTTGCATTATTTTATAAAGTACGCGCTAAAGTCAGTAACAGTCTTACAAATCACACCAATACCTATGTATAAATAATGGCATAAGGGGTAAATTGTTTTGCTAACCCAAAGTGGAGGATTCTAATTTGCAAGTCAATAAGTTTTCCAGGTCAGTCACTTCTGCAGGTCAAGTCAGGTCTGTAATTTTCGCCTGCTGTCACTTTTTTTGAGCATTTTCACACCACAACCGAAGTGCGCCAGGCTTCCTGGTCGTCAAGCAGTTGCCATTGATTCGAGACAGTGTGCTAAACTGCTGCAACCTTCTTAAAGCATTAAAAGGTTACAGTTGTCGTGGTCCTCCAAGTCCTCAAAGAGTTGGCGTTAGTGATAGTGAGCAACACTTCTTAGAGGTTGATCCGAAATACAGTGTATAAAATAACATACATATGTGACAGGCACGAGTGCTGCTGATCAGCAATGCCAACTGACCACTAAAGTTCGGAAGTTCTATCCAAAACAAAACAACAGTCCATGGTGAAACAGTCAAATTGGAAAAGAAGAAAAAAAGAAAAATCTCCGATTACTTAATTCAAGAGCACGACGAAAAAAAATCAAGTATTGGACATCAATGCGCATGGATGGCTATTTTGTTTCGGATCAAACATTTGCAATTCGGGTCAGTGAAAATCGAGCGATCGAAAGTAAGAGACTTACAGCGGGTGTCTAAAAGAAAAGAGAACAGCACTGTTACTTTTTGCAACTTGTACTACTACCGACAGCCACAGCCAGCTTGCCAGCTAAATGAATAGAGCGAAAATGAACGTAGGTCTCGTATATTTAGCACAACAAAAAGACCTACTTGAAGTACAGTTAGGTACAGGGTATCCGGTCTAAACGTATTCCCTTTTTATTTCCCCTTTACTCAACATATTTTCCCCCATTTAAAAACTGCTCTTGATCACCTTTTTTATAAACTTTTTCGATCTGTAATATGTAACAATATTTCTACGTCAACAAAATACAGGGAGGTACAAAGTTTTTTTTTTAAGAACGACTGCTATATTTTTCATATTTCGATAGTGTTCCAAGTTCAAATCAGAAATATTTATCACTCATACATACAGGACAGGGAGATTTATGAGTCACCTTACATACAGGGTGTTTCAATGAAAACGAGCTACCCTGAATAAAACTTCGCTAGCTGTAATTTAGAAAATTTACCGAGACCCGTCGATTTTTGTATCGAGGGGGGACATATTTTAACGTCAAATTCAGTACTGAATTATCATCCCCTCAAGCATGGTAGCTACTACCCTTGAATTTTTATATGGGAATAGGGGTCGAATGATACCTCATTTTAAAGGTCTTTCGATTCTCTTAACCATCAAAAAAAAAATTTAAAAAATGATCATTAATTTAAAATTAATTATTAAAATTAAAATTAAGTGTAAGCTACCACGTTTGAGGAAAAGATTGTTCAAGATTGAAATTTACGTCAAAAGATGTCCCCCTCGAAACAAAAACCGACGGGCCTCGGCAAATTTGTCAAACACCTGGCAAAGATTCATGCAGAGTGGCTCGTTTTCATTGAAACACCCCTGTACATCAGTGGCAGATAGAGGACCCCAAGGCGAGTTAAGATCAACAAAAGAAAAAATCTTTTGTCCATTGATTACGAAGATACAGGGTGTTTTGTGTAAAATTTTGATGACAGATATTCCTGGACCGGTTCATGATATTTAAAAAGTCAACTTCAACACCCTATATCTTTTAAAGGAAGCATATTAGGACCAAGAGTTTCTTTATTTTTCGACTTGATTTTTGATCGAGAATCATCCCTTGAAGTTTGTAATATAGCCAGTACCTAACACCCTGTATATTACATACCAAAGTTTAAAAAGTATTGTGATAGTGCTATTGCACGCGAAAGAATAGAGATGGCAGCACTATGCGGACAGAGACAGGACCGCTCCAGCATGGAAACATGGCGACAGTCCACGTTGTTCGCTCTGATTTTTGCAATTAAAGTATGACAGTGGAATAAAATAACAACTTAGTTGTAATCCGGAGTCTCATTGCTCTCGACAAGAACCCTCCCCCTATAGCTATCATGATTTCCCCAACCCAGCAGTTCTTTATACGTGACACTACATTTTGATTGTTTGTTTTCAGACATGCTGTTTCAGAGTCTGATTCTAAAATCTTCTTATCAGGTTTCACTTTCAATATGAGTCTTGGATTTTGAAAATCGGCCAGAATGGAAAAGAGTATCACTGAAAAACCAAGAAGTTGTTTGTTCACTCTATACGTGAACGTTTCGAGGTATGAGGTTATCTTTATGCCCTCAATGCTGAACCTGGAATCCAGGAAAAAATCTTCAAATGGAAGCATGTTGAATGCATGGCAATTTTGCACTGTTTTACAAGTCACCCCTGTATAAGCTTTGCTTCGGTTGTCTCGAGTTTCTTATTTACAATTATGAATTATCGAAAGATTGGGCTGAGTAACTGCGCAAACAAATTCCACATCGTCCGAAGCAATCAGGAGTTATCCTGATCTGAAAAAAAAAAAAAATTGCGGTGTGACGTGTTCAGTGTTGCGCGGCTTATAATCATATATCTAATATAAAATATTCGAAATAATTTCATAACATCCGTCTGTAGACCTAGCTGAAGCTCTGCCGAAGTGAAAAAAAGGCACCATTCTTTAGCCAACACCGCTGATATCCTAATAATGAAAAAAATTAACTTGATAATTTCTGCTTAAATGACCACGAAATTTTAGTTCAAAAGTGAAATAAATATAATGCAAATATTACTCCAAGGGAGGAACATGATGGGAATACAAAATATGGCCCCACGCGATTATTTGTGAACTGAAAGAAACATGGAATTACACTTGTCGCTTTTTCTTTATAACAGAAAAAATCTGACAGTTCTGATAAAATGTATTCTGCAAACCAAAATAGAGGATATCATGTAAATTTTGATATCTGAATAATCCCTTAGGGCTATATTTTGTATTCCCATCTTATTTCTCCCTCGAAAAATTGGGTTTTTCTTCAACTAGTAAATAAACTGCTCAACAATTGAAGTGGTCTCTCGAAAATTTCGCCCGATTTCAAATACGAATATCTCGGAAAAAATTGACCGATTTCAAAAAGTGCAGTGTTTTTGGATAGCTCATTCTTTTCACTATAAGGTGCAATAATAGGTCAAACAATTGAATACATGATGCATGATATACAGGGTGACAACGAAAGGAGTGTTAAAAATGTTGCATTTTAAAGCACGTCCCAGTTTTTCCAAAAAAATCGCCGAGTCTTTCTGATTACATTTTTAAGTAGTTCACATCCATGGCTCGGAACGGTTTTTGAAATTCACGCTTATCTTCTTTGGTTACAGGGTGATGTAAAATGAAACAACTTTTTGTTTTTATAGTGGTAACTTTTTTGTTTGTTAACCGATTTTCACAATTTGGAGCTTATGTTGAAGCGAAGACCTCAGTTAAGAGGAATCGAATCACAGAATTGAATTAACACATCATTTAAAAAAAAAAAGGTTGGATCAAATGTGACCTAAGCATGAAATGAGGCCGAGATCCGATTTGGGGGGATTTTTTAACAAGAATCAACTTGTCGTTGAAGGAACCACTCATTGCGAGCATTTTAAGATCAGTCTCGCTTATATAAGGCAACAATTAACGACGGAAAACCCAAATTGGGACTGCATGTTTTCACAGGATAACTGATGCCTTTGCTCACCTGAAAACACACGTACTTATTGTTACTTTTGACTGTTTCTGTCGACCCTCTGTTGATTGTCCAAATCGCGAAGGAAACTCGATCAGTGATTCTCGTAACATAGGTTACGTGTATTTTCAGGTGAGCAAGAGCATCGGTTCTCCTGTGAAAACATGCAGTCTTAATTTGGGTTTTCCATCGTTAATTGTTGCCCCAAATAAGCGAGACTGATCTCAAAATGTTTGTAATGAATGATTTCTTTAACGACAAGTTGATTCTTCTTGAAAAATTACCCCAAATCGGATTTCGGCCTTATTTCATGCTTAGGTCACATTTGATGCAACCCCCCTTTTTGAAATGATGTGTTAATTCAATTATGTTAATCGATTCCTCTTACCTGAGGTCTTCGCTTCAACATAAGATCCAAATTTTGGAAATCGGTCAACAAATGAAAAAGTTACCACTACAAAAACAAAAAGTTGTTTCTTTCACATCACCCTGTAACCAAAGAAGATGGGCGGAAATTTCAAAAACCGTTTCGAGCCATGGGTCTGCACTTCTAAAAAATGTACTCGGAAAGACTCAGCGATTTTTTTTGCAAAAGTGGGACGTGCTTCAAAATGAAACATTTTAACACTGTTTTTGTTGTCGCCCTGTATATTATGCATTATGTGATCAATTGTTTGGTCTATCAGGGCACCTTATAGTGAAAAGAATAAGCTATCGAAAAACACTGCACTTTTGAGAATCGGTCGATTTGTTTCCAAGATATTTGTATTTGAAATCGGGCAAAATTTTCGAGTGGACCACTTCAATTGTTGAGCAGTTTATTTGATCCCATGTTTAGTAGGTACCTACCGAACTAAAATTTGATACCACCTTTGTGCAATCTAGCATCGCTAGAGGCTGAGGCAGCTTTACACTGTTCTACTTTACTGATGAAATCCGTGAAAGCATTAACAGCCCTTTCCATTTAGGCGTTTCAACAGTTCAGAAAGATCCAATCTTGGCTGACTAGTGCAGTCAGCACATGTCAGGCGATTGATCCTTCAGGTTTCACAATTAGTTTTTTTAAACTCAATAACATTGCTACAGCTAATGATCAGCTCAACTTTTATCAGCACATTCTGGCGCCTGTAACATGCCCATGGAATGCAAAAATTCATGAGCGTCTCTCACTAGCCTATGGGAAAAGAAAACTGAACTGCATTATTGCAAATCAATTTGGTACACTCCTCCCTTACCAGAGAAGTTTCGCCTCGATGCGATCTGTCAAAGTGCCAGTGATCAGTGCTGTCCCACAGCTATGTTTTATTGGTGATGATTATTGTGTTTGTTCTACATACAAATGCGTAGTCCTGTTAAAATTTCCGTTGGCTATTGGCTGACCCAGGCAATAACAGCGTAATCTCTATGGAAAGTTATTTTTTAAAGAATCGCACCATTAATCACAACGCAACTCAAACATTGGGCCTTATGAATAAAGATTGAGCCATTGCTTTTGCTTAAAATCTAGCAGCAAAAAACGGAGAAACATTTGGAAATGAGACTTGGAACCATTGTTATTATTTCAATCAGTTACTCAATTGTTCAATAAAACTTGAATCAAGGAATTACTTGAAGTTTCTGATTTTTCGAGAATTTTTAAAAAACAGAAAATCAAGCAAATGCAATTGCCTTATCTTTATTCATAAGGTCCATTATCTTGATACGGCACTGTCTGCCGGTAAACGGAAACGCCAATCACCACCACAAAGTTGGCGTAGACAGTTTTACGACCCTGTACCAAATTGATTTCAAATATACTCTAGCACCCCATTAAAAAAAATAACGAAGAACTTTAGAAGCAGTCAACAGTATGGATTGAAAACTTTGCTGACTGCAGGTTGCGTTTACATGTTTTGTCTTATTGTCTCACAAACAATGCCGGTTAATTGTCTAATATGTACAACATTTAAAACTAAAAAAAATTATCTTATTAAATTATTGCTTGGTGACTTAGTGACTTAGCAAAATCCAAAAATTACAAGTCCAAATCATTCATGTGAGTTTCATGATAGGGAAGTATTTGTGAGAAGAGAAATCGAACTCGGGCGGACTGGTCGAGTCTTTTTTGTGTCCTCCGGCGAGCAATTTCAAAACAATGAAATTGGTTTTGGCTATTTTCAACAGCTCACCGGTTTCACTATCTGGCGTGACATTTTCGAGCAGCTGCCTGGCCTGGTGGAAGTGCTTGCAGCCGGTTATGTAGAAGTAGATGCTGTCGACCGGCTGCTGCTGCAGCCGCTCCACTGACGTCATCTCTCGAAATTCGGAGTATTGAACGGGCGGCGGCGTCAACAAATTCTGGAAGGGAGCGAATCGGTGCTCGTATCTGACTTGTTCATTGTCAAACTGCGGATGGGGCATCGTGATTTTACCGTCCAAACGGAATCCCATTAGCGCCTTGTAGTAGCCTCCACACAAATTCTGAAGAGCTTGGAAGTACACAATGTCCCTGTTATAGGGTCGTGGCTTACGTTTGTGTTTCGGTTTCTTTTTCGACGTGCCCTTCTGCTTTTGCAGTTCGTTTATCAGCTCATTTTCGACTAGAAAACTGTCAGCCCGTGACAACGCCGAAACCAGCCAACCGTAAAGGAACTCGTACAGATACCTAATTTGATGCAAAACACTGGATTTAGACACGACTTCGAACCTGCCGGCTGACTACGTTTATACAAAGCCATCTAAGGCAGGATTCACAGGAACCAGTCTTATCAACACCAGCATGTAAACAGCCAGCTATACTGATTTAAATACAGGATGGCCCAGTGAAAACGAAACAGACAGATTTTCGGGCGTTCGCCCTCATTTTTTCGAAATAAGCCCAGACAGGTCAACTTTGTTTTCAAGGGAAACGTTCAACTGCTATCAATTTAACCGTGGAGTTTCACCCCCGTAGTCAGGGTGGCAGCCCCTTCGAAAATTTCAAATGACAATTGGGGTTGAGTGATACATCATTTCAAAGCTGGTTCAATTGTCTTTATAGCGATGTTAATTTTTTTTTTTCGATTCGATGTAATTTTTTTTAAATAATGCTAATTTCAGTGTTTTTGGAGGGTTACAGCCCCTTCTAGGAGGCTGGCTCGAAGTGCCGAACCCATGACGGGGCTTATATCCGTCTAGTAAACATGTTACAGAATACAAACAAATGAGGTCAAGTGCCCGAAAATTTGTCTGGTTTCGTTTTCGTTGGGCCACCCTGTATAAATAAGACGAGATAGTTCGCCCCAAGTTTCATTTTTTAATTTTGAATATTCTGCTAGTAGCTGCTACTTCTTTGAAACTACAAAACCAAGCGGTGTTGATAACACCGGTAGTTGTTGATAAAAATGCTTGTAAACGCAGACAATGATTTAAGGCATGCAGGATGCAGGTACGTACCAATAAATATAATAATATTCGTGTCTGCTGTACAGTTCAAGCTCAAATCCTGCAAGAAGGTACATTATCATGATTTTGAGGGTGTGATACAGGATCCATGTACCAAAACAAGCGAGATGCGGACGTGATAAAGTCGAATTCATTGATATGTTATGCAAGTAAGCGTCGACACGTTCTGCCTGAAACTGTATTGTTCAAATCAACTGTTCAACATTCAATTGTTCAATGCCCTAATGCCATACCTCGTCTTGTAGCGCAGTGAATTCTTCTAATAGATGCGCCAATTTGTCTCGCTGTCTGGCGCGGTTATGGCCGCAAAGTTGCAGAAAATTAACGAAAGGCCGTGAACAATGTGATAGGAACGACTCGACGTATTTTTTCGCCTAGAAAATTGGAATTCAATACAGATGATTATTTATAAATTAGACCAAACCAAAAGTACTAAACCCTGTATCAAGACAGATTAGGTATGTGAGTATGGAACTGAAATTCTTTTTCCACTCGTGAAAATTTAAAAGTTTTAGTCATTCAAATTTCGGAAAAATTTTGGTAAACGTTATCTTTACTTTTTTGATCTATTGCGTTATAGAGTACAATGTCAAGACAAGCACTAATGGTACCGAGTTTGAAAAATTGATTGTAGAATACGGAAAAAAAGAAAACAAAAAATTAATAAAATGAACGTCACTTTCTTACTTCTGCCTTCTCCCTAGATACGGTAGTTCATATTTTTATTTAATTATGATACAACCTGTATTTAGATAAAATAGCAGGAAGCTACGGGTTCCGGGACTGTTCATTCCAATAAAGATGGAAATCAACCTGATCTAGTGATGCGACTGGTATGAACTAAATAGTATGATATACCTAAATGGGATGAAAAGATGGCTACTTATATCCTTTCGCTTTCTAGTCCTGCTAACCCACCTAAACTACGTAACAAATCGGGATAACTTCTGACAGCTACAAATGATTTGAATGCTGTTAAACTAAATATGGGCTAAAATAAAATATAATGACGGTATATTATTACCTTATACTATGAAAATCGGAAACTTGATAAATGAATATTTCCCCAAAGTAATTTACTTTGGTGAAACACTGGTGAATTACCTCGTAAAATTTAAATAATCGTCCCATTAAATTCAAATCTCTGTTTTTGATACCATGTCGGGTAGAGTCATTGTTTCTTGTTCATTGCAATTGAGTATTGTTGAAGATCAGCATAAAAAAATTGCAGACTAGTTTCAACTTGCCGGGAAGAAAAAAATATCTACTACACTTTTAAACCGGGGCAACAACTCAAAGATGTTGAATAATTTCTTTCTTTGAAAAGTTCAGTAAATTTCGGGAATTTTCATTTCGGGAACTTTTACACTGATATTGAATATCCGAAATTTTCCCATTACTAGATTGAACTGCTTGCTAGCCCCATCTTTCAGCTATTAGTCTCTACATTTGCAAAATAGAAGATACTTCACGTATAATTTCTACAGGGTGTTTGTTAGCTGAACCAGTGCAAAACTTCTGAACTAGATTTAAATAAATAAACACCAAAGGCATACATGAAGATGACCTCATTCTATCGGGAATTTAATAAAAATCAACTTTGTTTCGAAGGAATCATTTATTTTCAATACGCCAAGGACCAAGGTTTTTCTTGCTAGTCCTAGCCAAGAACGGGTGAAGGAATCCAATCGTAATCAACACTATGACAATGGTCGCTTTCCATTTACAACACTTTGTGTCGGTTTGTGTCAAGAAAAGTCGGCTTGTGTTGACTTGTGACGATGACACACAGCAACACAAATCAAATGGAACGCATTTGTGCCGATTTGTGTCGACACAAGTCGAAGTCGACTTGTGTCGGTAAATGGAAAGCGCCCAATGAGAACAATGAGTGACAGACAAGCCAGGTTAGGCTAGGTTACTCACTGTTCTTATTTTTGTAGTGTTGGTTACGAGCATTTTCAGGTAAGCAAGGGGCTGATTCTCGTTCAAAAACATCTAGTTATAATTGGGTTCTTTAGCCCTCCGTCTTTAACTTACACAAGGCGGAAAAATCTTGACGTATTCAGAAGAATGATTCATTCAAGAGCAAGTTGGTTTTCATCGAATTCTCCTGCCAAACTGGATTTCGAAGGCGTCAGATTTGCATCACCACTTTTGAGGGAAGCCTTATTTTGAATGTTTGTCTACAGTTAATTTTGTTTTTTGGGTATCGGTAAGCGAGGAAAAAGTTATCACTGAAATAGGTTTTCAGTGCCTTTCAAGTTGAGAAATCATCGTTCTGGCTAATAAAAACAATCAGTTTTCAAAATCAAATATTCAATTTTTAGGCCCTTGAAAGTGATGTTTCCAAATGTTTTCCAAACATTATGATTCAAATATCTCAAAAACAAAGTCTTGAATCAAAATTTTGCATTATTTCTCTAAATTAAACAGATCCAAAAATTGCATTCATTTTTCAAAATATACAATTGCTTTAAAGATTAAAAAACTCACGGTCCTATTACTTCCTCAAGAAGATACAGAACGCTGAAGTTGACTTTTTTAACATCGGTTTTTTTTACCGTAACTTTTGAACCGTTCATCCGATTCCAATCAAATTTGAACAAAGGTCTACTAAGTCTAAAACAGTATCGCGTTTTCTTTTTCCCCTGATTTTTTGATTCTCTAGTTATTTTTGGAAATTGTTCCCATTATTGAGTTCTATGCTCAATTTAGAAAAGAAGCTACCCTTGCATGATTTTTGGATTTCGGGTTTGCAAGATATTTGGGTTTGGAACTTCGAGAAACATCTCGGAAACACCACTTTCAAGAAGTCTGAAAGTATTGTTTCCTGAAAACTTGCTTCTCAGCAAAAATGGTGGTTTTTCAACTTAAAACACCCAGGAAACCTAATTCAGTTGAGAGAAATCATGAGTTTCATGAATTTTTATTTTTAGGTCCTTGAAATTGGTGGTTTTGAGATAGATGTTTTTCAAACATTCGGATCCAAATACCCGAGCAAATACCTCAAAAACGAAGCTTCTAATCTAAATTGAGAATTATTTTTTGAAAATTGTTCATATTTTCGAATTTTTAATAAATAAATTAATATTAGTGTTGATATCAATTTACTCCCACAGTTTGAATGGAACGAATCAAAAAACGGACATTTTTTCAACATTGTGGATCATTTCCACCAAAAAATCGAAGAAGCCGATTTTACGCCGTTAAAAAGGTCTTTTTAGGATAATAAATCCGATTTTGGCAATTTAAGGCATTTAGGAAAAAACAAAGGGGTGTCATCAAAAGCAATGTTTTTTCAACACTCAATATTTATTTCAAGGTCTCATGCACATGCCTATAACAGAAACAAAAAGGCATTTCGCATAGAATCCGGTCTCTAGATGACATTTTAAGGTGTTTCTGATGCCACTAAGAAAATTGTTGACGGGAATCGGTTTTATTTATTTCTTTCATTAAGTAGAAACTCTTCCAAAAAGAAAATGTACGGGCATCGCTATGAAAATTTCCAAAATTTTTTGAAAAAATGATTTCTACTAATTCACTTTTTCATGTCCACGGGAAATCATTTTTGGTACTTTTTTTTGAAAATAGATAGTTCAAATTTGGCATGCGACTTTCTTGCGAGAAGATGCATTGTCAATGCTATCTAATTTTTGAATTTTCAAAAATCAAAATAAAAGAAATTCAATTTTTTTTCGAAATTTTTAAAATTTGAAAGCAATTCCCGTACATTTTCATTTTGGAGAAGGATGTTTTTTTTGAAAAATGTCGTCAGACTTTCTTGGGTTAACCCGGTTTTTTCGGAATTTAGCGTCATTTAGCGCCGTCCAGCATTAGACGTAAATACAGTTTGTCGGGTACGAATTTTGTGGATCACACGTGTTTTCTTGTTCATGGTGTAATACCGAAGGAACAATAAATAGTTATATTGAATTGAATTTAAAATCAACTATTCATATTTCTACTATATAAATAGGAGGTATGACAAGTAGGTACTTTCAGGATTAAACCACCATCAGGCGGCCATAGGACATCTGGACTAGCCGATGTTCTTGTGGGTCCATCGCAGATGAGTCCATCGTTCTTAGATTCTTCTCGTCGCCAAGTCAAGTTGTCAAGTTTTTGAGGTTAGGTTAGGTACGGTTGCGGCCATAATAAAGTGGACGACAATGTCAACGAGTTGGCTTGCTGTCATGCGACGTTCAGGCCAGAATCCTGAAAAATCTGTCAACTGTCGTCCACTTTAAAAAGGCCGCAATGGTACGTTTCACGTTTGGAAATTGTGAACCGCTGCTTGTTTCAAATTCAAATCTGTTGCCGCCACAATTTGTTCCCCCACCATAACAATAACCAGCCTCATGACCAGGGGTGGGACTCTGTGTTGTTCCGGCGACAGTCGCTTCGAAGCGATAGTCGATAACCATAGGCGATAGCAATAGTCGCTAGAACTTGCACTCTGTGCACCTATCGCGTACGCTTCGGAACAGTTCGGCTTTGTATTAGCCATTCTGCGAAAGTAGGCATTTATCACAGTAACTTTGTAGAGAAGTTGTTGGCCTAATGTTGGCAGTTCTGGTTAAAACGTCGTATTTTGAAACTTGGGTGGGCACGGTGGGCATTTTTAGAGTTTCAACTTTCAACCAAGATGGTGCATAAAGTGCTTATAAATCTTTTAAAATTGTTCAGCGTGATTTAACCAACGCCAAATATATGTATAAGCGTGGCTAATTGCATGAAAATGATAAAAATTAAATTTGTTATTATTGAAAACAACATCAAAAATGAAAATCCGTATAAACAAATAAATAAATGTAAATCTGAGAATATTATTCATTATTCAACACAAAAACAAAATATAGCTTTTGAACGTTAATCTGGGCTAATTTTTACAACAGCACCTATACATATGATAATTATTATAATAATGATAATGCTAGCTGGATAGTGGTAGAGGTGTTTGTCGACCTTGTGATAACAAAATTGATGATGTAAAACAACAACAACAAAACAAAACAACCCCACAAGCGACCGTAAACACCGTTCTCTACACGTCTCGAGGTGTCGCTTTCTGGCGACTTTCTTAGCGATGATGAGGTGTGGTGGGAGGTCGCTTACTACTGCGCGTAGCAGTATTGCCATAGGTGGTGATTTGTCACCAGATCTGGTGATTTCACCTACACAAATATCACCTAGTGATTATTTTTGCGAAAAGCCTACTTTCTGGTGATTTTTCCCAAACCAACTTCAAAACTACGAGATACTGAATAGCCATGTCGAATTCAATTTTTCCATTTCAGCAAAATTTATTTCTGTTCGTCCCTGTCCTATTTCCGTTTCCGTTTAGTGACTTTCAGACTTTGATGTTGTGCATTCCGAGTTCAATTCAATTCAATTCAATTTTATTAGTTCTGAGGAAAGCATTTTGTATGTAGGTACAGTATTTGTATATACAGGTGTCCCGAAAATACACCGACAACGTTCTAGGACAACTTCCTCTCATCGAAACAAGAAAAAAAAGTTCCTATGAACATAGGTCCGGAAATGCTTCCTAAGGGAGCTACAGGTCCCTAAAGGTGGGACCCTGGAGATGGTTTTTATCCATTATCTGCGAAACCATTCAAGAGAAATCAATCAAACTTGACACATCCACTAACCTTCTTGTGCCCAACAAAATGAGGCAAGATTATTTCCAAAATAATTTACCAGGGGTGGGTGAGGCTGAGGTGTTGGGGTAAAAATAACCCTAACTTTTTTGAATGTAAATTGTATCCAAATTTAACAAGAAATTATGAATTATTGGAGTTTTCTACAAAAAAAAGTCCCCTTGTTCAACCTCGATAGACGCACCGTTTAGGAGATATTTGAGTTTGAATGTATGAAAACGTGGTCAGTAATCTGATGTCTCAATTACGATATTCAAGACGAAAAAAAAAAAACTATTTCAAAGCAATTTCATTTTTGTTAGGCATTCAAATTTTGTTGGGCATAAGAAGGTTATCAAATGTGTTAAGTTTGATTGATTTCCCTTGAACGGTTTCGGAAATATTAAATAAACACCATCTTCAGGGTCCCACCTTTAGGGGCCCGTAGCTCCCTTAGGAAGGGTTTTCAAACCCATGTTCATAGGAACTTTTCTTCTTGTTTTGAAGAGAGGAAGCTACCCTAGAACGTTGTCGATGTATTTTCGGGACACCTGTATATATACATATTATATAAAACAATACACTACATGGTTCTGATGGTGGGGACCTTGATCGGGACCAAAACCATTTGTTTTCTGGCATTTCTGATTTGTAATATTGAAAAGTACTTTTTTACGTGATTTGATAGCCAAAAAAATAATGAAAAAAACACGGCGCATTCTACCCCCCCCCCCCCCCCTCCGCGCAGCTAACGCTCTCCCTGCCATTGGTCCCTGCACTCGTTCAAAATCTAGTGATTTTTTGTTCCAACTGGTGATTTTTCACTCTCATAGCTAGTTACTTATCTTTCCATCATATGGCAACGCTGGCGCGTAGTACGAAACTATCGCTTCGTGGCGATAAGTAGCTAGCGACACTAACACAGAGTCCCACCCCAGGTTATGAAATGTATAACCGGTGATGATATCAAAATGGCGGCACTTCCTTTACCACTTATAACCAATCCTTGCTCAAACGTCAAATTCTATAACCAAGTGTAACCGGTCATGAACGGTTACTCGCTCGAAAAAGACTAAAGTGACAGCCAGAAACCAGTAGTTGGTCAGGCGGCTAGACATAGCATGCAGCGTTGCCAAATCTCCATATTCACACTGACAGGTGTACGAAAGTTTTCAAAATCTGGCGCTTTTACACATGCGCACCTGCCCAAACGAAGTAGCCTATTCATTGGAAAGTGTATTCGGCCTATATCGCTTATTTTAGGTCGTTACAGCCTATTATAGGCTGTGTGTAAAGTACAGCTTTTATTTACCTAAACAATGTGAACATAATGTCTCAATCTCCACTGTTCAACGGCTTGAGATCTAGTCTTGACGCAGGGAAAGGATTCTAGGCAAAATGGCTTTTGGTTTTGATTATTTGCACGGAACTTTGAAATATATAGCGTTGAAAGAAATAGCGTTTCGTTTGATGAAGTCTAATTTGCCTAAAATTAGCAAAACTCGAATTTTAGATGGATTTATGCTCGCAAAAAACAAGAATTAAATAAAAATGACGATAAGAATAAAAATTGGAAAATGTTGAAAATGAGCCTCAAGATCCAAGCGTTTAGGCTCCAAAATAAGAAATAACTATAAGAATAAGGAACTTCAACTTTCTATTCACTGTTGCGTATTGAAGATGCGCAGATGTGTCAACAGTGGCGGCGTAAAAGAGTCTTTGAGGGAGAAATGTTCCCTAAATTCTGCACAAATCATCCTCAATGTTATTGAATAATCCAGTTACGCGGTTAACTGATGTAGAATAATATTATACAATGTGTATTAAAGCCTTCCGTGGCTTGTGTTTCCTTCCGTTAATGACGAGATCCAAGCCCCTCCCAAAAAATACTTATCGCCGCTACTGCTTAAGAAATTCAAGATTCAAGGTGCGTTCAGTCAGCTTTTTCAAGGTGCATTCAGTCAGCTTATTTAGCCGCAAGTTTTAATTTTAGTCGTAAGCGCTGCATCGCTCATTGGCTGTTCTGAGGAGGCTGGTTCATAAGAGCCAATGGGCGTTTCTGCGCTTGCGACTAAAATTAAAACTTGCGGCTAAATAAGCTGACTGAACGCACCTTTAACCGCAAGTTTTAATTTTAGTCGCAAGCGCAGCGACTCCTATTGGCTCTTATGAACCAGCCTCCTCAGAACAGCCAATAAGCGATGCAGCGCTTACGACTAAAATTAAACCTTGCGGCTAAATAAGCTGTCTGAACGCACCTTAAAAATAACAAGTTGAATATCTCCAACTTCTGCTCGAAGATAAGCCGAACGAATGACGAACGCAGTCGAGCTTTGCCGATGACGATAGGGGCTGCTTTCATGCAATCCGCAGTACATCGATGTAGCAAGAGTTGCCTGAAACCGCCTGTCTTTGGGTAGGTGAGAAACTTCCACGGGTTGCTTCGTAACGTGACGCCATCTACCAGTTATCCTCACAAGTTCTCATCCCTGGTAATTGTCTATTACTGCAATAATTTAGATTGAGAAGTAGATACCTACACTACACATGATATTAATTTGAAATAATGCGATGTGAAAAATTCATTTGTATACCTACCTATTCAAGTATTATTTACAGATTAGTGATACTGTATAACACCAAACAAGACAAGTAGGAAAACAACCGCAATAACAACAGCATAAAGCTAAAAACTGAAAATTTTGACGGCTGTCATTTTAATGCTTCGAGCGACACCTAGAAGAAATGTTTCAAACTATTTCTTATTTTTATTTCTGAAGAATAAATGGGCAGTCGCCGTGCTATTTTCCTTATTTTTATTCTTATCGTTGATTTAATTCTTATTTTTTGCGAGCATAAATCCACCTTCAGTGTCCTAAAAGTGCCTTTTCAACAGCCTACAATAGGTTTTTTCTATGTTACGGTGGAAATGATTTACAATGTCGTGAAAAACATCCCTTGTCTTATAGTCCTGTCCCTAGCAGTACTTCTGTAGGGAAAACGATGTAATCAAAAATTTTTTTTGGAATCGTTATCTTCCAATTTTGCTTTCGCGATTTCTGGTACATTTTCCAGCAATATCGCATCAAAGTTGGCGGCTGGTCAATTCTTCAGTTCGCTGATATGATATTTCTTGGAGTTTTTGCGATTTTCTTCAAATAAAAGTACTAATCCACCCAAAAAACAATTCTGGATCGAATGGTGCTGTCAGATGTTGAGTACTTACGTTATACCGGGTGAAAAAAAATAAAACGAGTTTTATAATTTTTTTCAAACTTTTTAGTTTCTTGACCGATTTTCACAAACTTTATGTCAAAAGCTCGCTGACTTAATCGTCTACTCAAATCAATTGTCAATATAGCCAAATTGTCAAAAATCAAGATGGCGGCGGCGAACCCAAATATAAATGTGTCGTATTTCGAGAATTTTTTTTTGATTTCCAAACTTCGAAAAGAACGCACTGATGGTGGATTCTGGAAGATTCAGCTTTCTTCCGCAATTTGGGACTAGATTTACTTGATTCGCACATTCCACTGTGAAAATATAGTGAATTAAAGGAAGGAGCACTTGTAATTTTTTCCAAATTCACAATAAATCGGCAGTTGTAAAACCTCCCGTGAATCCTTATTTCTGAAGCAATTTCTACACACTTGGTAATGATCGTAAGCTGTGTGCATAGGCTACAAATACCGTGTTGGTGCATGGCCGAAGTTTCGAAATTTTAGATGATAAATGACGTAAATGGTGGAGGTACGCATGTTAAATATCGAATATTCTACTTTTTGTTCTCACATGTTCTGAACGAAATTTCTATAAATGGTTGGCTAAATGGTCAGCTGAATAAACACGCAACGAGAGTCAAATGTTAAAAGAGTCGAAATGTAAAATTTTCAAATAGACGACTTTACTTCTTTGGAGAAAATAAAACGGTTCTATCCGTTAGTCCAGGAATTTTAGCTGTTAAAATCGCAAATAGCGAACAAAAATTAAAGCCAGCCGGATTTTTGTATATAAGCTCAGTTAAGCATGTAGTTTAACATAGTAAAAGTTCTCAAGAATCCGGTGTGCGCTTCGGCCGTTGTGGCCTCGAGAAGAACTTGAGGATCAGTTTTTCGCGTATATCTCGTGAACGTTGTTGAGATGATCCTCTAACGATTCCAAAAAAAATTTTTTTGATTACATCGTTTTTCCTACAGAAGTACTGCTAGGGCCTGGATTATTATTGGTTCCGTACATGTTTGTCACTTTTATTTATTTCGACACCAATTAGTAATTGATGTAACAAGTACGCAAAATGAATCATTAGCGGATAAATCCGCGTTAGTTATCCCTAAAAGCGGATGAGCTGCTGAAGCATTTTGCGTACTTTTTGCATACATCATTTTTAGCATAAGCTTTCCAAACACTAATTTGTGTCCTCTATATCGGCCATAGTGAAGTTACCTATTCTGTAACAATGTAACTACAACAACTAAACTGCTAAATCAACAATGACAGACCTTGACAGAATCTTTTAGATACAGTTCACAAAATTTCGTGTTTTGTGGACTCGAAACAGTAGGCAAAATTATTATTCCAGGGAGACAACACTAAAAAGTTGAAAATTTGTTATAAACTGCTCCACAATGAAGTTGTCGCCACCAAAAAAATGGCTTGACTTTGACGGCCAATAACTTTCGATTGGCAGAGGTGATTTCCATACTGTTTATTGCGTTTACTAGCCCAACCTATCCTCAACAGATTCTGTAATTGCGAATATCAAGAAACTGCATGTAACGTTTATACAGGGTGATATGTAAAAAGGTGAAAAATTGCGACAACTTAATCGAACCCCCATTTGCAAAAAAAAAAATTCTTTCAAATTCTTAAGTGAAAATCATGAAGTGTGATGCCTTATCTCGAAACGGTTTTGGAATTACCGAGATTGGAGGTGTTACACAGAAGATATGAATTTTTATATGGAATGTAACAGATTTGCCCTATTATCTAGCAAGATTAAATCACTTCTAATGAATGGGTGGTTGACATTGAGCACGATTGTTCCTACAACCGTTCCGGATAACTTGAATTTAAAAAGAACCCGAAAACTTGATGTGGGTTAGGCAGGGGGCACTTTTTGAAAAGATAGTCACTGTCTGTTTGTGGCACGTTGCATTTCATCAATATTTCAGATGTGAAACATGCTTTTTGCAAGTCTAAACCCCTGAATATGGTAGAACTTCATTTTTCGTGGAAGAGGGAGCCCCCTGGAAGTTCACTTGTTGTGCTTGTGCTATGCCTGGAGCTTTACCCCTGATGGCGTTTTTCTGGTGATGCCGTGCTACAAAGATGATCAAAAATGTGTGTTGTTACAGTAACGCTGAGAACACAGGTCTCGGCATTGTTGGAGTGATTTGACGTGTCAATATGACCAATGGCATAAATATAGGTTTTCTGCGTTACTGTAGCAACACACATTTTTTATCATCTTTGTAGCACGGTATCACCAGAATTACGCAATCAGGGGTGAAGCCCAGGCATAGCACAAGCACAACATGTAGACTTCCAGGGGGCTCCCCCTTCCACGGTAAATGAAGTTCTACCATATTCAGGGGTTTAGACTTGCAAAAAGCATATTCCACATCTGAAATATTGATGAAATTCAACGTGCCAAAAACAGACAGTGACTGGCGTTTCAAAAAGTGCCCCCTGCCTGGCCCCACACCAAATTTTTGGGTTGTTTTTAAATTCAAGTTATCCGGAACAGTTGTAGGAACAATCGTGCTCAATGTCAACCACCCATTCATTAGAAGTGATTTAATCTTGCGAGAAGATAGGGCAAATCTGTTACATTCCATATAAAAATTCATATCTTCTGTGTAAGATCTCCAATCTCGCTAATTTCAAAACTGTTTTGAGACAATGCATTGCACTTCATGATTTTCACATTGGAATTTAAAAAATATATTTTTTGTAAATGGGGGTTCGATGAAGTTGTCGCAATTTTTCACCTTTTTACATATCATCCTGTATAAATGTTACAAGCAGTTTCTTGATATTCACAATTACAGGTGTTGAGGATAGATTGGGCTAGTGAACGCAACAAACAGAATGGAAATCATTGCCGGCAATCGAAAGTTATTGGCCGTCAAAGTCAAGCAATTTTTTTGTGGCGACAACTTCATTGTGGAGCAGTTTATAACATAAGAGAAATGTTTTTGGCCTATTTTGCCTATTTTAGTCGTTAGGGCCTAAAGCGTCCTAAAATAGAGCTTTTATTTGCCTGAACATATTGGCCCGTATTCATATCCCCCTTTTAGTGTTAAAAGCGGTTTTAAAGATGCGCCTCTAACATTTCCGTATTCATACGTGGTTTTAGCGCGTCTCTATCATCACTTTAAACAGGCGTCTCTTAAAGTCGTCTTATGGCTAGTTTATGCACATCTAACATCTAACATGTAACATTTATGATTTAAAATTTATCAAGTTAAAAGTGAGGTTAAACCATTTTAATCCATTATGTCAGTTTATGCACCATCTGAGATTTAATATTTAAAATGTAACATCTAACATGTAAAACTTATGACTTATGACGTTGAAAGATGGCCATCTTTTATCTTTATTAAATCTTACATGTTAAATGGCATATTTAGCAAGCGTGAACACAGGGAGCATTGTCATTTCGACGATTGAGCGCCTCTAATATGAAGGGATGTTGATCAGTTCACCTCGAGGGATAAACCACCTTGGAAATCTGGTGTACACTTCCATGGAAATAATTGGAAATCATTTGGAAATCGTTGGAAATCAGTGGAAATCATTTGAAAAATCATTGGAAATCGTGTACAAAAATTTCGTCAGTGGTTTACCCCTCGGTTCGCGTACTATCATTAAATATTGCATAAACTGCAGTTCAGTGTTTTACATGTTGAATTTTAAATCATAAATGTTACATGTTAGATGTTAGATGTGCATAAACTAGCCATTAAAAGGGGATGTTTAGAGACGCGTCTATTCATATGTCTCTTTTACGTGCTTAAGCGACTTTGGATGGTCTCACGCATGCGTCAAGTTAGATGGGATCCAAATGTGCCAACAGGCGTGTTTTGAGTCAGTGGCCTAGTTTACGCGAGATTTAAAACTGGTGTAAAGGTCCGTAACATCAATGTTATCGTCCGCATAAACACCTCTAAACGCAAGTTTCGCAACAGCTGTTAAGCTTAGCTAAATGTGATTTTAAATTGCATTTAGTAAGCAAACAAGTGTTGGCAATAGGGTGATTGCATGAAATGCGTTCACATGATCACCGGCAGGCAGCGCAAGGATCGGCAGTTATGTTTTGACGTTTGTTAGCGAATTGCATTGGGGTACATAACAGGGCCGCTATTCTTGAACCGTGTGAGAAAAGTCCCTGGGAGTAAAATACATTCCGCAGTACACTGATGTAGCGAATGTTGCCTAAAATCGTGGTTTTTAGGCAACTATAGCGACCCAGGTGTAAGGCATTGTTAGAAATGATTAGAAATCACAATCTCGATCTCGTAAACGCCAAATAAACCAGTATGTGAACAAAACACGTAAAAATGATAGTATTTAGTGAGGTTAGCAGGTTAGTCCGGTTGACGTTGACTCCGACATGGATGAAACTTGACAGATGACAATGACACTATTGACATTTTGCCATAAACGCCCTCTACATGCAATCACCCTATCGCACGTAAACGCCCATGCCCATCCGCGGTACACTGATGTAGCGAATGTTGCCTAAAATCGTGGTTTTTAGGCAACTTTCACTACAGAAGTGTACTGCGGAATGTATTTTACTGCCAGGGACTTTTCTCACACGATTCAAGAATAGCGGCCTAGGTTAAGGGGCTGTCGGCTGTCATTTTGGTCGGCGCGCGTAAACACTCCTAACTAACCACTGTTAAAATCTTTGCTAAGCCTTGCGTAAGCAAGCTCCATTTAACCTACAAGCTGTGCCGTGTGTTCTTGGGAAGTGTGACGAAAATCACATTTTCTTTCTAAAATATTGATTTAATTGAATTAATGAAGCATGCCGCCGAAATGCGGGAAGTGCGCAATGCTCTGGATGTCCGCCCCGAAACCGCCAACTCTTCCTATTTTTTTTCATGACCGCGCGTCATCTTGGCGTTGCTGGACCTGTCCTCGATTACGACTTGTTTACCGACACAATGTCTGATTTTTTTCTTCGCTAAAATTCTAAGCGCGCTTTCAGTCATACTCCTTTACTATTTACTGTACTCAAGACCGGGGACGACTTACACAAAACAGTCGAAACAGGTGTTCACTTCTTAAGTTAACAGATCCAGGCTGCTATTCTTGAAAATGTGGAAGAAACTCCCTGAAAGTTTTATGCGAGGTTTTATGCAATCCGCAGTACATCAATGTAGCAAGAGTTGCCAGCGCTTCCGTTTTGCCAGGGGGAGCTGCTCGGGGTAAATCACTAGACAAAGGAAACAGATCCAGCTGGGCCGTGATTGGTGTATGTATCTACTTTCTCTATCTAGTGATCTAAACGGAGCGGATCCCGGCGCAAAACGGAAGCGGCTTGGGGTTATTGCCCACCTGCGTCTACCTTCGGGTAGGTAGTTTTGAGTACATTTCACAACGTTGCCAAATCAACACCCCCTTTAGTTAGATGGGCCCTAACAGGACGTAAAAGGTGGCCTATGAATACGACCGCTTTTATCAGGTAGTCGAGCACTTTTTGTTAGAGACATGCTAAATGTGGTTTAAAAGTGGGATATGAATACGGGCCATTGTGTCCCAATTTTTAATTTTCAACAGCCTAAAATCCAGTCTCTAGACTCATCACAAGATATGCGCTCAAAAATTGCCACCTCTTTTTTTTTTGAGAAACTGGCACGACATTGCCCCTTAGATGGACCTAATTTCCTACTAGATAATATTACAGCTTCAAAACGTACAAAGAACAATATCAAGGTCCTGTAAAAAGTAATGACGTACCCACCTGGACATTGGCCGAGATTGTTTTTGAAACTAAAGCTGGTGGACATATAAAAGACTTCACGGCTTCCTTCAAGATATCGCGCAATGCCGTCGGATTAGTTCCTGAAACATTTGCGGCTTCTGCTTCATTACCTTTAGTCCCAGGTTCAATTGCTTTACCTTGATACATCAACTGAAGCGCCGATCGTGAAAGCAAGCAAGGACTAGTCTTACTGAAATCGATAAAGAAATCCTAAAAAACTCGACTGTAAAAAGAATTGTCACAAAAAAAAAAGTTACCAAAACTTGATGCAACGCAGTGACGGACTGTATCTTCGTAATGATTTTGAACCTGTCTATCATTTCACAGAAATAAATTATTGCCTCTTTTCTCGGTTTTATCTTGGTGTATCTGGGAAAAGTGGGTGGTAGCAGTCTTTGATTGATAAGTGGCTCGAATCCGGGCAGCAAATCATTATCACCTGTGAGTTAAGAATCAATTTTTTTTTCTTGCATGGTTCTCATGAACCCACAAAGCATTACTTATTTGCGTTCCCAAATCCACAGTGTCCTTCATGACAATTAACATGTCTTGTGCTGAACTCAAAAGTCTCTGGCAGTCAGCAATGGGAGAGGCTTGTTCTTCCCGTCTCATCAACACCAGGGCTTGGTAAAAAGCTCGCAGGAACTTGATTCGTGCATGAAGAGCATGGACTTCACTCTATAAAACACAATCAGTGATCTTGCAGGGTGAACATAATTGAAAACAAACCACCGATTCTTTGGCTCTAGATTTTCTATGCAAGTCTTCTTCCACCTCCCTCATCATTCCGATCATTCTCTGTTCAGAAATATCCGGGCTCAAGTGATACCCATACTGCATCGGCTGGAAATCTTCCTCTTCATATACCATTGCCCTGTAACGCCCTCAATCATTTTACAAATCATAAATTTAATTATGGAGCAGCAACTAACTTGTGTACGAAGTCTTTGATAATCTCTAGCAGTTTATAAACTATCAAGCAGAACGCCTTCATGGTTCGGTCTTCCAGCATGTACGGCTGATGTAGGTATAAATTTGTGAAGACAGTCTGTGCCAGAGAGTGTCCTTCCAACCACGATACGATGCAGGCTAGGGTGGTGTCGATGATTGCTATAACTTCAGAATGTTCAAAGTCGTTTATTTTTACGCTCCCATCAAGCAGAGTCTGCGACAAAGTTTTCGCTTTCCTTGCGCCCCGGTTGCACACCATTCCCGCGTCCATCTTTGGGTCCATCATTTCGATCGCCGACATGGCTTCAAACAGCCCGAACTGATTGTCATGCAGTAGCTCGCCCATTTGTAGATCTGCAATTGAAAATTTGGTATCGCATAATGACATAATCTGTTGACAATGATCAGAAGGGCCTACCTGTGACGGATTTCTTAAAATCAGAGGTTATGTCACGCCATTTGTACACCGAAACTTTTTCTATGGTATCACCATTGCATTCTCTGCAACAATAATAAATAAATACATCGGGAGATTTTTTTTATGTCAAATAAAAGAAATAACTCACGAATCCGAATACTCCATTACTCGTGGCGGGTCCATAAGAATTTAGAATTTACGATCAGATTTGATTACTGAATTACTGATCGAGATCGATTGTCCATTGAGTTGAGCTGAGGAGAACTGTCACTGCTGTCACTAGTCACTACTGTCAAAGGGATTTTCGCGAAACTTTCGTAGATACTTGGGCGTCGTATCGTAGAATCGAAAGGCACCTTGGCAGTCTTGGCACCGAACGTCGTAGATAGAGATGCAAAAATACGGTATTTCATTTTTTCGGTGTATTATGCCTTGTATTATACTGTAATAAATAGTCCGTTATAAATGCCTATTAAAATTCTTAATTTCAAAAACTCGAGCAAAAACTTCAAAAATTTTATTCAAGGTAACACGTGGGGAGGGGTAGGTAAAGGTAGGTATCATCATTTAATCATTTACGAAGGCGCAGAGCGGACATATGGAAGAGATTTATTTGTAATTGCGACTTTTTTCTGTCAATTGCCACTTTTTAGCACATTTTGATAGAAAATGATGTTTATATGGCCGGTTTTGTCCGTCTGTCTGCCGGTTTGTCCGTCTGTCTGCCGGTTTGTCCGTCTGTCTGCCGGTTTGTCCGTCTGTCTGGTCCGTCCGTTATTTGTCTGTTCGTCCGTCTGTCTGTCCTGTCCGTGTAAAAGTTGAGAAGTTGTACTCCTTCTCGGGAAATGAAGCTAGAGCCTTGGAACTTTTTCCGATTTATAGCTATTAGGCCGTCAAGGGTGGCCTATGGGCAGACTGTATTTCATGGTGGCGCTGCCATCTTGGTAGCCATATTGAAATTTCCCATCAGTGGAACGGAACCTCGAACGGAACTTACTCTGATCTCGTATGAACATTCTTACTTTCAAGCTCAGTTTCATGATTACGCCGCCATATCTTGGCCGCCACATCGAAATTTCTCATTATTGGAACGATTTGTCATGGAACGTGAAACGTAGGTGTAGGTAGGTACTCTTGTCTCGTATGAATCCGCTTCAGATTCATTCCCTCTGAATCCGCTCTAGCGGATCATGAAACTCAGCTTGAAAATAAGAGTGATCATACTTACGAAGCAAGGGTAAGTTCCAAGTTTCAGGAAAATCGTTCCACTAATAAGAAATTTGAATATGGTTACCAAGATGGCGGCGTAATCATGAAACTGAGCTTGAAAGTAAGAATGTTCATAAGAGATCAGAGTAAGTTCCGTTCGAATTTCCGTTCCACTGATGAGAAATTTCAATATGGCTACCAAGATGGCAGCGCCACTATGAAATACAGTCTGCCCATTGAGGACCTAAGCTACTAATCGGAAAAAGTTCTAAGGCTCTAGCTTCATTTCCCGAGAAGGAGTACAACTTCTCAACTTTTACACGGACAGAGACAGACAGACGGACGAACAGACAAATAACGGACGGACAGACAGACGGACAAACCGGCCATATAAACATCATTCTCTATCGAAATGTGCTAAAAAGTCGCAATTGCCAGAATAAAGTGGCAATTGACAGAAAAAAGTGTCAATTGACAGAAAAAAGTCGCAATTGCCAGAATAAAGTGGCAATTGACAGAAAAAAGTCGCAATTACAAATAAATATCTTCCATGTCCGCTCTGCGCCTTCCTATAATCATTAGAATTAGAATTAGAATTTATTTTGTGTTTTACAAAATTACAATTTGTTCACACACGTCAAGTAGAATACAGGGTCTTTTTTTATGCATCAATTTGTTCTACCTAAAAGTTCAGTGTGCCTGGGCTATAGGTTCAATTAGATTTATTTGAATAGAATTCGTATACACAAAATAAAATAACTGTTGAGTATCATTTTTACATTTATTAAATAAAAAAAATACCGATTTTTGTTTAAAAACTTTACGATAATGAATATCTTTATACTTCAAAGTTTTATGTTTCCTTTAATTGAATCAAGCTTAGATCTTCATTGTTAAGCTGCTCAGATTATTAAAAAAATCAAAAACACTGAAATCACAATCAAACAAATTAAAACGAGAAAATCGAATCGAAAGAGTAGAATCATTGTATAACTACTACTAGTAGGTCAGCCTCGGCTTTAGGATGTTATTACGAGAGGTCGCACAAATCGGGAAAGAGCACCCGTCCTGGCAGAAATTATTCGCCATCTAGCAGGAAACTCAGCAAACTGATAAAATGGAATAAGGTGCGCTGCCCGGCTTTCACAAGCGATGAGGCTTGGTGCAGAACTAATTGGGTCCGCCCACGGCCTATTGTGAATGATCGAGTGTACAGTTAGTACTTATGCCCAATGCACTTTACTACCTGAAAATGTGTTTCTTTGCGCCTCGCCACTGCAACCACAGTACAGTGTGCGTAGTTTGTGTGGATTTTTGGCGTATACAGGTGTCCCGAAAATACACCGACAACGTTCTAGGACGGCTTCCTCTTATCAAAATAAGAAAGAAAGTTCCTATAAACATGGGTCTGGAAACGCTTCAGGTGGGACCCTGAAGAGGGTTGTTTACTTAATATTTCCGAAACTGTTCAAGGAAAATCAATCAAACTTGACACATTCAATAACCTTTTTATGCCAAACAAGATTTGAATGCCTAACAAAAATGAAGTTGCTTTTAAATAGTTTTTCTTTCGTCTTGAATATCGTAATTAAAAATTCGCATTTCTGACCACGCTTTCATTCATCAAACTCAAATATCTCGTAAACGGTTTGTCCATCGAGGTTGAACAATTCACATTCAAAAAAAGTTAGGGTTATTTTTACCCCCACACTCCAGCCTGACCCACCCCTGGTAATTTATTGTGGAATTAATCTTGCCTCATTTTGTTGGGCATAAGAGGGTTAGTGGATGTGTCAAGTTTGATTGATTTCCCTTAAACGGTTTCGGAGATATTGAATAAAACCCATCTTCAGGGTCCCACCTTCAGGGACCTGTAGCTCCTTTAGGAAGTGTTTCCGGACCCATGTTCATAGGAACTTTTTTTCTTGTTTTGATGAGAGGAAGCTGCCATAGAACGTTGTCGGTATATTTTCGGGACACCTGTATAGTGCGAGTGCCTGTATCTCCTATTTCCAAAATAGTGCCTTGTTGGGTCCACTTCTTTGAAATTTTGGCGCTGCGCTCTCGCTAAAATTGACTATTGCTATGATCAGCTATTATGATCTATGCAAATGCAGCTGAAAATGATCTATTATTATGACCTCAAATTTCAGCCGTTTCATCAAAAACAAAATTTGTTCTCGTTTTCTTAGTATGTAGTAACGAAAAGTTGTGGCAACATTTTTTTTTGTAACGTCCCTCAACTTCAGCTGAATATGGGATGGAAGAGAAGTTGAGGGACGTAACAAAAAATATTTAAGAATTCTGCTGAAACTTATCGTTACCTATAAGAAAACCAGGAAACATTTTGTTTTCTGATGAAACGGCTGGAATTTAAGGCCACAATAGATCATTTGAAAAAAATATTTGAATATGTAAATTTACAAAAAATCCTAACATCAAAAATCTTCAGGATTTACAGAATTTTCTTGTTAGCTCAATGGTACCAAGCAATTTTTTTGCAATATGACTAACATGTTTCATGTTAGTTTCTAAATAGAAGAATGAGTTTTCAAAAATGTGTATACAAAATGTCTTTGCTTTAAAAAAAGCTTTGAAGTTTTTTCAAGAATCGCCCTGGAAATTTCAAACTAATTGATAGGATGATGTGTCGGTTAACAGTAGAAGAATAAACCTACAAAATTTCAATCGAATCCATGCGGCCATTCTAAAAATATGGCTCATCAAAAAATTCTACAAAATAATGGAATCGCACCGTGTAACTTCGAAACGAACGAACAGCGTTAGAGAAATTTCAAAGCCAGATCCTGGCTCGCCTGAAAAAACTGGACCTATCCTTGAGCTATGTCCATTTGGTGATTTCTCGCTTTTCCTCTCTCAAACTTAGATCAGATCAGTGAGTTTTGTGGTAAAAGGAAAGCACCTAATTTCACCCTAAAATGCACGATGTAGCCATACTTCCGGAAAACAGAAATTTTGTCAGAAACACGTGACTCCTGTCAAGTTGGTTTCAAAAAAATTCGGCTCCATATCCGTAAAGAAGACACGTACAGCTCTTAGAACTTTGATTTTTTGCTGGATTTTCATCGATAATTTTCGGAAACCGGTTGAGGAAACTTGAATTTCACTAAAATCCAAACAGTGGCATCAAAGTTACAAAATAGTCCCACAAAAAATTTCCCAAGAATTGGTTTTTAAAAAATTCTGTCCATCAGTTCCTCTTTACTTCGATTGCAAAGTTCTTGTACAGAGATGAGATATTGCTAGTTTGTTCATCAAAATAGGTGTTTTTCGAAATAACAGAGTGCATTCGCCAAATTGTAGGCGGGCTTTTTGAAACAACCGGACAAAAACATTCGAATCCTACTCTAATGCACCTGTAATATAATATAACGTGGTAGATTTCCAACGCTATTCTATTTTTGAGATAAAATAATGCTATAATATTTCATCTGTGCAGAAATTTTGTTTATGACAAATCTGCGTAAATGCATTGGTTTGTACGGTTGTTTTCAATATTCCGCCATTACGTGCCCTTGCACATGTGCAGTATGGCCAGATACGCGGTAGAAATCTTTGAAATGTGAAATGTGTAAAATGTTCCAGTATTCAGGAAACTAACAATCGGAGGGAGCTTCCCGCTGCGCAGGAGGGCGGAGCCAATTTCACGGTAAATGATGAAGCCGAGCGCTCAACCCAGCTTTGGCGCTCTTTGCTGAGTTTCGAAAAGCGACAGATCCTGAACACGCCATCTGTCCGTGCTTTACACAACCTTCACAATTTCAACGACGGCTGGCCTACTAATACAATGGTAGAATGAAAGGAATCGAATCGAAAAATCGATTCGATTTATCGATTCACTGTTCAATGCAAAATCGAATCGATTTTTCCCTGGGTGAATCGATTTTAATCGATTAATCGCCCAGGCCTACTGAGAACAGGCGGGAAGTCTGCTCGCCGGAGGTTTAAAGACGGAGCTGGGGCTGGTAGCCCGTCGTTAGTGGCGTATAGGTAGTGGCGTATAGGTAGTGGCGTATAGGTAGTGGCGATTACTGAGCCTTTAGGTGAAGTTTGTCTGCCGCACTTCTACAACGTCATCACCGGCAGCACCAGAGGTTCCTGAGCACCACGAGCCCACTACCGCCAACACCACTGTCCGAGGCCTCCCGTGCCACCCGCGGGTCCCGAATCCCGTCTGACACGCCGCCCTGGAAATCATCTCCATGGCTAGTTCCGACAGCCAGATGGACTCCACGTCCTACGGCCCACCTTCCGGAGAAACCAGCGACCGTACCCCTCCAGGTATAAGCCGAGGATCGCGCATCACCAACCTAACGAGTAATTAATTCAGCAATCTAATAATTTGTTTGTTTGTTTCTTTCTTACTGCACTTGCAACAGTCAGTATTTTATAATAATGTGGTTTGAAAAGATACTTGAAAATGAAGTAATTACCAATGCAATACTTTTACCAATTACTAAATACTTGAATTGAAATTGTCGTGCAGAGTCTAACAGATCTGTTTATCCTCGAAGCTAGTGAGCTAAAATCAGTCACATTGTTGTTGAATTCCACCTCGGGTTTTCAACCACAATTGTTCAGCCAACAACTACTTATTACAGAGTTTGGTTTGATTACTATGTAATGATGAACTAAGTCTATTGTCATCATATTTGGAATCTGCGTGATAGGCCCTATTTACAGAAGAACCTGGATAGTGGTAACATTACTTACAGAGCAAAAATTCCTGGGTAATCTCCAAATAAAGGTGTCAATAGGTGACGACGAATTCCAAAGCGAGATTGGTGTGTTACAGCATAATACTGGCACATCCTATTCACAAACCTGTTCTCATTGCAAAACAAATTAACCCATCTCTAATTCGAACAAACCTAACTGAACATGAAGGGTTGAAGCCCCAAGGCTCTCCATTCAAAGTATAATAATCTTTACCGATGTCACTAGCCAAAAGGACATACAGATTTACCTGAACTGAAAGGCAATTCTCGTACAAAGCGAAGCTTGAATAAATTGCATTCAAAGGTATTTTGTGTTTAATTCCTAATTTTATTGTGAGACATTAAGCTACGTCGTATCGAACTAAACAGCGTTGGTGTTCTTTCCCACTTAACGATTTCACGTGCCAATCAGGAGTAAGAAGTTCAAATAAGCGGGAAGTAAGTATTTGAATTTGAATAATTAGGCGGGAGAGGGTTAATGAACTGTCACATGTTTCAGCCTCAATTGTCGAAAATTCTTTTTCCTCTCTGGGCTTTTATTATCCACCCCTGCTTTTCTGCTTAATAGGTACGTACATAGGTACCTGAAAGTTGTGTCCACATTTGGGTGTGCGGCATTCGATTTTATTTTTGAATTGTAAACATCCGTTGAAGAATATACCCAGGGCCGGGCCTGGCCTATTTGCCGCTTGCGTGCCACCGAAAAATTGCCGCCCCCTCACCGGCAGTGGAGAGCCCCACCAAATGCGGGAATGAAAAGAATCCTTCGAAATTCAACTTAATTATTATATTACCGCCCCTATGACTTGCCGCCTGCCGCACTCGCCTGCGCGCCGGAACGCACTGCACGCCTGCTAGGCCCGGCCCTGAATATACCTCCCTATCCCTATAATAAATCACACTATCCCTATAATAAATCACATCCGCTCGAATCTATTCAAGCCAAGTCGAGAGCCATTCTTGTCGGGCCAATAGTACGACAACACGAAGAGCAGTCCAGTGTCGGCGATTAGTAAAAAATAGAACCGAACGCGGCGAACGCTGCAACAGCTTATTTTTTCATTTCCTGGGACGACGCTGGTCACCCCAAGGTCAGACAAGACAACGTTACAGCACATCGTTACAGGCGCTCGTTACAACCACTGATGCTATGAAGCAATTTCACTCCCATGTGTGGTTCTGCGTTAGTGGTGTGTTGTGATCTAGGCGCGAGAATAGAAGTTTCACTTCAAAATGGATCATTTCCACTGAGATTTCTACCCACTGTATCAACACGAGCCCGCAACACGGTGACTTCGTGCTGGTGGTTGATTCCATGTAATATGCTACGAGTACGAGTAATATGGCGGTCCGTTGCCTTTTGCTTGTAGGGAAATTTAAGCGGCTCGCAGCATGTCGAGCATTGGCGAACGAATCGTCCTCTAGCATCTGGACATACCGTGATCTGGACATAGACCATTTGGATCAATGCTTGATCTTCTGCTTCGGTAGTATAGCTTTGCGTCTGCCAGAACCTGGTTGCCGTGTCAGCGTTGAATTTTTCCGCCACCTGCACATAACGTTGTAAACCGTCCCTTTCCTGTTACTAAGAAGGTCTGCTACCGTCTTCCACGCGATACCACTCTCCACAAGAGGAATAATTTGCACCCTAACAGATTCATTGGACATTCTGTCCCGTTTGACACAGAAAATGACAAAGCATTATTGGTTATGTACATGTTATGTATGTCCATTGTACATGGAAATATCGAATCGATTTTTTGCAACGCTTGTCTTTTTCCATAAGAAATGGTACGTAGTTACTCCACTGGAAATCACTCGTTCCTTCACTAGGGGCGAATGTTTGTTCACTGGGATTTTTGTATATTTTCAATGATTCAATATGGATCGCCAGAGTACTCTTTTGTCGAACAAAACCACTTTCATTATTCAAAGTCATGAGTTCCAGTTTTTCACAAAACGTGCATTACATACGGAATTCCTCCCAATTTTTCATTCACTGGGTGCTTTTCATCTTAGTTCTTAGTTCTTGCCTGAATGATGAGGTGAGAAAAAGATATAACTGATGTAAACAAGAAAAAAAGCGAATGTTGTAACAAACAATTTTATTTGGTTTAAATTCAATACATTATAGATAAATAAATGTTCAAATAATATTGCACATGATTGAAAATGCCTATGTCAAATGGACGTAATAGCATGCCAGACGTGACGATGCACATTTACACAAATGGTAAAACAACAGGAGTTAAAGGAAAAGTGAGAGAAACTCGGCGGGCTACAAGAAAGTATGTCTATATTTACATCAATTTGTAGCTAGGTGTATTTCGTCCATTCAAGATTGAGGCGTAATATTTCCATCTAACATAAAACGATTAAATAAAATCGTGTCGACTGACATGTCAAGACATTTTGACATTAAACAAAGGATAACATACAGAAGAGACAGTAGTGCAGTGACACGGAAGCCAGTTAGGGGTCGGAAAGGTACCGGGTTAACAAGAAGGCACAAGCAGCGGCAGCTGTCCAGCACGTGCCAGCCAGCAGAGTGGAGTGTAGAACGGCGCAATACCCTGTGAATAGTCGACGAAAATGTACCGCAGCGGCATTCGGACATGACGATGGCTTTTTTTGTTTACTTTTGAGACATCGAATGGTGTGTAGTACACAAATAGATACGTACATACTGTCGAGGCACTGTGAGTAAGGCAATCCTACAGTAGTTTCAGTGGAGATAGGGTCATCCGCAGCTATACCGCGGACAGCCGGAGGCGTGCGTTGGCACACCCACGACGGTTTTTTTTTTTATAAACTTTTAAAACTATGTGCAAGGTTTGTGCACACAACAGTAGATAAAATATATGTATATATCATATAATTTGTATAATTATATAATTTTAATTTGTGTAGGTCAATATACAGAATAGATATCGTACTCTGAAATCACAAACAAATTGAAAAGGCTACAACAATGAACACTCTAGGTTCCGATGGGGAAGCAGTACAGTACATTCAACATTAACAGGCGGACGGACTGACGACGACCAGCGTCGGCTGTCAGACCCATGCGCGCCAAACAGCCAGTGGACAGAGTACATTCGAAAAGGAATATTGAAATCACGTGCACGCCACGTGGTCGGTCGGGGTAGGTACATGGTACAATTTAACGAAACAAGTTTTCAAACAGTTTGTAACGTGCACTTGAAAGATCAATCGGCCTACAACATTTTTGGTTTGATCGGGGTGGGGGAAAAAGCACCAATACATCAACAAGAGTAGTGTCCTGCATAGTCTCAATATGTTTGTTTGTTAGTTAGTGGCTGCATCCTGGCTAAATTAACAAGTGTACATTATAAATAATATGCTATTCATCTAAAAACATTTATAAAAAAGACACTAATAATTACATGAAAATAATGGCACTATATATATATTATGTTTGTTTCTGAAAAATAAAACAAAGAATGGCGCCAGCTTCTAAACGCTGTCGCTGACTTGAACCACAGCACACACGCACCACACTAACCCATTGGATAATCTCTCGCGCTACAAAAAAAAAACAATCTTTTTTTCCATATCGGTTTGTGTTTCACTGATATGATGACTAAAAATTGCAGTAATTAGAAGGTGTCCTTTTTTTCTTTTTTTTTAAGACTCGAAGTTTATCACATGGATGACAATAATTGGCAATAGAAACGCGTTCGAATGGCCGCACGCTATCACTATGGCACTTAGCGTTCTGTGCGGAGGTCTAGGATGGCCAGTCTGTGAGTCTTGCGCGCTTATGCATCTGAACGTTTTCGTAGTCGCCGGAACTGGGGGGCCCCGTCGGCGACGGGAGGTTCGTCGGGGTGACGCTGCCGGGCGTCGGGGTGATGTGTCCCGCCGAACTCGGCCTCGGATGGTGGCCGTGCGTAAGGTTAAGACTCTGCACGTGCGAATGGTGCACGCCAGCACTCAAATGGGGATGGTGCTGCTCCCGCGGGGGCGAAATCGGCTCGCTTTTTATCTTGACGGGGATGGGCGACGACGACGGGGGCGGGGTGCTGCTGGACACTGCCAAGTGCGGCAAACAGCCGCTACTGTGCGCCAGCGACGTCGGAATCTGGTGGGTACCCCATGATATGGACCCCAGGTTCATGTCCGGTCCGATGCTGAAGTCCTGCGCCCCGAAAGAGCTCAACGCACTGGGATAATTGGACAGGCCGGGCGTCTGCAACGCCACCACTGGGGTGTTCAAGCTGGACTGGGTCCGATTGTGCTGCAACAACACCATCTAACATTACAAACAAAGTTAGATATAGATACACAAGATACACAAAACATAATTTTGTTCCAATAAAAATAAAAAGTTTTCAATCACGTGGAACACGAAAAAAACAGCCCGGCGGAAATCGAGCAGAAAGGAAACCTTCGACTCTATAGGCGTACACGTCCCATTCAAGTGCTCGATGTCCGCTGTACCTGTCCCTGTCCGCATAGCAATACAGAGTCAACAACTGAACTGACCACTGACCAATAACATGCGACAAGTAGGTAACTTTGTGGTTTGTATTCGCTAACAACGAGTAAAAATCACAGATGCGCTTGTGTGCTTTACTTCACGTAAATGTACCTATCTTAATTGAATTTCCTTTTATATAGAGAACCAAGTCTCAGACAGAACTTGGCTTTGTTTCATTTTTTCATAATATGTATAGAAACCAAAATATGTAAGTGAAAAATGGACGTGAAGTTGGCAACACAATGTAGCGCGACCTATATAGGAAGTGAACTTTTTGTAGCACATAATACGGTTCCCGACCGCTGAGTGGATCATTTTTCGGTTTCTAAAGTGGTCAAAGATTGAAGTGGCCCACCCAAAATTTTTAATGAAGTTCAAAATGCTTTAGCTCTCGAAGAAATAGAAATAATTCAAAAAAAATTGTTTTCCCTAATAGCTGTGCTCATTGTATATCACAGGCTAGATACCGAATTTCGTTCAGATCCTCCGTATTTGAAATACAGGACGTCGCGTGAAGTCCTGAAAAAACTTCAAAGTTTGGATGACTCCCAGTTCTGAGAAAAAAAATGGATTCTTTTAAAATTGGTCTAGGGACGTTGGTACACTCATATCTCGAAACGGTTCTTCAATTGTCCGATTATCTTTTTAACCTTTTCGCGACTACTGATGTACATGTACGTTATTTCAGAAAGTCTTCACCGGCCTACTGACGTACTATTGAAATTTGGGATATTTAGTCTGCCTTATGACGTATGCAATTTTCAAGCAACAGTTAGTTTGGTGGTCGAGTAACGTACATATACCTACGGCTGAAATCTAGCTTCTCCTGCGGTGTTTTGTCGTACCAGTACGTCATATGTGATATTGTGGTACGTTTGACCGCCTTCTGACGTAGCAGTACGTCTCATACACATGCGCACTTCATAATAGGCATGGAGACGCAAGTATTCTTATTGGAAGAAATGGGGAGAAAACGCAAATTGGCGCAACGGGAGTAAATTGGAGCCTCTTCTCTCCGCGAGTTCTATCAAATACAAAAAGTCTGGTCCAAATCGGGGCGATTTTTTTTTTTCCTAACGCCGCGCCGGCTGGAGCGGGCAGCGGGCGATTCCCGGATCAGCTGCGAACAGGTATTACAGGGTGATTTGGAAAAAAAACAACTTTTTGGTTTTTTGGTCACAACTTTTTTCTTTGTTGGCCGATTTTGAAAATTTGAGGCTCATGTTGGAGCTAAAACTTGAAGGAGCAAGAATAGGTATTCAAAATTGATGCAAGGCAAAAATTCAAAAAAGATATTCCACCAAAAGTGACGTCAAACGAGGTACATATTGAAATGATCATATTGAATGATTCATTTGAAAGCAAATTGATTTCCGGCGAGTTTTACCTCCTGATGTGATTTCGGGTGTGATTCAGATTAACGTCACTTTTGGTGGAATTTCCTATTTTCAATTTTTGTCTTGCATCAATTTTGAACCCCTATTCTTGTTCCTTGAAGCTTTAGCTTCAACATGAGCCTCAGATTTTTAAAATCGGTCAACAAATAAAAAAGTTATGACCAAAAAAACCAAAAAGGAGTTTTTTCTCAAATCAACCTGTAATTTGGAAAGATAATCGGAAAATTGAAAAACCGTTTCGAGATATGAGTGTACCAACGTCCCTGGACCAATTTAGGAAATCCATTTTTTTTTCAGAATTGGGAGTCATCCAAACTTTGAAGGTTTTTCAGGACCTTACACGACGCCCTGTATTTCAAATACGGAGGTTCTGAACGAAATTCGGTGTATACTCCGATGCCTCTGATAGACAATGAACCTATTGGAGAAGCAAAAACTTTTGAATTATTCCTATTTCTTCAAGAGCTAAGGCATTTTGAACTTTATTAAAAATTTTGGTTGGGCCACTTTAATCTTTGACCACTTTATGTACTTATTCAAAATGCACGAAAGTGCCAGGAAGGATCAATAACGTTCTCTGGTGTGAACCGTCATAGAATCTTGGGTGAGTTCAAGTTAAAGCAAGCAAACTGGACAAAAATATTTAAAAAACAGCTAATTATGTAACTACATACACGGTGTCCCAGAATAAACTGGTCCCCTTTATATTGGAGGTCCCCCTCATGCAGAAATTTTTTTAATCGTAACTGAATTCTGAGGACTTGAGAATTGAGAGCTGAGAGCTTGATCGATTTCTCCCAAATTTCGCCCATAAAGTTCTCAGATACAAAGGTACTAATAACAATAATAATTTTTGACCAAATCATCCAGTGGCGTAGTATGGGACGGTTACTCCCCTTTTCCTACCATATTTTCTACGCTCCGTATCTACAACACTGGATGATTTTGACAAAGTTATCATTATTGAACTTGAACCATAAGATTGTATCTGATATCTAAATATACAAAATTTAAGCGAGAAATCTGTCATTCGGTTCAAGCTCGGTAACGAAGTTTGGAAAATGACATAAATGAAACTTCGTCTCTTCGTAAGGGGAACCTCCAATATAGATGGAGACCATTTTATTCTGGAATATCCTGTATAGGTAGGTATGAACAATGAACACGTCTGGTATACCTGTGTCAAAATGTCATCCAGAAACGCCTAAAATAAAATAAGTAATTGGCATAAGGCGTTATCATGATTTCGTGTCGAGAATATAATTAGCCGATCAATTAAGCGAGCCAATCCGCCAATCGGCATCTTTCGAATGCGACTCGACAGTCAATGAGCTTGTAGTATTAGTGAAAACAAAGAGTACCTACTTAGTAGATACGTAGCCAGAGTAGCTACTATTGTACTGTCACTTCATTGATATGATCGAGTGGCTTCCATAGCTCAAATCCTGGACATGATTTAGACGCTTAGAAATTCCGTGAGACGCAGACGCCAAACAGCTTTTCAAAATTGTTTTAAGAACAAATATCACAGTAGAGAGTTGAGGCAAAAATATTGATTCTACACCTCAAATCTTCGTCATTTTCTCTTCCCACTATGAACTGCGAACAAATAAATAATTGACATACAGGGTGTTTCAGTGATGACAGCAAAAATTCAACTGTGAATCTATGAAAACTTATGAATCATTTTGCAAAGTTCGGTCGGATGACGGGTTTCAAAAATTTACTCAAAAATAACTCAGGTACGTTTAGACGAAATTGGCCCAAATTCAGCATGAGCTAGTTTGTCGAAGTTATCTATCAACCTGCCAAATTTTACAATTTTAATCTAATCAGTGGCGTAGAAGTTATGAGGAGTCAAATCAAGTCAACTTTTCTTCAGATGTATCTAAATTAATGACACTAGTAGCTCCTACGCCACTGGTTGGATTCTTTTCAAATTTGGCAGGTCGGTAGATAGTTTCGACAAACCAGTCTATCTATGCTGAATTTAGGTTAATTCTGTCAAAACGTTCCTGAGTTACAGATTTTTGAAATCCGAAAAAAGTCAACTTTGAACGGGTATCTTCGTCATTAGGCCGAACTTTGCAAAATGGTATATAGGTTTTCGTCATATTTTCACGAAATCTACTCTCAGTTGATTTTTTGGCTGTCATCGCTGAAACACCCTGTATTGTCCGTTGCGTGGTCTCATTATCTGATAATAATGATATGATGGCATTGAGAATTTTATCCATTTACTTTCCCGACCCCCCACCACTAATTACAAGTAAATGAGAGTATTGTAATCGTGCGAAAAAATGTTTAAGATAACGGCCGATATATCAGTTTCAAGGTCTCCTAAGACGATTAAGACCATTTTGACAGTGATGTCTTGACGCTAGATCAACGAAATTTTCTGCATATGGTTTATCAATCACGTTCTTTCCGAAAATTAGAACCGTACAACAGGATGACTTGAAAGACGGAAAAAATGAAATTTATCTAACTGTCAAAAAACATACATTATGTTCGGTCGGGGATATCTCAAACTGACACTTTCTGGCTACTGTTACAAAATATATGTTGATGAACTTTGTACCATCTGTAATTTGCGCTCCCAGGAATCACTTGAACATTTCTTTTTTGTTTGTCCGATGTACAATGGTGTAAGATTCATCCTGCAGCCAATAAGTTCTCCAGATGAATTGATGAAGACTCTAGATAATCCCAGCATGGAAGCAGCAAATCGAATTTGTAAATATGTGGCAGGTGCTCTGAGAATTCGGGCATTCTGCAGAAATGAATAATTTTATTTTCCTAGTTGGCTCTGGTTGTTTATTTTATTTTTTGTTCAGCGGAATATTCTCTGTTAATTTACATGCTATATTTTATTATAAGTAGAAGAATTTTAAATTTTAAGTTTCAATTAATTGTAATACATAGCGACAATGTATCCAGATCCTTGCTATATGATAACATCCTTAAAAGCAATAAAAATTTGAATTTGAATTTGACAAGCCATACATACCCCACGAGAGAAACTGAGAAACTGTATTCTGAACAGTTGAAAGTATCACTACTTCAACCTGAAGTACGTACTGTCAATAATTAAAATCCGATGGATTGGAACCAAGTTTGGCAGGACGCAACACAACCAACGAATCAAATTAAGACTGCAGTACCCGCGTTCCGTGCAGGAGTCAACTCAAACATCCTTTCCTGCTGGGGGTTTGCCTTTTTTCGAAAAATTAACTGATATCGAAAGCAGACCGCATTGGGCGTCGTGTCAGAGACCCATTTTGAAATGCGCATGGTTTCGGTTTTCCGGCGGTGACTTTTTCAAAATGAAACTTGAACATTCCGTGAATAAAAAAACTGCAGTGCGAACTTCGACTTGCGGTAAGGTAAGGCCCATTCAGTAATTCATCTTGCTGATGCAAAACTTAGAATAAACTTTTTTACCAGGATGCTTCATAAAAAAGGCATCAATCACGATGAGTTCAACGCCCGTTTTTAAATAAACATCTTCGTGAATTTCAACGTACAGACATGGAGTTTGATGGTCTTGTCTCGAACTATTTTCGAAGTTTTCTCGGATTGGAATCTAACAATGAAGATACGAATTTTTATTTTGAATAATGTTTTTTTTTGGTGTTGTCCGAGTAGGTACATGTAATTTTTTCATGACATAAATATGGCGCTGAGCATACATGACATGATGTTGATGACACTTAGGGGACCTGCGAAGTAAGGGGTCATCACCATATGACTCGATTGGGATTCTTGACAGCATTTGTTTTCATCTCATTGCTGTTCTTCACACTTGAAGAAAATGTCTTGACAGAGGTCATAAAAATAAGTTTTTTCATTTTTCACAAGATTTTATTCCATTAATTTTTACTACTAGGAGGAAAAGTCGTTTTTGAGGATTTTCTTATGCATTTTGAAATGCGGTCTCATAAAATTTAGTTGAAAAACAATTCAAATCCATCCATTTTGGATAAGGCTATTATTTATAGAGATCAGGAAGTTAGCACAGTCCTTAGCCTCCATTTTTAAAAAAATACCAATACAGTAGAACCTCGATTATCCATACTGGTCGGGACCGAGCCTTAACCGGATAATTGAAAACACGGTTAATCCAAATGATGCCCAAAAGGCGCTAATTTTTGGAGATTTATATTTTTTCAACACTTAATAACATAATTATAAGCAAACAAGTACTGAAACTGGTTGAACAAAACAAAAATACAAGAATAATTAATCTATTTTCATCTTATAACGGAGCTGACGACTTTACAGTGAACTGTTTTAATTGGTTTTGGAAATTCGACTTTTGAGGGAAGGTGAAATACGGAGATACGCTCGGAGATATACGTCATTTCCAGCTTTCATCACGGATAATCCGCGGACGGATAATAAGCGCACGGGTAACCAACGCTGATAATCGACGCACGGATAATCCACCGCACGGATGATCGAGGTTCTACGGTATCAAAATTTTCGATTCATAAATGAACTCACCGAATGAGAATTAGTCGGAAACGACATGGAAAATTTCAATTTAATAGGAGCCTGAACCGGAACCGAAAAGAACCGGAATCGAAACCACTTGTAAATTTGGAACCGGAGAAAGTTGCGGTGCCTCAAAGTTCGATTTTATCTAAGCGAGTGGATCGATCTCATGAGAATCGCAGCTGTCACTTTATGGACCTTTTCAATAAAGGCGGCTCTCTCGCACGATTTACGTCACAGCCCCACATGACCGCAGTATGGTGCCGCACACTTCATAACGAACGAAGTTTCCATTGGAGATATTAGGCGCCGTTATAGCTAGACACCACCAACTGCGCGGTACGAACGCGCACGCATCTGTCTCTCTTTTCTGAAAAGGTCCATTGCTATGCATTATGTGATATTATTATACCAAATACAAAGCTGATCGATTGAACGGTAAAAAAGTTAGGTTGAATGAAATATTTCGAAAATTGAACTTTGTTTGAGGGGTCGTGACTTTCTTAGAAGGGGCACCCCTTGCAATTCATTTTTTTCGCAAACTTCATATTTTTGAATGCCGAATTCGAGAATATTGAATACCGAATTCGAGAATATTGAATACCGAATTCAAGAATATGGATTCGTTCCTACGTTTGAAACACCCTGTATATATTTTTATTTTACTTTTTATTTTTTTTTATATTATACTAGTATTTCAAAATTACTTCTTCCCAACACTTTGGGTTGCTATAACAACAAAGACAACATTGCAAAAAGATGTAAAATACATAGGTACATGATAAAATATAACAGCATAAAAAGGTTAAGTGTAAACTGAAATAATTGAAAAAAACTGAAATACTCATTGTATAAACGACTTTGTAAAATGTAAAAATGGAATTTTTCAGAACAGATTTTATATCCCTATCATTTTCAATAATTTCGAAGGCGAACCAAAAAGTTTCCAAAAAACCAAAACGACATCCCAGATTGGATTAAATCGTACTCGTACTTTTCTTTCTTTTTTTCGATCCGATTTGGTTTTTCTTCAAGAATTACTTGATGTTGTAAATTATGAATTTTAGAGAACCAGTTTCTTCTTTTGTCTTGCTTCATAAAAGCGCCTAACAGGATGTTTCGGTCCTGGTAGCAAATGAATAGCGTTAGAGAGGATTTTCGTAAACATGTCGACTTTTCTGTTAAATTCTTTTTCGTTATTTTCAGTGAAGCAGTTATATTTGCTTCGAATTGAAAGTATTTTCTTTCTAGTTCCTTTCCAGACCTTTTATTTCTTGTTTTGAATATGCAGGGTGATTCAAAAGTGTCAGACCACCTTGAAGGTGCGTAATATGGAAGTGTAGTGGAGTGCTGGGAAGTTGTTGGAAAAATTCTGTAGTTTAGAAGTTATAGAGGGACAAAACTTGGTCCTTTGATCGCTTCTATTTTCGTTGTTTCGAGAGATTTTAGTGAACTGTTTATGGAAAAACAATGAGTTCAAAAAATCTGCATGCAAAGAATTTTTGTTTTGTATACAGGGTGAGTCATGAATCCTGAACATTATTTTTTTTTAAAAGTGCCTGAAAACAGCCACATTGGTCCCATAATCTATGTAGGGCACAATAAAACTATAAAACATAATTCATTTTGATAGAATTCTTAAAACCAAATTTTTGTACTTGATGATTCACCCTGTATAGAAAACAGAAATTCAATACAGATTCAGAGGTTGATTTTTTATGCTCATTACATTTCCATTAACAGTCTACTTTTGAAATACCGGAAATAGAATCAATCGAAGGACTAACTTTTGTCCCTCCATAACTTCAAAATTGAAAGACAGAAATTTTTTAATAACTTTCCAGCAAATTCAAATTCAAAAGTTTATTGCTTTTTAGGATGTTATCCTATAGCAAGGATCTGGTTACATCGTCGCTATATATTACAATTATTTGAAACTTAAAATTTTTAAAATTCTTCTACTTATGATAAAATAATAATATGTAAATTAACAGAGAACATTGCGATGCACAAAAAATTAAAATAAACAACTAAGGTCAACTCAAGAGAAAAAAAATTATTCATTTCTGCAGAATGCCCGAATTCTCAGAGCACCTGCCACATATTTACAAATTCGATTTGCTGCTTCCATGCTGGGATTATCTAGAGTTCCCATCAATTCATCTAGGGAGCTTATTGTCTGCAGGATGCATCTTACACTATTATACATCGGACAAACAAAAAAGAAATGTTCGAGTGATTCCTGGGAACGCAAATTACAGATAGATGGTACAGAGTTCATCAACATATATTTTGTAGCAGTAGCCAGAAAGTGTCAGTTTGAGGTATCCCCGACCGAACATACGTAACTGAGCTAAAATTCTTATAACATGTATAGGCGCCTTCAAATGTAAATAATCTTGAGCAGAGGGACCACTCCTCAGAAATAAACTACTATAGGCTGGGGAAAAGTGAGAGGCCCGCACAGATTCGACGTCAGTCAGGCGCAGTCTTTCCCCGAAGCAAGACAGCAATTCAGTCTTGGACGCTCTGAGCCGATTGAAACTGAGATTCGACCACAGTTAATCGCTCCCAACATAATTGAAAAACGTTCGCAGCTGGGCGGCCCAATTGTAATTTGTCGACTGTGGAGCGAGCTCAAGCAGTCTTTTGAAACAGCGCTTCGGATACCGGTCGTTAGACATGCTGAGCAGCCTTGACAGCCAGGAGAGACACATGCGGAAAATGAAGAAAGATATTTTGAGAGCTCCAGTCTCGAGTCTCACCATGCAGTCAGGGGTATTTTTTGCCAACAACAGAATTCGTTTGAAAAATCCAAGCTGGACTCTTTCGAGCAGCTCCACGTATCTAATACCCCAGACCGCAATGCAGTGCGACATCGAACTCAGCAACATAGAATCAAAAAGTCTCTCTCTGGCGTCCCAGGACCGCAACTTTGTACGATGTCCCAGGATGACTAAATTAAGAATTCATTTGATCACACGATGTAACACAACATGTTATCAAGATTGTATTGTTGTGCAACATAAATATTTTATAGCATGTTATCAAGTGGGAATCAGGGAAATAAAGAGGCCGATGGGCTGACGCGGCAGGCCGCAGAGAATATATTCTGCGGTTCTGAGCCGATCTTGATCGGCTCAACTATGATGGCCGTCAAAAACCTGATAAAAGAAGATCCCCTCGGATGTCATACAGACAAGTGGATGAACACGGAAGACTGCAGGCAGGGAGAGCCGCAATGACCGAACCTTCTAGAAATATAGTCAACTACTGCTTGCAATTGTCCAGGGTAAAACTCAGAAAACTTCTGGGGATTCTGACTGGTCATTGCAGGCTGAACAGCCACATGCACAAGGTAGGGGTCAAAAATGATTCCCACAACATGTCGAGGCTGGAGACTGCGAAGGATGAAACAGCTGAGAACATGTTCTGTCACTGTCCAGCTCTTTCATCAATTAGATGATTCATACTGGGGGACCTCTGGCCTAGAATGGCCAGCCTTTGCACCCACCTGGGCCTTATTCTTGAAACGGGGAACAAAGTTCTCATGCGTGTTGCTATGCAAGGAGAACTATGATTGGCTCTTGCCTAGCAACAACACACGTGTGAACTCTGTTCCCCGTTTCAAGAATAGGGCCCCCGGCCGTGTCCTAGAGTTTGTAGAGCGGCTCGACTGGCTTGATGACTGACCGGGAGAGGGGACCAAACCACTGGGGAGGTTGTGGTGGTGCAATAGGCTCAAAAGTGAGGTCTCCATGTACCACCCCCTTCACTCAATCCAGAGTCCAGAATGTTATCAAAGGTTGACCGGGTTTTACATAACGCACCGAGTAAAAAGATTTAATACAAGTTGCAAAATTTCGCACAAGTAGGATAAGATACCGATAGACTTCTGAAGGATGAGGCTAACGAACAGTGAAAACCAAAATATCAAAATCGATCGTGGAAATAAAAAAATATGTCGTTTTTAAAAAGGGTTATTTTCGATACAGTTACATTCAATTGCGCGCAAGTTATTGTGTATTACGCTGCGCTGATCGTCCATGATTATTCAAGATTATCGAGCTTTTTTACGCGAGGCTTAGCAGAGATTTTAACAGTGGTTAGTTAGAAGTGTTTACGCGTGCCGACCAAAATGACACCCCCTTAACGGGCCGCTACTCTTGAATCGTGTGACAAAAGTCCCTGGGAGTAAAATACATTCCGCAGTACATTGATGTAGCGAATGTTGCCTAAAATCGTGGTTTTTAGGCAACTTTCGATACAGAAGTGTAGTACGGATTATATAAAACTCCCAGGGACTTTTGCCACATTTTCTATAGATCATAACAATAAAAGATAGTTAATCATCGATTATCAATTTTAATAAACTGATGCTCACAGGTCATCCAACATATCCAACCCAACCCAAAAATCTGCTATAAATCCAACCGACTTCTGGTTTGCACATGCGTCGTAATGTGCATGGGCGTTTACGTGCGATTGCCAACAGTTTTTTGCAATTTGATGCAATTTAAAATCACATTCAGCTAAGCTTAACAGCTGTTGCGAAACTTGCGTTTAGAGGTGTTTATGCGGACGATAACATTGATGTTACGGACCTTAACACCAGTTTTAAACCTCGCGTAAACAAGGCCATCGGGTCGTTATAATTCCGATACGTTAGATGAAAATACGAAGCCGTAGGATGAAGTTATAATTTTTGATATATATAAAAAAAAAAATTACACACACCAAGTGTACGGCTGCTTATTGGGCATAGGTACATACAGCAAGATAGGAAAGCGTTAATCGGGAATAAAAATAAGATGCGGTACTCACTTCTCCATATGAGACCTCTTCGGGAGTTATGCTTGGTCCGAGTGGTGTTGGTATGACGACTCGCAGGTTCGATCGTGGTCCGGGCGAGTGCTGTTTCGGATGCTGCTTTGAGGAACTCAATCCGGGACCTGGACTCGGACCCGGCGATGGCGATCCGCCCATCGGTGATGCAGAGTTCGGATAGCCGTTGCTCATTTCGAGCATGCCTCCGCTCGGATAAACAGAATCTGTTTCTGAAGAAGATGGTCGAGGACTAATACTAGTGTGAGCCATTTGCGGACTAGATTGGAGAAGACCAGAATCACCATAACTGATGTTAACGGGCACCGAAACGGGTTGCGTGTAATTCGACGAGCTCATATTGACCTGCTAACAAAAACCCAATATCAATAATTAATGCGTAATACAATATCCCAATGGTATTTGATGAACCACTGGCACTGGTATTAAGTATAAATAAGAGACTCCTATTATACATTGAAAGTGAATTTTAATTTTACTAAGCCGCTCAATAATATATGTATACCATAGACATTTCGGTAAGCACGCGAATTTTTAAGAACTGCTGCTACACAGTAGGTAAAATCAATTTCAGTCTCATTTCCGGCAAACCGAGCGGCTTGATCTCTTCATATTGTGTTTCTCTGACTAAGTCAATATTGACCATACCTGTTTCTCTTGATTTTGTGCCCTGGGCATAAAATGTATCGCATGAGTTTTGCTCCTAATAAATCGTTTGAAAGACAGAAAACCTTACCCCCACCCGGGTCAGTCAGTGTTGCCCTTCGCTTGTTCTACGAAAGGCAACTTCCACGAATTAGCAACGTTATGCGATCAATTTCTCTGAGAGATTCGTTTCGAAAGAAAGAAACATGATGTGACTCGTTGGCTCACCTTACAGCGGTTCGTTTTAAGCGAAACCTCAAAAAGGTCAAACTCGCACGCGGGTAAATACGTGAATACGGCCGGATCTTTGATTTTAGTAAGCAGCAAAGTTACTAAATATTTCCACATAAAGTTACACATTTCAAATCCACAATGAATTGCGTATCGCAAAGCGCACCCCAGTAGATGGAGCGGCGATTGGATTTAGCCCTTTATCGAGTTGTCGTCCCATGTTCTGTAGTTCATTTCGCGGTATTTTACGCATACGCGGGGCTCTCTCTGGGTTTATTCTTCAAGTGCGTAAGCGTGTAGGTGTAGGCGTGTTAGGGCACTTACCCTCTGTCCGTTCATTTGGTTCCTTTGCAACATCATTTGGAATTCCTCATCGATCTTGCTGTACTTGGCCTCGGTCCTCGGTGTCAACTGGTATTCCGTCTCCGGCTCCGGACTGTCAGGGCTCATCACGCCGTTCTTATGCTCTTTCTTATTAAGTGCCTGCAAGTGTCAGTGGACCAGCTCATGGAGAAACGCAGCCTCTAGGGCTATCACACGCATACACACACGCATTCTCTTTACAAAAAAATAATTATGTACAACTCCATACAACCACAAACAACTACCACTACGTAAGTTAGAAAAATGGGTTTCAATACTGAAGCAACAACTCGTGTGAATAACAGGCAAATGCAGCAAATCGATAACATAGTATAACAATAAAATAATAAGCGAACTTAAACAACCATAACGTGTTAGGTATATAATGATGTATATCGAAAATTCGTGGTGTACTTATAAGTCAAAATTTATGTATATAGGTAAATAATTAGTTTTCACATCGTGTGGAATTCAAAATAATAAATCAAAAAAGAAAAAAGGGAAAACAAACGGAACACAGTTATCGTGTTTGCATGAGCCGAGTATTGGGCACAGTTGCTGCTGGGTTTGATGTACCTCGATAATATTTTTGTTGGTCAGGGACTCGTGGGGCTCGTTGTATTCGGTGTATTTGAGCAGCACCTTGTCCATGTCAGTGCTGGCGTACTGATAGAGTTTGTTGCTGCTGCTGAAGATGATCAGGGCGATCTCGCAATCGCAAAGTACTGACAATTCGTAGGCTTTCTTCATGACGCCGAACTTCCGCTTGTTGAAAGTTACCTGTCAATACAAAATCAAATCAATCGCGAATAAAACTCATCAAAACTACTTCCATACTACACAGTCATTTCAATTTTCTTCAATAGATTATCTTTGTAACTACGAGACGTCACATACATCCTTTTCCAGTGATTTCAAATGAAACTTTGTATTTCTGCGTTTAGAATTCAATCAACAAGAAAGCTGGAAGAACAAAAATGAACTGTGTATTTACTGATATAGGAATTTAGGGAAATGCTTTTAATGTGTCAGAAAACGTGATTTTCGAAGATTTTTATTATTTATATTTTTATTTTTGGAAATATGAGGGTGGAAAGGTCTTGGTCTTGCCCCTCCTATTTTCATTATCTGATGAGATTTGTATAATTTTCAGTGCATTTTCAAAGAAAGTGCTCCATAATCCAGGAATTTTAGCCAATATACAGCTTGTACCCGGAATTAACTATTGTAAGCTGAAAATTTACAGGATCGTAGTTTTGGGCTGGGAGAACACGTTATTCAGACATGATTTTACCTAGTTCGATTCCCAAAACTATGACCTATCCATCAAGAGTATGCTGGAATGCAGGAGGCGAAACACATATTCATAATCATAATAAATGCTTCCCGTTTTCTAGTTATGTCTAGTTATGACAAATTGTTCGCAAAAATCCTTTCGTCTAGGACTAGATGCTGTAACGAACAGACGGACAGAAAAACGTCATATAAGCGCCTTCCGACATGCCGATTGTTCATTGAATAGGTTGTATATTTCTAGGTCCACATTGAGGATCTAAACGCAATCGTTTAAAAATTGTTGATTTTAAATTCCTGCGATTTTTAGTGCTACCTATGTACTCGTTTTGTTATTGAGCGAATATGTTCTCTAGTTTGGGGCCCCAATATCCTTCAGGTACCTATTTTCAATTTGCAGGGGCGTATGCTCCGAGCTGTAGCGTTGCGGTCGTTTTTAAAAATTCGTAACTACATACTGACCCGGGGATCGTATCGAAGTGGAGTTTTTGTCAAAAGAAAGTTCAAATTATTTTTTCAATATGACTCCCTACATGTAGTAATGTATTTATTTCTATGAGAACATGTACTTGTCCGCATATCGTAACTTTCTACATCCAATTGTGAACTTCAGCACTTAATCGGCGACGGCGTCTTACACTAAAATGTTATTATTGTAATTGTTGATCGTTATTTCGGCAAGATTTTTCTTAGTTCGGGTACCAAGGTCGTAACGGTCAGGAAAAAAATTAAAATTCGTTTCGCCCGACTGAGAACTGGTAGAAAACCCCCAACTGCAGACTTCATTTGATCATTTTGCTGTGTTGCTTCCTGCCGAATTTGGTTCCAATCCATCTGATAGAAAAGAAGGAAAAGTGTAGGACAGTTTGGACTGACGATACTTGAATTATCGAGAAGTGAATCAAAGTGGCTCTTTCTAAGCAAATCTGACGATGTATGAATCGGTCTCTAAAGCACGTATCGAAAATTTAATCTGACCAAATTGCAAATTGAAATGTATTTTATGTATGTTTCAAATCAGGGAAAAAAACGACTACAAATAAACCAGCTCCAATCAATCCGTCCACCTCTTCTGAAGCAAACCTTTTTTGCAGCATTCGTGCGAATTCATGACTCTCCAAATTCTCGGACGCATATTGTTGCTACAATAAATGGAATAAGGCACTCGGCAGATGAACGCTGCGCTGTACGTTCTGCGCCTAACAGGCCTAACTAACAAAGCATAGGTTGAATGCTTCAAGCGTTCGCATCACACCGGCGTCGGCGTGCTAATTGTGCTATGCGAACATTGCGAACATCGAACCAGTTATGCAATCTAGGAAATAATCTAGAGTGTATTAATGGTGTAAACAATACTACCAACCCTAGAGTCCAACAGGATCTTCACTTTCGCTCGTGATTTACGTGGCGCTACTTGTCTTGCACATAGCTCATATTGGTGATATGGTTTGGTTTTCACCTAGTCTACTCAGGTATTTATTACTGACTGTGTTGTTATTAACATTTTGAAACTTTTGGGAATATCATAAACCTGAATGAAATCATTAAGCCGCCGAGGCTTGCCCTCATGTTTATTTTTGTAAATTATTAATAGGTCGTATCGTGTGGGATTTTTGTAGTGCATATGCGGGGCACGAATTTCGTAATTTCGTACACCGATAATGAAAATATTAGCACTACAAAATATTTCATCTAGGTACTACCGTGTCGTACCGGCCATTTTTCGACACGCAAACGCATGTCGTACTATGAGAGGGCATTGCTACCTCTAGGATTTTTCAGTTTCTTTCAAAGTTTTTAGGCAAAGTAGACGAAGATAAAATATTATATTACACTCGTTGATTAACACGTTTCGTCAGAATTCTTCCTTTGAGACCGCCCTCGATAAAAACAGTCGTGCGACGGATTTCATTTCATTGAACTCATATAATAATATGCTATTAGTGCACTCAAAATTCCACAAATAATTTAGTTTCATGGTAAAATACAATTTTCTTATCCAAATGAAAAGTTTTATTGGAATCAAGTTCAGATATCATTTTTGTGAAGATGCATGAACAACGAAAATAGCAACAGCGCTCGAACGAGTCTGCTCGCTCAATCTGTCTTTAGGTTACCTACCCATGCTGCTAATAATTAATTCATCGATTTGTCGATAAAAATAATATCACGTATAATAATAATACAAAAATATTGTTTGTTCTCAAAAACAACTCAGAACTCAACAGTTTATAGAAGCTCACTTCTTGAAATTATAACAAAACATAAATGTTTCTTATTTGTGAACTTCGACAACCTGTATCTGTTTTAAAAGAATTCTTGCCAGAAATATTCTTTGGTAGAAAAACGTGTGACTATCTACTCTACATCGGTTGAAGGACCAACACGATGGTCAAGAGGAATTTTCAAAACAAAATATATAATTTTCAAGGTTTCTGACCCACCCTGTATAGAAAATAGTAATTCAATACACATGCACTAGTTGATATTATTTTCATAATTCTGCCACCAACACTTCACTAAAAATTTTTTTTTTCCCGTGGGCTTCATAAAAGATCTCATATACCGTAGTAATGTGTTGATCCGACCTATAGGAATCGGCCTGTGTATTGATTATAAGCAAAATTAAATTAGCGGAACGATTTTTTGGACTTCCTTCACAGACAAATTACTACGTTTCCATGGAGAATTGAAATCGATTTGAAAACGGTATCGGGATTGAATACGGAAGTGTTCACATGAGTGGTTCGAACTCGGTATTCAAATCGATTTGAATTCTGTTTACATATCTGTCATGTAAGTCTAACCCTAACCTAAAACTATCCCAACCTAACGTATCAAAGAAAGTGCAAATACTCTGCAAACTGCAAGTGTGCAGAAGGCAGAAGTGCAGACAACAGGTGCAAGTATGAATGCGACCCTCGATGCGACCAGAACAGCGGTTTTACTCATTGCTATGTGTCAGTTTCTGTTTGTTTGTTGATGTTTCGATCCAATCCGATTGTGTTTCCATGAGTAATTTCGATCCGATCCCGATACGATCCCAGAATTTGCCGAATCGACCTTGAAACTCAAATCGATTTGGATACAGTTCTGCAAGTGTTTACATGCAGTTTCCAATCCCGATACCGTTTTCAAATCGATTACAATTCTCCATGGAAACGTAGTAACTATTTTGATGAATCCAACGATCTGATAAATCCAACTACACGAACAAATCGTACCAATAATAATCATGATACATGAGATTTAGCGCATTCACATTCATCTAATCTTAACTGCATGGCTTGATTTAGCATCAGTTTTTTTCTAATTCAAGTTTCAGGTCAAATCTTAATTGAAAAAAATCCTGAGAAATTCAACTCGATCGAGATGTAAGACTTCGCAGAAATGCCTTCCGCTTCCAATTATTTCTCTCAGGAGCGAGTCTGCTATATTGAAGACGGGCAGAGCTTCACAGGAGACTTTCGCCACCATTCAAGTATTACTCGTATAATCCGTGTCAAAGTATTTTTGTCGAGCTTTACATTCATCTTTTCCAATATCGAAATTTCAGCATAAACATTTCAAGGAAACTCGGTTGTTCAAAAAATTCTAGGAAACGCGCTAGGTACTCTTCCATTATTCTCAGTCGTCGTCCCTCTTAATTCATGTTGGAGAATGTTGCATACAATTCAAGGATTTGGCTACGCAAGTTTCTCTAGTGCTGAAAATGCCTGGAAATAAAAAAATCGGTTGTGTCACCCCAAAACTTTCCCGACTAGTATCCAGGAACCTATGTAAATTTTTGTTTGAAACGTCCCTTGGGGTGGGAAGTTGGAACTACAGAAAAAGATTGAAAATAATTTGGAGAAAATTATTTTAAACCGAAAAATTCCCACGAAATTTGAAAAAATTGTTGGAAAATGTTCAAGAACCAGTTACCTCTTGTTTGAAAAAAAAAAGGTCAAAATCGGTCCACGGAATAAAAAGTTGAAAAATTTGCAGTTTTTCCAGAGAGGAAAACTTGGCAACAGTTGGTCCGATTTCGGAAATTTTTCCTTTCAGAACTAGCTCAATCTTTTCTCCAACTTTCATTCGCAGCATGTCTGCACCTAAAATTAATATTTCGTGGGGCCTACCGCATGCTGAAGTTCGCACTGCGTTTTTTTCAAACTCACGAAATGTGCAAATTTCATTTTGAAAAAATTACCGTCGGAAAACTGGAACCGTGTCGAATTTGAAAATAAGCCTACACGACGCCCAATCTAATCTACTTCCGGTATCAGTTTGAATTTTTTGAAAAAAGTCGATCCCTAAGCAGGAATGAATTTTTGAGTAGAGTCCTGCTACAAAAGCGAGTCGTTCTGGTCAAAACACCGGCGAGAGCCCCTCTCGGGTGGCAACGGCCGGGGGAAATTTTGAAAATTCATTACGCCCAACTCGAGAATGGTGGAAAACTGCAACTGTAGCCTTAATTTGATTATTTTATTGTGTTGCTTCCTGTCAAATCTGGTTCCAATCCATCGGATAGATTTTGGATAATCAACTGGTGAAGTTTTGAACTTTGACATTTTTTATTATTTGACAAATGACAGATAAGGCAAAACTTTTAACTGTTCTAAATAGAGTTTTTCTTGGGCTTTCAAATGACATATAGCAAGTCAAGTTTCGTGAAATATATCTTCTGACATTTGTTGACAGTGACACTTTCGTTTGACAGATGACAACCAAAAAAACTATGTTCGCATACCAAATTTCAAGTCGATCTGGTTAACGGTTCGGCAGTTATCGTGGAAGATCACAGACAGACACACAACACACACAGGCAGACATCATTCTGAAAATGGTCTTAATCGTCTTGGGGAACCTCAAAACGGATATATCCGGTGAAATCTTGAAACTTTTTTCTGCACGATTACAATACTTCCCCTTCCATGTTGGTGGGGGGTCGGGAAAGTAATATTGGTTGAGGAGCTTGTGGCATGGTGGTTAGCGCGTCTGACTGAAATGCCGTGGGTCATGGTTTTGATGCTCACAAGTGGCGTGTCGAATTTTTGTCCCAAAAACAAGGTCTTTGATTTAGTTGGAATGCTTGCTAAATACAAGACGCGCTATGTGTCGCACAGCATGTAAAATACGAACGATGGTGCCGACCCCATGCGATATTGGTGGTCGTTGAAAATCCCTGCCCTGTGTTGGAACACACAAGGGCTCGGCAAAGTTTCCGGTATAATGGAGGAAAGCATTCACAGGCGTCGTTGCGGAAATAGGCCGACGTTAAATAAACGAATTGAAAAAAAAAGTCACCTATTGGACTACAGCATGTGATGGGCCGTTTTTCTGTACCTACAGGTGTTTCTGTGAATTATACAACAATTATTATAGATTCATGATTTCCACACAGGTACCTAAAAAATGGAAAAATTTGAACAGCTTTCATTTCAGGTTCAGGTGAGACGTTACCCATACTTCCAGGCGTTTTTGTGAATCTTGGCCCATCTTTCGCAATTAGAAGGGTGATCTCAAAAAAGCGGTATTTCAGCCTTGAAGTGTGAACTTTTTCGCCTTTAGGAAGGCTTGAGGATTGAAAGAGATATTACAGTAAAAGGGGGATTGCATCGAAAGTGACCCAAATACGTAGATCGTCCTCGAGATCCGGTTTGGGGTAAGAATTGGACAAAAATTAATTTGAAAAAATTGAAAAAATTCTTCCATCCTTCTCAAAGTGGTATTGCGACTAAAAATTAATTTGCCTGCAAAGAAAGCTTTTCTTTCTGATCATTTCAAGATATTCCTGAATCATACATTACAAGGTATCCCTCGTTCTTTATACACATAATAAATACATCTACGTCACTTTTGATCCGATCTTTTTTTCAAGAATTCTGACCTTAGTTCAATTCTGATCTTCGAGCCTTCCTGCCTGAAGCTTTGGCTTTAACAAGAGCTATAGATTTAAGGAATAGGCCAAGAAAGAAAAAGTCATCACTGGAAGACCAAAATGCTGCTTTTTAGATTACCTGAAATTGAAGGAGATAGACAAAAATCTGCAAAAACGCTTCGAGGTAGAGGTAGAACATTTCCCCTGAACCGCTTGAAAAACGTAATTTTTTATATCGTGAAATAGGAGACGTTTCTAGCTTCCTTGCTTTATTTTTAGTATTCGATTGAGCGCGTACCATAATTTATATGCAACACCTGTACGAAAAAGGCCCATGATATATTGTAATCCAATATGTGTGCCCTATTCAATAAAAAAAAATTCCTAACAAACTCAGGAGCAATGACACTTTGAATGAGACAGAAATTTTTGGGTGAGCAATTTGAATCGGCCGGCACTTTATATGGGCAAAATGAGGCCCTAATAATCGGACTGCACACCAAAACTAATGCAGATGATGTTGAGAACTGATTAATAGTACCTTTCATTATCCAGCGCGCCATCAGCGCGCATACTCCTCTTCTGAAGTAATGGCGTCAAATACAAAATTTGCGAACAAATGCTAGAAAATGGCGTGAAAAACCGCCATAGAGTTGAAAAATACGCGCCGCAGCGAACAGGGTAATAGGCTAGAGGTTATTACACACTAGTGATTACTTATTTTTTTATCAAAAAGTCCGTATTGTTCATTAAATTATAAATAACTGCGTTTTACATTGATCGGATGTGCGTACGCAACCCATAATGCAACCCCCACCAACTCTATTTTCAATTTGACAAGCAACGGCCGTGACTTTTCGCTGCTGTCTGCTGTCAACGTCAACTATTTATTCGCCATTTTGAAGTTCGCTCCGAGTGTCGTACGTTTGTAAACAAGTGGGCCGCTATTCTTGAATCGTGTGAGAAAAGTCCCTGGGAGTTTTATATAATCCCTACTACGGTTCTGTAGCGGAAGTTGCCTAAAAACTACGATTTTAGGCAACATTCGCTACATCAATGTACTGCGGAATGTATTTTACTCCCAGGGACTTTTATCACACGATTCAAGAATAGCGGCCCTGTGCTCTTCAAAGTATAAAAATCAGTTTTTTTCAAAACTAAATCAGCGGTGTCATCCTTCCAAAAATCATGGAGAAACAAGTGAAAGGGGCCGTGAAACATTGTGCTCATGGGAATTGGCACAGTGATAGTCGGTATAATGACAAAAATACCTATGTATTCCTTTATCTGATTCCCAAAAACGTGCTTAAAATACCGTAAAAACTTGGTACTGGAGAAATTTGAAAAACACGTCAAGTCTTGCGAGGAATGTGACAAATGTGAATGCACGGTGGGTGAAGCTGTGTAACCGGAAAAAATTTACTCCGAAACGGGTCACCAAGCATAGCAGTTATTTATAATTTAATGAACAATGCGGACTTTTTGAAAAAAAAAAAGTAATCACTAGTGTGTATTAACCCCTAGCCTATTACCCTGTTCGCTGCGGCGCGTATTTTTCAACTTTGTGGCGGTTTCTCTTGCTATTTTGTAGCATTTGTTCGCAAATTTTGTATTTGACGCCATTCGAGCATGCGCGCATGTTGAAATTTGGCGCAAGCGTTGGGTATACCACTATAATGAAAGTTACTATTCGTATACATGAAGGCAAAAAATTCATATGAACGTGTAACGTCCGCGGTCTAGTTTCCGAGATACAAGATGTTCAGATTTACACAAAATTCATTTGATAACCGTCTGTAGGTAGGTATGTCTGAATAATTCTCATAGCTTTTAGCAAGACGCAGACAATGAAAATACGTTATTTTCTTATCGTGCCAACATGCGCATTTTTATTGTCTCTGTCCAGCGTTTAGCATTAGATGTAGTATGGATATTGTTACGAATTTCTCGCGTACGGGTTCGAATATAATTGAGACGATCGTTTTAAAACACACACTTTTTATTTCTGCGTACTACAATAAATACACGCCAACAATTATCTACTTGGAATATATCGCAGGTACTTCGCATTCCAATTCAATACTGCCCGTGAGCTCCCTGGTTGATGCCTTATATGTATAGGCCTCCGAATAGTGTTCCCGAACTTCCCGTCATCTTCCAGCAATTTTCATAGTGGCCCGGCATATGCGGTTTCTAGACCACTCCTGAATAATCACACACTTTCCGCGTGTTTCCCGTGTGCTCCGGAATGTCTGCACCTCCGCCAAAGTGGACAGATGTGTCTCGATCGATCGTTGAAGTCTCTCCATCCAGTTTCACGTACACGAATGCTCTGGAATGCACAAGAACACTCCGCACTTGCACACTGCGATCTAATGGATGGAAGCATCCAGAAAGATCCCGTGTTCACCAGTATGCACGGAATAGCCGCTCGTAACAATATTGACGAGCAACTTTTGTTATAAAAAAGCACATTGAAGCACAACGAACACATTGGGCATGCTAAACTGGATGAATAATGAATTATTTTGATTTGTTGATTCTGGTGTCCCGCTTGGAAAGGGAGGAAAGCACCTCTCTCATGCATCTTGTCAGTCTTGTCACTTTCTGACATAATGTACACGAGTGTACGTTCTCCACATGATTAACGTATCACCAATTCGCAACCGACACTATCGATCGCTAGTACCTCCCGAATGAACTGGAGGATCTTTGGCACTCTTCCATTATTGGAAAAATCGTTTTTTGGGCTACAAGTGTTGCTCCGTTTCTTTATTTTATTAGGTGTCCAGGGGCGCATCGAATACATGCTTATCAGCGCTCTTTCTTGGGTGGCTTCCTCAGTTTTCCCCTTTTCCCCTTGATGTGACCGCTTGGTTAGTACACGTCAAAGTACAAAGAGCGCATAGAGAAAAATCACTTCCCCTGGTGGGATTTGAACTCCGGACCTCTGGGTTTGAAGCCAGAGACGGAGCCCACCGAGCTACCGCCGGGATCGCTCAGTTTCTTCAAGTTATGATTGTTGTTGTTTATTATACAGGGTAGATTTGTAGATTATAGATTAGGGGTGGCAGTGACGGATTAACCAACAGGCTAAGTAGGCTGTAGCCTAGGGCGCCTCGATAAAAGGGGGCGCCAACCGAGGCGAAATTGAAAGAAAAAAACATATGAATTCACGTAAATGTTGTAGTTTCATGTTCCATATTGTTGTAATAATTTTAGGGCAGCTAGAAAAGTTGGAAAGGTACTTTCCGGCATCCACTCCCAAGTGAAGAAATGCTATGGAAAAAGGAAAATACCGGAAAAAGGTTGTATTTTCGTTCATAGCTCAAGCAACGAAGCGAATGAATGTCACCAACCATCTTTGAAATTACATAAAATGACTTTTTTCAAGAAGACAGACCTCTACCAATATATATAAATGAAAATGACCTGCTCGCAGGCTGGAAGGGTCTATTCAGTCACTATAGTGGTTACTAGTGTTCAACACTTCACATACGTATACTTACAGTATGTGCTTCTATCTTCTATATGATTGTATTAGAATGGTATAAGTTTTGTTCTGTTTTTAACCAGCCTATAATTTTTTTTATTCAATCTTTGAAAATTGAAGAAAAAATCAAGGTGGATTTTTGTTCTGAATTGTTGTATGTACTTAGTTCCAAAAGTGAAGAGGGAGGAGGGGGGGCGCCAAAATGAATCAGCCTAGGGCGCCACTGCTTTCTAATCCGTCACTGAGGGGTGGTCGTTTAGTCTTAGAGGATTTATACAGGGTATAAGAGGTACGGGGAATTTATGATCAGGGGATTTTTTTGTCAAGTTTGTTCAGTCACCACGCAGCCTAGGAGTCACTCTGTCTATAACACTTTTACGTCATTTTGTAATTCAATGTGTTTGCTACGCATCATTTTTTAGAATTTCACCCTTGGTCATGTGTGTTCGAAGTTGCGATGTTTTTTTTTGTGTTTAGGCACCAAAATGATGCGAAATTCAAAAAAATGACAGCAGTTCGAGCTCCGAGGTCAAAGGAAGCTCTGACGTGTGCAGCTTCCTGAATATGGAACTACCTAAATTCAAGGATCATGGAAAGTTACGGTGTAATGTTGGCAAGTATATGCTGCAGGATAATATGGTGGAGGCGCCAATGGTCCTGTCTGGTAGTAAAAAAATGATTGTAGCGTGTTTCCCAACGGACTTTGATGTTTGAAACGTTATTTTGTGAACTGTTGAATTCTCTTATCACCTCATACCTGAATTTTGAAGAAACATCTCGGAAATTGTCAAAAACATACTTTTTGCATTTATTTAAGGCAACTTTTTTTAAAAAGGTGTGTTCATGCAGCTTATTTAGCCGCAAGTTTCAATTTTAGTCGCAAGCGCAGCGACGCCCATTGGCTCTTATGAACCAGCCTCTCAGAACAGCCAATAAGCGATTCAGCGCTTACGGCTAAAATTAAATCTTACGGCTAAAATTAAATCTTACGGCTAAATAAGCTGACTGAACCAGGGTGCGAAGATTTAAATCAAGTTGATTTTAATCATGATTTCAATCGTGATTTAAATCAACCGATTTTTTTATTTTAATCATTTGATTTAAATCATTTTATCGTATTTGATTTCTCGGTACAGTTTTCTTTCGCATATTATTCAATACAGGGTGATTCAAAAATGGCGCATTTGCTCCCGTGTACGTTGTGGGAGACGTTAAGGGAGAACGGAAAAAATAGTAAAAAAAAATTGGCTCATTTATCCTTTGAGTTATGAAGAGGTGAAGTTGAGAATTTAACTTCTTCAGTTTGCATGATTTCAAAGCAAAGCATTGTTACTTGCGAAGAGTCACATCTCGTTAGTAGTTCCCGATTGAAAATTTCTCTTGCAATTGAGATTTGAGTCGTATTTTCAAATTTCAAAATTCGTCTTTCACCTCAAAAGTGCCGTGAAAATACATTCGGCAAGTATGTTTGGTATGGTCTGGCAGGTTCTACAGAGTTTCCAGGGTAACAATACTAACAATACAATAATGCTATTGTGATGTATAGACAATACAAATAGAGAAGACCATATGTTATCACCACCGTCGTCACGGATATTGGGGCATCAAAAATCAGCCAACCTTTTTTTGAATGATGGACTCGCCTGGTTCCTACGCAACCGTGAAAATCCGTGACGACTATGGTCTTTTCTATTTGTATTGTCTATACTTCTTTGATTTAAAGGTGCCAGGTAGGTACTAATGCGATGCTGCCAGATTGGAGATTTGTTCTTGTTAATAACTTGCAAATCGAAGCCGATTAATTTTTTTATTGTTTTTCCCACGCTCTGTCAACGTCCATTATAACGTGCTCGAAAGGAAATGCGCCATTTTTAAATCACCCTGTATAGTATGGGTTACGATGGGAACCATACTGAGTTCCCAGAGTTTCAGCTTTTCTGGAAAAAACCCCGAGAACTTCAAATATGTAAAAAAAACAAAGGATCTGGACACCGGAAGAGTATCCATATTTTTGGTACTGTGTTTTAGCCTTGATTGCCACAGATTTAGTAAATTGCAAACAATTTGACTGAAACCAGAAAATTCTGTTCTAAATCAAAAAAATCTGATCTGAATCTTTTTTTTTCAATACGAATTTTTGTATATTGAGGTAAAAATAGAACATTACATTACATATCTCTAAATAAAAAAAATGATCAAAAGAGGACAAAGGCGCGATCTGAATTTAAAAAATCTAATTTAAATCAAAAAAATCCGATTTAAATGAAAAAAAAATCGATTTCTTTGATTTTTTTATTTAAATCACGATTTTTTTGCACCCTGGACTGAACGCACCTTATCTTGAGAAATCAAATCAACAAAACAAAGATGATTTCTTGTTTTCCAGAGTGATAATTGATAACGTGATTTTTGTTCAACAAGTCGATTATACGCTGATGACTCTCCTCCCTTTTCAAGCCCATTTGCACTGTAACGTACTCATCCATTGATAAATTCAACCGTGTACGATTTATATTGGAAAGTGTGAACCTGAGAAGGCGAAGGATGATAGAGTTGCGCTTTTTGTTTAGCTTGTTGTCATAGAAGGATTTAGAATAACGTTGTCAACTTTAGAGATCATTGAGACAAAAATTAACCCAGTGAGACTCATCCAACTTGAAGAACGAAGTCCGTCTTGTTCCGTGATTTTTTCAATTTAGCATCATTTTGGTGCATCATCACAAAAAAAAATTACAACTCCTAAAACAAATGACCTAAGATGGTAATCTGAACATTATGCGTAGCAGACACATTGGAGCATAAAATTAAGTAAAAAATACCAAGTGTATAATGTATAATGTATATATGATTACTGATCACTATTTTAAAACTTCATATTCGAAATTATGACTAAGTATGAATGAACGTAATGAACAAGAACAATCACAACTTGAAGAAACTGAGCAACACTCATAGCCAAAGATTACTAAGAATAGCATACAGGGTTATTCAAAAGTCCGGAATAAAATTCATAATTTTTTTCCATATTTAAACTGCTCAACAACTGGAATGACAGTATCGAAAATTTTGCCCTTTTTCAAAATAACGTAACTTTGGATTGACACAACCGATTTTGAATGTGTTTTCACAGTTTTTAGAACCATCTTTTGGCAATCCATCCCATTGACAAGATTAGGTTTTTAATTTCAATTACTTTTTTACAGGGTGGAATATAAAACATTGCAAAATTGTGCTAAGTTCGACCAATCCCCGTTTCTCTGAATTTTTTTTTTATATTTCTAATGAGTTATCCATGAAGCCTGATGTCTAATCTCGAAACTGATTTTGAATTTTCCAGATCAAAAGTCCAACAATGACGATATGATTTTTTTACTTTCCCGACCCACCACCCACGAGGAGGGGAAGTATTGTGAACGCGCTAAAAATAGTTCTCGAGATTTCGACGGATATATCTGTTTTGAGGTCCTCTATGACGATTAATGCCCTATTGGGGAATAAATCCATTCGATTCTATTCTATTCTATTCTATTGAGAAAATTTCCAACGTGTAATTCCATCTTCAAAATCGACACGGTTTAGGTTTCCCGACTCAAGTTTTTCAAAATGGAATTCGCACATTCCGTGAATTGAATCAACTGCAGTGCAAACTTCGACATGCGATGAGCCCCACGAAATATCCATTTTAGGTGCAGACATGCTTGGAATAAAAGTTTGAGAAAAGATTGAATTAATTTTTGAAGGAAGAATTTTTGAAATCGGACTCACGGTTTTCGAGTTTTTCTCTCTGGAAAAACTACAAATTTTACAACTTTTTATCCCGTGAACAGATTATGGTGGGTCGGGAAAGTAAAAAAAATCATATCGTCATTGTTGGACATCTGATCTGTAAAAATCGAAAACCGTTTCGAGACTAGACATCAGGCTTCAGGAATAATTCATTAGAATTCGAAAAAAAATTTTTTTACAGAAACGGAAATCGGTGGAACTCAGCACAATTTTGCAATGTTTTATATTCCACCCTGTAAAAAAAGTAATTGAGATTGAAAAAAAATCTCATCTCGTCAATGGGATGGATTGCTGAAGAATGGATCTGAAAATCTGTGAAAACAAATTCAAAATCGGTTGTGTCAATCCAAAGTTACATCATTTTGAAAAAGGGCAAAATTTTCGATACCGTCATTCCAGTTGTTGAGCAGTTTATATCGGAATAAACGCTCGAACCGGTCGATTTCTAAAAACGGTAAGCCGTTTTTTCATGACACGTGTCATGTTCTACCGTCAACCCCCTAACCCCAAGCCACCCTTAGTATTTTTTTTCAAATGGCACTCTATGGCTTGTGGGGGCTCGTTGGAAAGCTTGACAAAAACTCTATTCAGATCTACCATTGAAAATTAGACCAAACGTTTGACCATGAATTTTAAAGAAATTTTCAATGGTGGATCTGAATAGAGTTTTTGACAAGCTTTCCAACAAGCCCCCACAACAAGCCATAGGGTGCCATTTAAAAAAAAATACTTAGGGTGGCTTGGGGTTAGAGGGTTGACAATAGAACATGACACGTGTCATGAAAAAACGACTTACCGTTTTTAGAAATCGACCTGTTCGAGCGTTTTTTCCGAAATAAATATGGAGAAAAAAATAATGAATTTTATTCCGGACTGATAAGTAAAACTAGGGTTCCTCAAAACTTCATGGTGAAACATCCGATCTAATTTTCAATTATAGATCTGGATAGAGTTTTTGACAAGCTTTCCGACGAGCCCCCACAAGCCATAGGGTGCTATTTGAAAAAAAAAACTAAGGGTGGCTTGAGGTTAGGGGGTTGACGGTAGAACATGACAAGTGTCATGAAAAAACGGCTTACCGTTTTTAGAAATCGACCGGTTCGAGCGTTTTCTCCGGAATAATAATGGAAGAAAATTATGAATTTTATTCCGGACTTTTGAATAACCCTGTATAACATACCAAGACGGGAAATGCATCATCACCACTGAGGGCAAAAAAGACTTCGGCTGAAGGTTCTAGCCCGAAACGCAGGAATAATATATATATACCGTCGAGAGTATGGATACTACCTACTTCAACTTGACTCGCAACCATGTATTCGCACCTAGCTTACAGGATTATAGGCGTTCAAAAGTTGAAATTTAAAAATCCACTTTTTGTTATAACTTCCATATCAACCGATCAATTTTTCTGAAACTCGGTTCAGGTAAACTGATTCACCAACTCATTGTTTGGTTGATGAAAATAACTAAAATTCACCTTCTAAAGCTACAATTTCTTCATTTTCCCGCGAAGTAGGTAATGGGTCACGTCCAGCCCTCTTATACAGGGTGTCCCGAAATTAATGCAACAAAATATACAAGGAGGTGGAAAATTGAAAGATGAGAGGACTTCTTTAATAAAAATACCCTGGCAAACGTAATAACGGAGATACAGGCTTTCAAAGTTGTTTTTTTTTTAATTTTTTTTGCATAACTTTTGAACCGTTGAACCGATTTCATTCAAATTTGAACCAAAGTTTCCTGTTAGGAGTAAAAAAGTTCGGTACGGTAACCGTATATGAACAGCTTTTGTTAACTTGCATCACAGCCGGCTGCCGTATACAGGGGTGTTTCAAATTTAAATCGCGTCCTTATAGGTTGACTGATGGTCAACTCCAAAAGTTGTAGACTTCTCAAAAAAATATATGTCAGAAACGAATAATAACGGAGATATAGGCGTTCAAAGTTGAACTTTAAAAATCGATTTTTCGTCATAGGTTTGGAATTTCTCAGCCGATTTTTTTTATTCAAATTTGAACTAAAGTTTGCTGAAATAAGTCTGTATCGAACAATAATAACGCGTTCCATTAAAATTTCCAGGGGCGTGGATAAGGGGGTGTGTCCCCACTTTTTTACTCCTATTTTTTAATCCCTCACGTTCAATTTGGAAGAAGTTACTTTGGCAAAATTTTGATTAGAGGCTTAGTTCTCGAGATATTAGAGGTTGAAACTTCGGAAAACATCTCGAAAAAACCACTTTCAAAGGCCTCTACAAATTACAATCCAAGATAACTATTGATTCCTTTATTGAAATAGGTTTTCTAGGTGTTCCAAGTTCCTAGACCATGAGTTTTTTCAAGAAACGAGAAGTTTTCAGAAAAAACTTTTTTTTTTTGGCTCTTGAAAGTGGATATTTTGATGTGTTTTCCGAAGTTTCAAACCCAAATATCTTAAAAACGAAGCGTCTAATCAAAATTTTGCAAGGGTAACTTTTTCTTTGAAATTGAACGTAGAATTCGAAAAGGTGAGAAATCAACAAAAGTACGTTAAGGAGTGGAAAATAGGGGTGAAAAAGCGGAGGCATCCCCAATTATCCACGCCCCTGAAGATTTTCAATAGACCGCGTAACTATCGTTAGATACTGACTTGTTTAAGTAAACTTCGGCTCAAATTTGAACAAAATCGCATAAAATTTCGGGAGGTGATTCTTCTCAAAAAAATAAGTTGAAAAGTAAGAGTAACATGTTTTCCTGAATCGCTTCCTAATGGAGTTACAGCCTCTCAAACGTACGAAGTGAACTGAAACAGAGTTTCGGATTATTTGCTCAAGAACCGTCAAGGTGGAGAGCTTCAAATTTGGTGTAGAAAGGTTTCTCAACATTGCAAGAGTTCTTGCAAAATTTCAAACAAATCTGGCCAGTGGCGGCCAAGTTAGGGGGGTTGATTCTTCTGGCTCTTCATTGAACCTTTGTTTGCAATTTTTAAATTTCATTCAAATAAAATATGGACACATCAATCAACTGGTAATTTTTAGAGGCCTCAACCAATGGTGAACGTCAAAAAATTATTCATTCGTATCAGTTGTATAAAGTATTTTTGTACTTGGTTGATCAAGTCCTTGCGAAGTTGCGAATGATGAAATACAAGAATTTATAGTTAATCCCCTTGATTTCTCTTGTAGCATCCTCTAAGATCATTTTGTAGTCAGTACCCTTATAGACCCAGGTAGAGAAATTATTTTTCATAATAATATGAAAATCTGGAATTGGCTATTTTGGTACGCGTCAATGACACCATGCATATAGGGTATCTCGTCAAAAACGAGTATTGTAATTTCTGGGAAAGTTCCTACATATAAACATGGTTGGAGGAAACGATTAGTTCCTATTCCTGCAATACCCACCCGTTGCCTGCTCCAGACTACTATAGAACAGCTTTGGTATACTATTCTCACTTTCAGTTCTACCAAGCTCTTTTAAATGTACTATCATTGTGATAAATTTCAAGTTGCCATATTTTAGTCAAATTCAAAATTTCACCCGATTGAAGTGCGAGTTGAAGTGTATCACAATGTATAATCAGGTAAATCCGCGGAATGCCTAGGCAGTCTGCAGAATGCCCAATGGACAGGCAATCCGCGGATTGGCGGCTATTTTGGGCATTCCTCAAAATGCCTAACGTACTGAGCATTCCGCGGAATGTCTGACCGCCTAGGCAATATGAAAATCATCAAGACAAAGCTCGCACTTTGACTATAGGCAATGTTATTCTAATATTTAAATAAGTAGGTAATGACTGTTAAAAAATCATGGATGATTTTTTAAATTTTTTTTGTTTCACCCACTTTCAGTATCTGATACCGACATGCAAATTATTAAATATGAGAAACTATGCATTTTACATAACAGCAATGTCTTATACCGATTTTTCAGTTGATAATACGTTTTATTATCGCTCGTTTTGGAGTTGATAATCATGAAATCGTGTCATCACTTTTTCTCGTTCTTGCAACGCTATGGCAATATTATTGCAGTTTTTTTTTTGTTGAACTAATTTTGATAATTGATCAAAAAAAGACCTAGCGATTCTCCATTGTTCACAATGGCTATACAGGTTCAACTATGTAGTAAAAGTGAAAACTGCTTCCCGTCAGTTCTCAGACTACCTAAATGAGTAGGCATTCCGCGGATTGGCCAAAGTACGCTAGTTAACTGATTTCGTATTTTGCCGGTAGCATATTTCATAAAGTTTCAGAGAGCTTGGTGAAACTAGGAGTCATCAATGAATAGTAAACACCTGATCTGGGCACACTGGAGTACTCTGATCTGAAGCAAGAGAAAGAAATCACACGTAAGGTGTTGAAAGTTCATCAGAAACATTACTGATGTCAATGGAATGGATGGATGTAATCATCGGGATGTCGGAGCGTTTCTGGACTCTTACATGGTCTGGGGTAAGGAGCACGCACCAACACTGAATGGTATTATGTATTATGGGCGTTTGTTTAGTCTTTCTAAATTTATGAAATAGAAGTGCTACGCCAATATGAATCAGCTATCAGTCAGGTAATTTACTTTTGACCTGACTTTGTTGTTAAGCGGTCAGCAAGTTCCAAGTTAAAGAGTTTCAACGAAATCACTGGATACCTATGGATTGACTGAACGTCGCGGATTGGTTTCGTTTAGTAAGTGACTTACCTGTCGATTCCGCTCGTCGGTGATTCTGGATATTTGTATTTTTTTGCGACCCATGGCAGCAATTTTGAATCGCTAGTGTATAAACCCGTGACGACTATACGACGTGGCAGTAGCCAAAAGCGCTGGCGATGTGGGAAAGAACGGCCGTGAAGGATCACCTCGTCGCCTCTTGTCAATGGTCTGAAACAATTTCGCCGCTGTAATCAAGTTGTGTGGAGGACTGTGGAATATAAGAAGAAATGAAAAAACGCCACTCGAGAAGCTACTTCAACAAAATATTACATAATCGATTGGAGCGAGTAGCGGCACTTAAAAATTCCGAATGTCGTCATTGTACGGACGGACGGACGGACGGTCGGCGGGACGAACTGACGGGAGTTGGAAGCAGTGAGTTCCGTACGACTAATGCCGTCGTTTGCTACCGTTTTATATTGAGTTAGTTAAGTACCTAAATGTAGTTTTTGATGGAGAAACGGGCCACCCGCAAACATAGTGACCTGATTTGGATCAGGGTAGCAGCGGATCGATTCTCGAGGGCGAACAAGGCCGGCGCGTGGCCCTCCTACGCGGCAAGGGCGATCTACCTGTATAGGTAACGAAGGGGTAGTTGGATTAAACCATACACAGCCACATGAAATTTTGTTTATGAAATTAACACTACCCCCTTCCCTGACCCCTGTCCCTGTCTCTGTCCCCAGTATCACGACGGGGTGTCGAGCGCGCACTACAACTCAAATATTTGATGGCACGGAGGGCAGAAGCACATCGAAAACTCAAATATGTCAAAAGCGCAATCCCGGAACGCGACGAAAAGAAATCATCTTGAAAAAATTTCATCCATAGGGAGTAGTATTTGTACAAATATAAACAAATTATTATTAAAAGCGGTAGCGTTATAAAAATAGAAAAGTGTACTATTTTTAATTAGTCGATAAAACCCATTGTAACTAAATATAATACCGAGAGTATACTACTACGGGAAACAGAGACACGTAACAATTTGTTTGTTTTTGTTGTAAAAATACTATACAGATTAATATGAGGTCTAAAATAAAATCACCAGCGCGCGAACACATGGGTGCGTGGCGGTGGTGTTTTTTTGGCATTCAAGTTTTCGGAGTGCGCCCCTCGTGGCTAAATAATCCAGTATCACGAGTTGGCGGCTCGAGTTTTTGAATTATCATTGTTTAGAGACGAAAACAACGTTTTGAAGAAAAGTAAAAAACATACATTATGTATTTTGTTCTTATGGAAGCGAAGAATGCATTTCCATAATTTAGTGTTTATTGTGTACACGGGCCGAGGTTAAGAGTGGCACTCGGTATTTGCATAGATAAATCGTGGATCCACTCACCTGGACAAGCACAGCGCGCCGCCCGGAGTTAACTTACATTACTCCCGAGATGGAAATGCCTTCGCAGGAGTAGAGACATTGGGCGCAAAGCACTGCGACACTGTTGTAACAATAATTTACTGAGAGAACTGTGGAGCGCGTTTAATAGCTGAGAGAGTTGGTCAAGCCAGGGGCGGCAGGAGTGCGATCGTCAAAGTACCTACGAGAGACTCGGAGAGTTCGAGACTCGCAACACACTCTCTCGCAGGGAGAGAACGACGTGCACCACGCGAGGAAACTAGTGAGTCCCGGCACCGGGCTCGTGCCAAGCTGAGATGATACGCTGATACCCGCCACCGGCGCGGCCTAGCATTGGTCGATATGTCCCGGTGACGTCACGGGTGCGCCGCCAATCCCGGCTCCAGACGGTATCTACGCCGTGTTCAAGTCAGCTGGCGCGGGTAGCTAAGACGCGTGGGGTAAACGTCGACAACATCTTTATGCGTCGCCGTGGTCTCCTCCGCTTCCTACCCGCCGCCGCCGCCTTAACGCGTTAAATTTCCAACTTTCAAACTCAATGTCACACGTCGTTAACACCGCACCGACGACGACGACGACGACGACGACGACGACGACGACTCCGACGATGCCGACGACGACTTTCCGTTGCAACGTTAATAATAACTCGTACGTCTCACCATCAGACAAGCCGGCTTCCGTAACATACATTTCCAAACCTAGATGAAAACGTACTATGTTATGTACATTATTTTGAGTAGGTACTTCGCCAAGACTAACCGACCCCTTTCTCATAGACTTAGCAGTTCCGCAGGACTCTGATTTCGTCCTCTCCTGTTCCAAAATACAAAACTTCATCTGTTACTGCCGTTGACTTTCATCTCACAACATTGAGTAGTCAGTCTTACACTCGGATACTTCGTAGACATTAACGAGATCAGATTTAAATTGTCGTGTAACGTTACATCAGCTACGACATTCCAAATAATTGTTATCTACAAGGGCAATAGTTTTGCAATCGTTCCCCAAATGCAACATTTGATTATACAAAAAAAAAACGTACCCGTAATGTGTTCAGATGTTTGTGCAACAGGGAAACAAAATCTGTTACTTGCACTTGTCCCCGTGCCCAATAATGATGATAATGATTGATCTTCCTGCAACATAATGGCTATTTTTAACTAAAATGTAAATCTTGAGACAATTTTTTCAGAAAGAATAGGTTTTTTTTATTAGCTCCGCTTGAAAAAAAATCGTGTCTAAAATTTGAATTAAAAAAAAAAAATTACATATTATTGCTGGACAAGAGAACAAACGTAACAGATTTTGGATTTATGTTCCTGTTGCATAACACCAATTTTGTATGCGAGTAGATTTTGGTGTAGGTACACAGAATCAAAATCATGCACGTTATAATAAAACGAAAACTTGCAATATGCGTGGGCGTGTGGCATTGTCATTCATCGGGGATTTCGGCGATAAAAAAAATCACGCATATACAGAGATATTAAGCAAATTATTGCCAACTTCATTACCACAATCCGTCAGTAATTTCTGTTAGATTATAGACGGGACAGTTTTGGATGACGGTGGTGGGTATTAACCGCCCGATCCTTTTACCCTTCCCTCCATATGTCCACCAGCTTAACCGCACTAGATACACGAACTTATTATCGCGCGCCACCCAGCACAATTTCGGCCTTTATCATTTATATAACAATATAACTAACCATATGGATTCAGTTCAATTCTGATGGCGCTCGAAGAGTGTTTTAGACTAACGTCTTTACCTATTACAAATTATTGTTACTAAAACAATGTGATTTTTTACACAATCCTCCATAACAGAAAATAATTGCCTATAAAAAAATTTGACTGCCAGATGAGCAGCATGTGGGACATGTGTTTCGCATTTTTGCTGTGGATGGATCAAATGTATGGCGCATCGTCGGTGATTGGGTACCCTGGACGTAAATTAATTGGGACGCGATTTTTGTGAGCGCTGATTGGGATTTAATTGCACGATTCCGATTAGAATTGGATTCTTTTTAATTGGTTGTTTTATCCGCGCGATAGAGAACTTCTGGGGTGATGGTTTTGAAGAGTGGAAAGATATGTAGTCACAATCCGAGCTCTTAATTATTTCTGGAAGTTGGGCCAGCGCCCTTTAGTTGGAGCTAATAGGAATGCTCTCGCCGCCGGATTTCCGCTAAGACGGTGCGCTTACAGCTGTTTGGTTCGACGACTAGCCCCCCGAATCAGTTCCTCCCAGTTCCCAGTTTCCCCTGCACACTCAAAATGATGTTCTCGTCAGGCCTATCACACATCTAAATTGTAACGCGCGTGTAAGACAATACCGAAGCGAGAGGTTTCGGACCATGCGTGAGGGAATTGAAAAGGAACAGATGAAGATGAGACAGGAAGCACACAACGGTATAATAATCTATGGGCTCACTAGTAGAGATGGGTGATGGACACGTGAACGTGGTGTTAAGGTCATAGGTCGCACGATGACAATAAAGTCACTCACATGCAAGTTTGCCCTGATGCTGCCGTCTCCATGGTGCTGTGAAACCAACTTGGAGAGGTCGCCAGCACACACTAAATCGCCAATGCGCGATGCATGCATTATACACCCCAAAAATATATGCGATCCCAAAAATAATTGTCAGTTTCAAAATACATCAGAGCATCAGCAGGAGTGGCGCTATATCCTCGCTATAGGTGTGTATTTTCGCTTACCTAGACCGTCGACCGCGCCGTCGATGGTTCTTCCGAACGCTATAGATACATTAAAAGCACAGGGATGGTGGGCGCCAGGTCCCCTCCTGGCAGAAGTTCCACCCGGTCCACCCCTCCCCCTCTCCCGCGAGGCTCCTCCGCCGGCGAAGCACAAGCCGGTGCACGTGTTCTCCAGCCTCTCCCGTCGTCTCTCCCGGCTCGATCTTAACGGATCATGGCCCGCCAACGCAAACCAGCAGCAGAGTAAACAACCAACTCCAATTACAAATCGCACATTTCCCGTCTTTCTGTACCAGAAACACGGAGCTACTTCCTCACCTGCCTTGGCTACACGAGTGCACGGTCCAGGTGAAGAAGTAGCCTTTCGTCGAGCCCGCACACATGACGAATAAATGAGCTTTTCCCCATAATGAGCTTGTAACGTGAAACCGCATTTTTTCGATTATCGTTTGGCGTCAATCAATCGAAAGTAGGTTTTGGTTTTACTACTACGCACACCATAGTTCAATAAAGACTAATAATAACTCCTAGCAGGCCGCGACCCTACAATATCTCAATGAATTTCACACCCTTCCTTCCTTCCTTCTTTCCTTCCGATGGTCATTTTTATTCTTCACCTTAACTGTGCCTGTGTACACATGCGAAAATTATCTATGCATGACATCATAAACAACTTCTTATCAGTACACGACGCGGCCTTGAAGGGAAATCCACCATCAATACCATATATCTCTCTCTCTCCCACTCTCTTTCTCTCTCGTTACCTTTAGGCTTTAGTCAAGCGAAGTCGTAATGAAGAGCGACTCGCCCTCAATTATTATTTGCACTTCAAGGAGTTACACCTTCAATCCTTCAAAACAAACTTATGTACGTATGTATTCTGACCAATCTGGTCAAAGTTCCGTTTGCATCTCTTACTTAGGCAGGGGGAAAGCCCAGCCCTGACTACAGAAAAGTGAAAATTCTTGTAAAAAAAGCTCTCCTGCCTTCTCCGACGCAGGCATATAAAACAGAGCAAGGCTCAATTAAAAACTACTGCACTACTGGTCAAAAGTAAACAGGTCAAAGATTGAAGTGGTCCACCCCAAAAACTCGCTCAAGTTCATTCAAATGAGGATATCGTGACGCAAAATGAACCGATTTGAAAAAATATTGTGTTAATGATTCAAGCGTTCTTCTGACTGCAAGTTTCATATTTGAATATCGTGTTTGCTAATATACTGTATGATATACAGGGTGACAAAAGTAGGAGTGAAAAGTGGTCCATTTTTAACCCTTTCAATACGACTTTTTGGAAATTGAGTTGGAACTTCTTTTTTTGTGTCCATCTGGTTTTCAGCCTAATAATAGTTACTTGACCGACTTTGAGATTTTTGAATTCACTAATTTTTGGAAAAAGTTCTTGGGACAAATTTATCCCTGCAGTGATATGCAGTGGGATATATCTATCCCAACAGTAAGGAAATTCCATTATTTTCAAAAATGGTAATTGTCAGAAATTGAAGATAAAACCAAAATATTACAGGCTGATGATGTCAAAAATATTGAAAAAATCTAAACCAAGAACTAAACAGACAAACATATAGGAAAAAATGATAAGCTTAGAACTAGACCCGACTAAATCAGACAAAAAAATCAAAAAAATTCTCGGCTTGAAACTAAATTCAGATATGTTTCGAGATATAGAACTAAAACAGGAAAAAAAACATCAAAAATGATTGACTTGACAAGCTGATTCAAAGTTTGATAATGCATCGTTGCTCAGATAGAGTAACCTCAAACTCCCACTGGATTCTATCAGGTTCCAGGTACGATATGGCGTAAAACAAGCGCTTTGCTTAGAATTCGCTTTGCCAGGATAAGCTTTGCATGGAATTTGCCTTGCTAAGAGTCCGCTTCGCTCAGAATCCGCTTTGTTAGAATCCGCTTCTATCAGAATCCGCTTTGTTAGAATCCGCTTTGCTCAGAATTTGCTTTGTACCAAAATCCGCTTTGCTAAAAGTCCGCTTTGCTCAGAATCTACTTTGTACCAGAATTCGCTTTGCTGAGTTTGCTCTGCTCAGAATCCGCTTTGCGCAGAATCCGTTTTGTAAGTATTCGCTTTGTTAGAATCCGTTTTGCTCAGAACCTGCTTTGCTGAGAATTCGCTTTGTTGGAATCTGCTTTGCTCATCAGAATCAGCTCTGCTCATCTACTGTACAGTGCAAGCAAAAACATGATCATAATACAGCAACCAGTGACAAAACAAACTAAACAAAAAACAGAAAAAATGACACGGGACTTCCTGATGTCATATATGTCATGATATCTGATATGATGACTGTCATAACAGGGATCGTCCGCGATGTCAGATTTAGGCCTTCAGTCAATACCTGCAATTCCTTGAGTCGAAGCGGCCTGTTTACGCTTGAAAATAGTCAAAAATAGTCAAAATAGTCAAAAACCTCACCTTGAGGTTTGATTACTGTTGGGACGAAATTGTCCCCCGCCATATTACTGCAGGGACATTTTTGTCCCACCGTGAATTTCGGACATAGAACTGTTACAAAATATCGGAGAGATACCTATCTGATATCTGGGATGTGTAGTCACAGACAATACACACAAACTGACATGAAAACAGAAGTGAACTTGCACAAAAACTGGAGAAAATCGGTTACTCGACTGGTCTTGCTCAAATCCTAGCGTGCACAGGCGGAGGAACAGCTGACATTGGGTTATGCGACGTCGCATTGATGGAGTTTTAGTGACTGATATCCCATGCCAAGGCATACGGATACTGAATAATCCCGTCCCCATGTTATTTCAAGCAACGAGTTCGAGTACAGTAATTTTCAAATTTTCTTTGGGACGAATATATCCCTGCAGTATTGAAAGGGTTAAGCGTCTTTAACTTTTTCAAAAACAATTTTAGATTTTTTCTAGCTATATTTTTGGAGACCTCGCAGCAATATCTCGAAACGGTTTCTGACATTTTACCGCCTTCTGTTTCTTGTACAGGGTGTTCACCTATAAATTATACCCCCTCCCTGGCGACTTCTCCTTAAACCTAATTTCAAAAATAGAAACGATTCTTCCTGATTTTTTCTGTAGGTTTCGAATCTGTTCACTATATTTTTCTGGGACATTTTGCTCACAGGGTGTAGCATCTAAAATTTTTCTCAGATTGAACACCCTGTATTTGATTATGGGAAACGGTTCCGTTTTTCATCTTGATTATAAATATGTTCCACACTTGATAGGTTATTCAGAAAAACCTCTTTTGAAAAAATTGTTAAAGTATCAAAAAATATGGAAAAATCTTTTTTTTTTCCAAAAGTTTGTCGGTTTAAGGTGGGTTCAGTAAAAGTTTCAAACTCCAAACAAATTCATTCACCCCAATTGATAGAAAAATGATGAAAGATTCACTGAGTCACTTTAAAAAAAAAACTTTTTTCGAAATTTTTCACAACTTCATCAATTTTTTCACACGTGTCTTAATGACTAACCTATCAAGTATGATATATCCATAATAACGATGGAAAGGAAATCGATTCCCATATCAAAATACAGGGTGTCCAATTTGAGACAAATTTTCGATGTTGCACCCTGTAAGCGATATACCACAGAAAATGTTTGTCAACGGATTAAAAGCCCACGGAAAAAATTGTATCAGAATCGTTTTCAATTTTTAAAATTATGTTTGAGGGGATGTTTTCAAGGAGGATGTATACTTCATACGCGAACACCCTGTACAAGAAATAGAAGGCGGTAAAATTCAGAAACCGTTTCAAGATATTGATGCAAGGTTCTCAAAAATATGATTGGGAAAAATCTAACATTGTTGTTGAAAAAGTTACACACGCTTAAAAATGGACCACTTTTCACTCCCACTTTGGTCACCCTGTATATCATACAGTATATTAGCAAACACGATATCTAAATATGAAACTTGCAGTCAGAAGAACGCTTGAATCATTAACACCACCTTTTTTCAAATCGGTTCATTTTTCGTCACAATATCCTCATTTGAACCTGAGCAAGTTTTTGGGGTGGACCACTTCAATCTTTGATCTGTTTAGTTTTGGCTGTTTTCATTCAAAGCCATTGAAAAAAAGCATGTATGAGAAATATGAATTAATATTATGACAATTAACATGATTGTAACTAATTGGGGCGTTCTTTGCAAAAACCCCACTTGTCACTTTTTGGTAGAGCTCAATTGCGGATATTTGGGACCATGTTAGACTAAGGTGACCAACCGTCCTGATTTGGTAAGGACAGGTTTAGATTTTTCACCTTTGTCCTGTTTTACGTTCATGTACTGATTTGTCCTGATTTTAAGCAAAAATACTGATTTGTCCTGATTTCAAGCAAAATCCTGGTTTTTCTGATTTTAAATTTGCCGCAAAAATATCAAGCGATTCACCACCTCACCGCTCTCCCACATCATCACCCTACCACTTCCCTCCCTCATACTTCCGTTCTTATGCCTATTACACTGACATTATAATTGCAGATAGGTTCTACAACCTACCAAAGAAATGAAAGGTTTAATTTTGTGCTTTTTCTATTATGGAATTTTATTTTTAATAATCATATCACACTTGAATTTCTTGTGTCAAGGTTGCCAGAAGGTCTATTTGAAGAGAACATTTGTTCTCTTTTTCGGCGGCGATTTTTTCCACTCTTTTTTCTCTTAGGCACAGCCCAGGGGAGTTCTCTTTTTTCATTTCTCAGCAATAGTTGTATATTTCATGTTGGTAAAAGTTTCTGGAAAAGGGGGCATTTCGCTCCTCCGCTCTCCTAGATCCCCCTTTCCCTTTCGCGTGTTTAGTTTTCTGTTTTTTTTTCACTGTCCTGATTTTTATTCATTTGAAGTTGGTCACCTTATGTTAGACCCAATTTACGAAATAAATCTCTGCGAAACAAGTGTAGAAACATTCTAGCTGTATTTGAAATTACGTCGCCTCTGCAGAAACACCACAAATCATATTGAGGTATTCAGAAATACTTGATAAAATACGTGAAGCAGATTTTTTTTTGGAATTGACAAGTGGGGTTTTTGCAAAGAACGCCTCAATTTCAACAATACACGAAGTCAAAAACTGGATTGCGATAAATTACTAGAATTTTCATCACGAACTTCACTACTAATCCAGTCGGTAACACGGTGAGCTCGGCCACGCTTTAAAGGCGAATGTCCTGGGTTCAAATCCGCACTGAGCCAGGTGGACTTTTCACGCGTTCCCTAGTACTGGATCATCTACTATAGTGCGGTGATGCCCCCGGGAAGAGGGATTAAACGAGAAAGGCATCGAAACAAAGCTCCACTGATGAATCCCCCACTGAGCCAAAACTGTAAATCTACAATACTTCGTTGTTATCATCACTGTTATCGTTACTGAAAAATCTCCCGAGAAAAAAACCTGCTAATAACCTCGTGATTGATGCAGGACAAAAAAAACTCACTACAAGAAATACACAGAAGTGTGTAGTACGTTCAAAAGTACATATCATCTAAAACTAGTACCTTCCCTTCTATTTTCCCAAACGCCAACTAATGGAAGGAAAAGCATTGTGGTCCTGCTGAAAAAAAAATCCCGACCTGTACTCGGCCAGGAGCGATCGGACCAGACATGCATTTGGCGAGAAAATTTTGCCATGGTTAAAGGGGCGGATTTGCGTCCAAACGACAAGTTGCATGTGAATACAATTTTCTTTGGATGGCAGAGAATACAATTCTTATTTGACAGCAGACAGGTTGATCGAGGCGACCGAAAACATTCAACTGTCTTCAAATAGAAATAATCTAAACTTTCTTATATTTTATTGATTATTTTGACAGATTGAGATAACTATAACATACATATTACGTATTAGTTATTGAGAAGCTTGAAAAATAAGTGACTTTTCTGATGCCAAAGCCTACTATGTTTCTATTAAAAAAAAAAAAACTGAAGTTTGGTCTATTCTGGAAAATCTGGACGAATTTTTTCCAGCTACAGAATCTTGATCTTGATTTATATGTATTATTCATGCATATTCTATACATCGTAACGCGCTTGTTTTATGCATGCTATATCTTTGTCTGTGAATCCTAATACCTCGTTGATGCTCCCTAAGTCTAGTATCAGTTCATCACAGTATCTAGAGAAAAACATTCATCCAAAAGACCGATCAACTTTCATGTTAAGGGAAGTCTCTACTAATTTAGTAAGGGAAGTAGTGGATCTCTCAGGAGTGGCAACACCAAGACACTTATAATATGAATACAAAAATTCTATAAAATCAGTCATTGATGTCATCTCAACACCACTCACCGACTTCTTGAATATATCCAAAAAGAATTCGATATTCCACGACTTCATGAAAATAGCCCGAATAGTGCCGCCCATCTACAAGAACGGAAGCCGGCTGGATAGCGGGAATTACCGTTCCATTGCTATTTTGCTTTCATTTGGTAAATTTGGTTGAGTACCAGACATTCACATAATTATGACTACAGAAGCAATTTTGTGGTTCATTTCCACCGAGTAAAACGCTCACGAGAAGGCTCCACACTACCACGGAGTCTTACTTTATAACAAACTACCGAAAGATCTCGAAGACCAATCTACAGCTTAGTTCAAGAAATCCACCAGAATGATTCTTCTGAGCAACGCATTTTTTCTATGGACGAATTTCTTCCATTTGATTTTACGTCATGAATACCCACATAATTACATTACTCCTGTCTATAAAAAAGTATGTTTCCGGCATTGATGTTGAGTTATCTTGAAGTGGCTTTTAAATATATTAAGGATAAGAATTTTTCTTGAAGTCTTGCAAAAACAAGTGTGGCAAGACTTCAAGAAAAATTCTTATCCCCAATTTATAAGGAACAAAACTCATGAATTTCTAATGAAACTCATGAGTTTGTTCACGAACTAACTTAAGATGGGGAAAATCTTGTGATGGCACAGCAGAGTTTTTACTCGGGCGCACCAGTTAAATTACTAATAAATTCCACAAAACATGATGATTGTAGGATATTTCCATTTCATTCTGGCAACTGATGACTTGATGAGTAATTGAAAAAGACAGGCTTAGGGTGAAAATGGAATCATTATTATTACTATTATTTCGGAGTTTCATATATTCACCTTTCATGTCAGATAGATACTGAATGGTGATCGTGATATCTGTAATCTTGAAAAAAATGTAAAATGTAGAAAATGTCACGATATGGCACCTTACAAACTTTTCTAATAAAATACTTGGACTTGTACCAACGAGTCCAAGGACGCCAAAAATATTGTTCGCGGCAAGAAAGAGGTTCAAAGTTTTCATTTTTTTGTCTGTGCCACCACTCACCACAGTCACTACTCACGCGCACAATTCCCAAAGTTCCAAGGAGACTACTGTATGGGGAACAAAGCTACGTGATGCGGAAGTTTTTAGGCGCTGAAACGTCGCAGTTCAGCAGTTTCTATTTTTAACCGGAACTCTCGAAGGAATTGGTGAAAACAACGATTTCCAAGTTCCTGCAATGACACACATAGAGAGGCTCTCGAAAAAAAATATTGGTGAAGAAAACTCAAAGCATGTCACAGAAACGAAAATGAAAATGGAAGAGCAGCTATTGGGTCTTCTTTGACAGCAGACAGCTTTGACGTGGTTGCATGGTTACTTGTTTTGACATTCCTTCTCGATGCTGAATTTTACACCGCAATGTTAATTACCTTCGCTCTAAATATTATACAGCTTTATTTTTGCATCGCGCGGCCAAATATACAGGGTGATTCACCACCAAATGGACATAGCTTAAGGGTAGGTCCAGTTTCTCCAGGCGAACCAGGATCTGAATTCGAAATTTCTATAAAGTTGTTCGTTTCGAAGCTACAGGGTGATTCATGTATTTCGTAGAATTTTTTGACAATCTGTATCTTCAGAACGACTTAATGGATTCGATTGAAATTTTGTAAGTTAATTCTTCTATTGACAGCTGACACATCGCCTTATCAAGCAGTTCTAAATTTCCAGGGCCGCCTTTGGAAAAAAAACTTCAAAGCTTTTTTCAAAGAAAGACATTCTGTATGCATATTTTTCAAAATTCATTTTCATATTCAGAGACCACATGGAACATGCTAATGATCCATTGCTTGCCAAAAAATTGCTTGGCACCATTGAGCTGTCAATAAAATTTTGATGATCCTGAAAATTTTGGAGGTTAGGATTTTTGGTAAATTGCTTATTCGAAATATTTGCAAATGATCTATTATGGCCGTGAATTTCAGCCGTTTCATCAAAAAAATTGAAAAAAAAATTTTTCACGTTTTTTCGGTTTGAAAAAAAATTTCATCAGAATTAAAAAAAAATTTTTGTTACGTTCCTCAACTTCACACACAATCACACAACATCACAATCAAAATTTTATTGACAGCTCAATGGTGCCAAGCAATTTTTTTTTGCGATACTTATAGCATGTTTTATGTAGTTTCTGAATGAGAAAAAAAAATTGGAAAAATATACATACAGAACGTCTTTTTTGAAAAAAACTTGAAAGTTTCTTTTATCAAGGCCGGTCCTGGAAATTTCGAACTTCTTGATTAGGCGATGTGTCAATTATCAATAGTAGAATTAACTTACAAAATTTCAATCGAATCCATTGGATCGTTCTCAAGATATGGCTTATTTAAAAAATTGACAAAATACATGAATCACCCTGTAACTTCAAAACGAACAGCGTTAGAAAATTTTCAAAGCCAGATCCTGGTTTGCCTTGAAAAACTGGACCTACCTTCAGGCTATGTCCATTTGGTGGTGAATCACCCTGTATGTATATATATATATATATATATATTGTTGGAGATTCCCATCTAACATCTAAACTGCGCAACAAATGTTGCCGCGAGGGAAAAATTGGTCCGACTTCGGACCACAATAAATTTTTGACGGTCAGTGAGCTCAGTCTTTCCGTTATCCACCTTCAGGGAGTGAAGATCAGGAAGCTTCACGTAAAATATCTACAGGGTGAAATGTAAAACAGTGCAAAATTTTAGCAAATTCAACGAGCTCTTATTTTCAGAATAATTCTTTTGTCTCAAATGCAAATGAAAGGATCATAAAGCGAGATATTTTGGCTTGCGCCCAGTTTTGAAGTTTTTGAAATTGGAAGTCTGGTTGTTACTTTATGATTTTTTTGCCTTGGACGATGCTGATTTATCCTATCGCTGTAAGGAAGACTATGTTACTGTGATGATGGGAGGTAGCAATTCACGAATATTGTTTCTTGAACGGTTCTCAGCAACTTAGAGCCGCAGACCATCGGCATGGAATACCTTGATCAAGGCCCCAAAAAGGGGGCTCATTTAAAATGGCCGACACAGGTTTTTACCTTGAAAATTTAATTCGATCAGATTTTCACATTTGAATCAAACTTTCTTTGTGATTTTGACCTCCTTAAATTGATGCTGATGGTTTATTTCAGTTTTTGATGATGACAGGCTTCCTAGAGGTCATCTTGCGGAAAAAATTCAACATTTCTATGCATATGCTCAAAGTTCATAAATTTGAATTTTAAGAAGCCTCAAGTTTTCTCACTTAATTCATTATCTGGCTTCTCGGAATGTAGCAATAATATGGAATAAAGCAAAAACCCCTTATCGTGATAAGCCAAGAAGAACAAAAACATCCACCATGAATTTTTTTATTATTATCGTTACAAACACTGAAATGTGACTTGTGGCAAATATTGGAAAAAGAAAGTGATCTCCATTTTGTATTGCTGTTGTGAATACTCTAGGGAGCCTGCCATAATCAAAAACTGAAATTGACCATCAGTATCAAGTTCAGGAGGTCAAAATCACAAAGAAGCTTGGTTCAAATGTAAAAATCTGATCGAATTCAATTTTTAAGAAAAAACCTGTGCCGGTCATTTTGAATGGGCCCCCTTTTTGGGGCCTTGATCAAGGTATTCCAGATGGTCTGTGAGTTAAGTTGCTGGTAATCGTTCAAGAAACAATATTCGTGAACTGCAACCTCCCATTATCAGAGTAACATAGTCTTCCTTGTAGCGATAGGATAAATCAGCATCCTCCAAGAGAAGAAATCATAAAGTCAGAACCAAACTTCTGATTTCTAAAATCTCGAAATTAGGCGCAAGTCAAAACATCACGCTTTATGATCCTTCCATTTGCATTTGTGAAAAAACTTTTTTTTTAAATAGGAGTCCGTTGAATTCGCTAAAATTTTGCACTGTTTTACATTTCACCCTGTAGATATTTTACATGGAGCTTCCTGTCCACCTCCTGAAGGTGGATAACGGAAAGACTCAGCTCACTAACCATCAAAACAGAATCGAAATGGTTTGTTTCGTTCAAAAGTTATCGTGGTCCAAAATCGGACCAATTTTTCCTTCGCGACAACATATTATTTGTTGCGGAGTTCGCAGTTTTCATAAAATTAGCGATCATTTGCAAAAAACCCGATACCGCTACGACTTTGCGTTCAAGAGTTTGACTACAAGACGAACCGTTGGACATCAAAAGCGCTAAAAAGGTCGACAATGGTCGAAGGTAATGTGTATCGATCATCCCATTGAAAAAAATCCTCCATGACTTCCCTGCCGTGAACAGTAAGTAATTTTCTGGACGAAACGAAACATTTCAGGACTTGAATTCAGCAGGACAAGGCAACAAACGGTAGCATTGGACACGTTTGAGGTGATTTGAGAATAGAATAGGTAGGGGTTTGGTAGTTTCTGTAACTTGATCTACTGGAATGAAGAATGAGATCTAAGATACCTAGGGGGTTTGAAAGTCTGAATACAGTGGAGCGACGACACAATGTGCCGTCATTGCGGTCACATCATGGCTGGTCGGATCATGGAGATTGAGGGGAGTGGATGTTTCGAAAGTTCCAGTTCTGCAATCTGTACGCCGCCAACTAGCAAATTGAAGCAAAAAAGCAGCATGTAAGGGGCCATGAGCTAAAGATAGCTTTGGGCACGTGTGCATGTCGTCAAGCGTACAGAGCGGGCATTAGGAGGAGGCCCGGGGTGAGCGGACGTCTCGACGGCCGTCGTCAAGTGAGTCACTCGTGCTCGACTACGCCCGGCCCCTCAAAGGAGTCTTCTAGATTGCTAGCCCAAGATTCACGATGTGCTGATGCTGGTTGGCGGTTGCTGGTGCTTTTGCTGCCGCTCCTGAATGTTCCCCTGCTTGTCTTTGCGCCGCCGGTTACTCACCTCTGGCTTTGGTGGTAATCCGGCGGAAAAGCCATGTGCTCCTGGGAGATACCGAACCGATAACGAGAGCACAGGCACACACACACACACACGGCATGTGTGCGGTGCAGCAGGGCATCAAGCGAGCATAAAGCAAGAGACAGGAGCTCGCAGCAGCAGCAGCAGCAGCAGCAGCAGCAGGCGAGGCTGCAAGCAGCTCAGCGAGCGGCAAAGCTCAGGCCGCGAGGCGGGCGCATGGACGGACCCCTTCTCAAGTGCCGATGCCTTTTAAGGTGCGACGGAACTGCCAAGTGTGTCGGGTTTCTTGAGCCCCCTCCCCCCTCACCCCGCGTTCCGACGCCCCGCCGACGCTCCTCGGACGACGCTGCCAATCCACCCCACGACCACGGTACCACGTGCCCAGCTGACTCCTGACTCTCCTGCCATCGAAAACCCGCCGTTGCCGCGCCTGCAGATTTCGTCTCAACACAACCAGCGGGAAGCAGAGGCGCAAACAAACATCTTTTGGCCCGTTGCCAGAACAACTCGAAATTTAGTCACACTCACACAACAAACAGGCAGGCCATGAACACAAAACATTTGCATCGTTGCGTTCCACGAAACCAAGACCAGCAGTTGATCACTTTAAAGGACGTTCCAGGGTTTGCAGGACAACCTGGAATTCGTCATCAATCCCGCTAAATTTTCAACATGTGTAGATAATTAATCCAGCCCGCAGAACAAAAAAAATATGAAATGACCATTGGTATTCTCTTATCTGACATTCATGCATTCGTTCGCCTGGTTCCTGGTTTACTGGTTATCGGTTCATTCTAGATGGAAGCACGAAACTGCCGCTGCGATATGTGGAAAAGGTCGTACCGCGTGGGATTTTCTGAGTACGCATGCGTGGCGCGAATTTCATAATTTCGCGCGCGCGCGAATTATCTTAGGCACCCAAGATTCCAAAAATAGTTTAGTTTTTAGTTGAATGTGAAATACCACTTTGGTATCAAAGAAAATGTTTTAATGGAATCAAGTTCGGGGATCATTTCTGGAGATGCAGAAAATAGCAACAGCGCTCGAAACGAACAATAGATCGCTGCCATATTGCTGCCAACTGTCACTCGTGACATGACATTTGTCATTTCTAACAATAGGCGATTTATCTTACTGGGGAAAATTGCCCATTCGTGAAGGAAATTTTGGGGAATTAATTATTTCAAAAGATTCAAGTTGCCGCCAGGCAACGTTGGCTGTCACGTCAATTGGAGGCACGTCAAAACTGTCACTTTACTGTCTTGTGCTTGTGCAATTCACTGCAAGCAAAATTTTGTTTCTGTGAACCCTTGGAACCCCACAGACTCTTTATTGGGCCCCACGTCGATGACCAGCGTCGTCGCAGACCTTTCTTTGAGTCATCCATAGCTTCCACCTAAGGAAGTGCAACTAACAGACTGTCGACTGCCACATCCCCACGGAAGGAGTCCTCACACCAAGCCAGCCAAGAAAAAAGGTTACCTCGGACTGGCCGCGCAGTCAACTACCACCTTTTTCCTCGCATTTTTCCAAAGATTTTCTTCAAGTTGTGACTTGAGATTTTGACCGGTCAAATTCTGATATTTTGACAGCGAAGATTTTGACCGGTCAAAATCTTTCTTTCGGCGCCATCTGTGTAATTTCATGTTATAATTTATTTGGATCTTTTTTGTTTTGGAAAACTAATTTTTGAGTTTTGCATTTATTGTACCTGATGTTTCCAAGACGAAGATATTTTTCAATTTGATGATAAATTCAAACAAAATTACAGTAACGAATCACCAAATATTCTATTTAAGGACAGAGTCATATTGGTGAAATACGCCGTTGCGGAATCAATCCGTCTGAGTTTATTACTTGACAGAAATCTATCATCCAGGTCTTTTTGAAAAGCTACAAGGATGTACTTTAGTTTGAGCCTAATAGACATTTTCGAAATCCAAAAATTATTTTTTCAAAACTTGAATTTTTTGGATTTTGAAAATATCTATAAGCTCAAACCAAAGTATATCCTTGTAGCTTTCCAAAAAGACCTGGATGATAGATTTCTGTCAAGTAATAAACTCAGACGGATTGATTCCGCAACGCCTCATTTCACCAATTTGACTCCGTCCTTAAGTGAGAATTTTATCTGATTTAAATGAATCATTTTCTGAATGGGGTGTTATATTGAAAAAATATTTAAATCATAAATGAGTTTTCCAAAATTTTCTGATTTAATTCTTCATTACTTATTGAGAAACAAGCACAGCCATTTTCCCGCTGGTTTTTCAACCTCAATTTTGAATTTTATATATTTAATTCAGTGCGGCTCGGTGCGTCCGACACCTCGACATCCAGATGGGTAAAAGAGGTTACGATTATACAGAGTGTCCCACGAAGTAACCTACATGGCTTGAGGGTAGAGTACAATTCAAGGCAAATCAAAATCTGCATTCGAAATTTTCCTGACGTCTTCCGTTTCCGATATTTATGTGTTCAACCGAAAAGTTTGATTGGTCAAATATCTGGAATAGATCAACAGAATCGATTGAAATTTTGCAGGTATATTCTACAAGCAAGGGTCTTTGTAGCGCCCTATTCATTTATAAAATAAATACAGGGTCGTACCCAAGATTTTGTTTTTCGAGTTTTTGTTGAAAAAGTCATCTTGTATAATTTTTTTTCAAAATCTGATGTCATATTCGGAGACTACATAAAAAATGCTACAAAATGCGATTCCTAAATTGTTTGGCACTAATTTAGCTGATTCGAAAAAAATTATAACCCAAGATTTTTCAGGAATCTTTTTGAAAATTTGATTTCGAATCACTCAAACGCTATTCCAGATGGTCAAATAAAGTCACAGTTTCAATTTTGATGTTCTACCAAACTAAGGATAACTTCAGGAGATTTTCTAGAAACATGAATCTAGGTAGGAATCTGAGGTACCAAATTCATGTTTCAAGAAAATTCTCATGAAATTATTCTTGGTTAGTTTGAGCACCACAATGGAAATAATGACTTTGTTTGACCATCTGGAATAGCGTTTGAGTGATTTTAAATCAAATTTTCAAAAATATTCCTGAAAAATCTCTGCTTATAATTTTTTCACGAATCAGCTAAATTAAAGCCAAACAATTTACGAATCGCATTTTGTAGCATCTTTTATGTAGTTTCCGAATATGACATCAGAATTTGAAAAAAATATATGCAAGATGACTTTTTCAACAAAAACTCGAAGAACAAAATTTTGGGTACGGTCCTGTATTTATTTCATGAATGAATAGGGCGCTACAAAGGGCCGTGCTTGTAGAATATACTTGAAAATTTCAATCGATTCTGTTGATCTATTCCAAAGATTTGGCCAATCAAACTTTTCGGTTGAACACATAAATCGTGTGTTCAACGGAAACGGAAGACGTCAGAATAATTTCGAATGCAGATTTTGATTTGCCTTGAAAAAGTACATCTACCCTCAAGCCGTGTCGGTTACTTCGTGGGACACCCTGTTTACAGGATGTTTCAGTGACCTTGCATAATACTTCGGGAGATGATTCCTTTCAAAAAAATAAGTCGAAAAGTAGAAGTAACATTTTTTCCTCAAGTGCTCCCTGAGGGAGTTACAGCTCCTCAAAGGTACAAAATGCAACAAGGTACAAAATGCAACAAAGTTTTCAATTATTTGCTCAAGAACTGTCAAAGGTAACAGCTTCAAATTTCATGTTTTCGATAGATTTGTTCAATCCAAAACTTTTATTTCTCCTGCATTTTTTTCGTAGGATGCATCGTTCTGAAGTAAAAGTGAAAAAACACTGACGTGTCATGAATAATTTTTCAACATAATCCCAATCCCCTCGAATTTTGCTGCTACTGGTTAGATTTGTTTAGAACTTTGCATGCACATTTACACTGTTGAGAAACTTCTCTGTACCGAATTTGAAGTTCCTACCTTTGATGGTTTTTCAGCAAATAATGAAAAACTTTGCTTGACGTTGTACCTTTGAGGGGCTGTAACTCCCTTAGGCAGCATTTCAGGGGAAAATGTTACTCTCACTTTTCGACTTATTTTCTTGAGAGGAATCATCTCCCGAAGTATTATGCAAGGTCACCGAAACACCCTGTATATTTAATTCAAAAATAATGACTCCAAGTGAAATTTTCCTCTTGGAATCGAGCTCGGAATCAATGAAAAGAAAAAATTATACAAAAAAAACTGTCCGCTATTCCCGTGAAATCAAAAAAACAATGACAAATGTTCTTTTTTATATCATAGAGTCAGTATTTTGCAATTATATCTGCAAATATAGCATTAAGGGCCAAACTTTAGGTCTTCATAGCTCGAGGAATCCAACAGCCATCTAATATCGCCCTCGCCTGCCTGTAGGGCGAAGGGCGAGATCGCTGTCTGCGCTTCACTTTCAAAAATTCTATCTCCTGAACCCTTCCTTGGTCGAATTGTTTGCGTATTTGCGTATCGCTTTCGATTCTTGTTCTATTCTTTTTTTTATCGTTAATTTAACGTCGGCTTATTTCCGCAACGAGTCCTAACACCGACGCTGGTGAATGCTTTCCTCCACTATACCGGAAATTTTGTCGAATCCCTGTGTGTTCCAACACAGGGCAGGGATTCTTAACGACCACCAACATCGCATGGGGTCGGCATCATCGTTCGTATTTTACGTGCTATGCGTCTTGCATTTAGCAAGCATTCCAACTAAATCAAAGAGCTTGTTTTGGGGACGAGAATCCGAGCGCCCACAGTGGGACTCGAACCCACGACCCCTGAGGTGGTAGTCGAACGCGCTGACCAACACACCACCAGCTCCTCTGTTTTATTCTATCCTATGCATTTCTTCTCACATATTTACATAATAGAAAAAGTGGAGATGACGAAGGGGGGGGGGGGCTATGTTTTTCATGCATGTCTTGTTGAAACATTTATTTATGCGGACTTGTTATTGCTAATCAGAGCCATTCGTAATCTGCGAACATCAGGCTTCCAATAATGCTAGAGGAAATATTGAAAAACGTCAAAAATACGCCGAAAAACACGCTGTATTATGAAAATTAGGAGGCATTCTCAATCAAGAGATAGAAAAAATTAAGAGAACGAAATCCTCAGCGGACTCAGAGCGGAATGAGATTCTGGATATGGTACGTACTTTTAAAATCTTGCACCTCCAATGTGTCAAAGTTTTTATTTTTAGAAGCGTCGTAGAAGCGCTCTGCTCCCCCTGACTAATAATTAACCAACAAGAAAATTAGAATTATTACCGATTCTAAATTGAAAATCTGGTCCGTGACTATTAAGAACGGCATTTCCCGGTGTTTTTTCTTTAAACATGAGTTTCATAAGAATCAGTGGAGTAAGAGACTTGAAAAAAAGAAGAGTGATCTAAAATCTAGAATGACAATTAATAAGTATTTCAAAATTTCAAAATTCGAAAAACTCAAAAATAAATTTTCAAAATTTTTATATTTTTCCAAAAAAAGTCCAAAATTCTTTTGCCAGCCTAGATTTGGATCACTTATTTTTTTGTTACCTTTTTAGCTGCTCAGATTTGGCAAACTCACGCCACAAGAATCTATCTGTTTCGCTCTGCAGCTAATCCGCAGTCTGTTTCAGCCATTTTTTATGCTAGGAAATGCCGTCCTTAAACAACCCCGCTTACAAATTTGCAGGAACTGGTGTCCGCGATAAGAGGTCCCGCGGCAGAAATAAGGTTTTTTTTTGGAAACAACAAACACAAAACGGTCCTGTTTGCCATCAACGAATAAATACACTCTTCTATCTATTCTTGCGTTCTAAATTAAATTGCTAGAAAATCTCAATGTATGGTTGTCACCAATAAATCGGTCTTTGTGTAGCTCAAAATAAACCAAGTGCATTCACCCGCTCCTGCAGGCTGTTCTTTTGGCATTCAAGCTTTCCATTCGAAATTTGCTCTGTGCGTGCGTCTAGATCTGTGATCTGTGGCGTCACAAATTGTACAAGTAGTACCTCCTTAGTACATCAAATACATACATACATCAAATAGATCAAAATAGCGACGCGGTGACCGGTGAAACAATTTTATTGGCGCTATGGTAACACAGTTGCTTTCTTTCCTCTTCTAAATTTATTTAGGTTTAACAACATTTTGAAGCCGCAACAAATAATTAAAAACATTTGCAGCACGTTGATTAACTAACTGGAAGCACAGAGACGGAGAGAGACCCAAGACATTATATCTGAATGAATCCGGCCCTATGTGCTGTACAAATCTACTTTGCCTAATGAGGTCAAATATTCTGTACACATGTTTGTTTGCGCGAAAAGTGATTTTTCATTCATCGCCTTAGTTTCATCCCACGACCCTCGCCTGCAATATCAGATATCTACGTAAACAAAACAAAAAAAATTATGTAGTAATTCTAACCGCGTTCCCGTACAAAACGGTACCTCTTGCGTTTTCGCATTTTTCCCCATTCTATCTTATAGAGAGTTCAATGAAATTGACTGAAACTTTCCACTCAACGCTTGAGCTTGTGTGGAAAAAGTGAAAACGGAGTTTATTTTGCATCCAAACAAGAGAGAAAGACGCGCCTCTTAAAACTTGCCGATGGTGAATTACAAATTCGATAAAAGCAAAACAGAAATTGACAGTTTCTTTACTTTATTAAGAAGGTATTTTGATTCTTTCCAAACCCAAACATTACGATTTTTTTTAATTCTTACTGAATCACAATTCACAATGTAGGCTCTTATTATGAAATACATGTCCAAAACAACCGGCCGGTCTGTCCGTGTAGAAATTAAGAAGTTGTACTCCTCCTCGAGGAATAAAGCTAGCCTTAGAACAGCTTAGAACATAGATAGCTAATGTCCCCAAGGGTGGCCAATGGGCATTATTTTTTTTATCCATGCATAGTTATCATTACTATTATCAAAAAACAGATATTTACTGTGCACTTCTGAGAAGTTGAATTCCTCCTCGGGGAATCAAGCTAGATTTTTTGTAGGGATCCATGTCCTTATAATTGGAGTGTATAATATATAAAAGGGAGTTGTTTGTCTTCTCCAACATAACAGTAAAACACAGTAAATTTTCTTCTTTTACTGCAGTTTCGGCTATTTATTCAATGCGAAGCTATTATCAAAAATGAGTGTAAAAATATAAATTTGACATAAATTATGGCATGATTATCATGATAGAAGAAGATTTACTGTGTTTTACTGTTGGAGAAGACAAACAACCCCCTTTTATAAATCAAGCTAGAACCTTGGAACTTTTTCCTATGGATAGCTGATATCCCCAAGGGTGGCCAATGAGCATTATTTTTTTCATACATTCATAGTTATTCTTATTATTATCATCACAAAACAAAGATTTCCTGTGCACTTCTAAAGGTGCGTTCAGTCAGCTTATTTAGCCGCAAGTTTTAATTTTAACCGTAAGCGCTGCATCCCTTATTGGCTGTTCTGAGGAGGCTGGTTCATAAGAGCCAATGGACGTCACTGCGCTTGCGACTAAAATTAAAACTTGCGGCTAAATAAGCTGACTGAACGCACCTTAGGAAGTTGAACTCCTCCTTGGGGAATGAATCTAGAGCCCTGGAACTTTCTCCAATGGATAGCTCAGGTCTCGTGGGTGGCCAGTCGGCAGATTGGATTTCATGGTTGCGCCGCTATCTTGACCGCCATATTGAAATTTCTTATTAGTGGAACGACTTTCATGAAACTTGGAAGTTACCCTTGCCTTGTATGATCATTCTTATTTTTAAGATGAATTTCATGATTTCGCTGCCATCTTGGCCGCCATATTGGAATTTATTGCTAGTGAAACAATTTTCATGGAACTTGAAACTTACCCTTGTCACGTATGATCATTCTTATTTTCAAGCTAAATTTCATGATTCCGCCGCCATATTGAAATTTCTTATTAGTGGAACGATTTTTATGAAACTTGGAAGTTACCCTTGTCTTGTATGATCATTCTTATTTTTAAGCTAAATTTCATGATTTCGCCGCCATATTGAAATTTCTTGCTAGTGGAACGATTTTCATAGAACTTGAAACTTACCCTTGACACGTATGATCATTTTTATTTTCAAGCTAAATTTCATGATTCCGCCGCCATCTTGTTTTCTAATTCAGTTACTTTATCACGTTAATTTATACGAACTTTTTTTTAATTATATTTAAATTATAAGCAATGAAAATGAACGGGGCAAAATATTTCAATAGAAAGTTGGACCTGGTCAGGACCGCAGTACTTTCAGGTAGGATCTAAACATTGGTTCTGTCAGAAAAAAATAAATTGACCGGTTAATCGGATTGACCGGTTAAATATTCCAATTGTGACCGGTTATTTGTAATTGTAACCGGCTTATTTGCATTAACTTGCCTACCTCTGCATTGCATTTTGAAATCTGTACAAGTTTGTAGGTATATGTTCATAGAAATTATAAATGTTTATTACTTTATTAGTTTGCTTATTTTTTAGTAAAATTTGAAATAACAGACGTCAACAGAGTATACCTAAGGTAACGCACAAAATGCAAGAGAGAGTTTCAGGAGGGCCGTTATTCAATATTCATGATTCATATCCCGCTTTTCAGCTAAAAGCGCATTTAGACGTGCGCTTTTAGGGGCTATCCGTTCATATTTGAGTTTAAAAAAAAAAAAAATATATATATATAATCGTAACCTCATTTACCCATCTAGGTGTCGAAGTGTCGGACGCACCGAGCCGCACTATGGATTTATGCTACTACCTACAATCATGTCGTTCATGTTCAGTTTTCAAAAATACAAAATACATATTACAATCGAGCGGACATTATGTCATATGTCATTGTAAGATGTAATTTGGAACACTCAAATACAAATCGATAGCCCCTAAAAGCGCACCTCTTCCTCGTAGTTTGATTGGTATAAGTATAAAAATTAAAAATATATATACAGGTGTCCCTGTTCAACTGTTTGATTGCGAAGATTTTGCCAGTGGATGAAGCATGAAAAAGTGGTCTTTTTTAAAATCTTTTTTCAAAAACGTATATTCTGAGATACAACCCTTCAAAGTTAAAATTCACATGTAGTTTTTTCCAAATACTTTTTGCACCGTTGAACCAATTCGCCTCACATTTTGGATACGTGATTATCAAGTGAATCTCCAAAAACTGTCACTAAAGGACTTTGAAGGATTTTGAGTTTCGACACATTGGTCCAATAATGGGGTGGATATTGGGGGACTCGTCCCTGTTCTCCCCTCAATTTCTGCGCAACTGACCATGTTGCAAAAATGCCTAGGCATTTGGGCTCTGCAATCAATTTAAAGGGAAAAATTATTACTCCTGACAACTTTTGTTGAAGGCTTCGTTTTCGAGATAATTGAATCATAATGTTTGAACAAAATCTTGTGAACCAATTTCAAGAGCCAAAAAAATAATTTTTCGAAAACTTGTTGATTCTCAGCTGAAATAATGGTTCATGAACTTAGAACGCCTGGAAAGTCTGTTTCAGTAAAGGAATCATGACTTTTCCCCGATCATTATCTCTAATTTCTTGGAATTGTCATGCCCTTTGCGAATCTTCAGACTGCCTGTCTCCTTTACTCGACATTTGTTAGGCCTCGTCTTGAGTATGCCTCTATCATTTGGAGTCCTTTATATTCGGTGCACGTTTCCGCTATCGAGAGAGTTCAGCGTCGATTCTTGAAGTTTTTGCATTTCAGAACTTGGGGTACTTATTCTCCTAGGGGATGTCCCCAGGACATGTTGCTGGCACGGACGCAGTTCGTCAGCCTACAGTCAAGACGATGTTCGCATTCCATTGTTTTTCTTTTTAAACTTGTCAATGGTTTACTCGACTCCAAGAATGACGGTGTTGAGTGATCGCGGTTCTTTTCTTGTTGTCTTTTGAGCACATTTTCCATCTTGATGAAAATCGCTATTGCAACCGCTTTGTCCGTCCGTCCGTCCGTTCGTTCCTCGAACTCCTCCCAAACTAGACGACCTAGCTTTCTAATTTTTTCGCTGTTACATAGCTGCCACTCCCAAAGCTAGGCTAGGCTATATTGGATGTCGATATTGCGCCGCCAACATAGAGAAAACCGCCCCCGATAAACTTGAAATAACATAATATTGCACTTTCTACCAGACCTGATGCTCTGGTGTTCTCATTTTTTGAATAATACATAGTTGCCACTTATAAACGTAAGCCAAGATACATTCCGTCTTCAATATGCGCCGCCGACCTGAAAAACTGCTAAAAACCGCCCCCAATCACTTTAAAATTAAAAACATAAACCCGAAGACATAGCGATCTGATTCTTTCGGTATATAAATAGCTGACTAAAAATTGGAAAGGATAGGCTACTTTTGGTTAGTCGCCGCCCCCAGATTCCGCCCCCAAACGATAAAAAGTGCAACTTTCATAAATGTTACTGATTGAGATGTTCCCTTTACATTTAGAAACTGCCAACTCAAATTGTGCAACATTTGCTCAGCCGAACGCTGCCGCTCCCACACGCCGCCCCCAAAGTAAGAGATAAATGAAAAACTTGAACCCGAAGACATAGCGATCTAGGTTTATCGCTATATGGATAGCTGACTGAAAATGGTAAAGGATAGGCTACTTATGATATGGCGCCGCCTCCAGCTTCCGCCTCCAAAAGAAAACAAGTGAGTATGCCTTCACGTGCGTGAGTCTCAGTAGCGCATTTTCTCAAAGAGGCATATTGTGAACGTAAAGAAATTTGTTTGAACGAGAAACACCATTCCTTGCCCACTTTTTTCACTCGAAACTCATTGTGATATTGTGTTATCAGAATGGGGTACTTGCCAATGACATAGATTTGAATGAAAATTCTTTTACTCATCAATATATTTTTTTGTTTGAGGGCGGAAGCTGGGAGCGGCGACTAATCAACAGTAGTCTATTCTTTCCCATTTTTAGTCGGCTATCCATATAGCGAAAGAATTAGATCGCTATGTCTTCGGATTCAAGTTTTCCATTTATCTCTTACTTTGAGGGCAGCGTGTGGGGGTGGCAGCATTCTGCAAAGTAACTGTTGCACAGTTTGAGTTGAGAGTTTCTAAATGTTTGAGGAAATATGACAATCAATGAAAATTGTAAAAGTTGCATTTTTTGTTTGGGGGCGGGAGCTGGAGGCGGCGACTAATCAAAAGTGGCCTATCTCTTCCCATTTTTAGTCAGCTATCTATATAGCGGAACAATTTGATTGCTATGTCTTCAGGGTTATGTTTTACATTTATCTCTCACTTTGGGAGCGGCGTGTGGGAGCGGCAGAGTTTGGCAAAGAAATTCTTCCACAGTTTGAGTTGGGAGTTTCTGAATGTTTGAGGTAACATTAAAATGTTATTCAGTGGAAATTATTGAAAGTTGCACTTTTTCTCTTTTGGAGGTGGAAGTTGGAGGCGGCGCCATGTCAAAGGTAGCCTATTCTTTCCCATTTTTAGTTAGCTATCCATATAGCGAAAGAATTAGATCGTTATGTCTTCGGGTTTATGTTCTTCATTCATCTCTCACTTTGGGGGCAGCGTGTGAGGGCGGCAGCATTCGGCAAAGCAACTGTTGCACAGTTTGAGTTGAGAGTTTCTAAATGTGAGGGAAATATGACAATTAGTGAAAATTGTGAAAGTTGCATTTTGTGTTTGTTTGGAGGCGGCAGCTGGAGGCGGCGGCTAATTAAAAGTGGCCTATATTTTTCCAATTCCAGTCAGCTATCAATATAGTGAAAGAATTAGATCGCTATGTCTTCAGGTTCATGTTTTACATTTATCTCTCACTTTGGGGGCGGCGTGTGGGAGCGGCAGAGTTTGGCAAAGAAATTCTTGCACAGTTTGAGTCAAGAGTTTCTGAATGTTCGAGGTAACAGTATCAGCTAAATCAGTGAAAATTGTCGAATGTTGCACTTTTTTTCTTTTGGGGGCGGAAGCTGGAGGCGGCGCCATATCAAAAGTAGCCTATCCTTTTCCATTTTCAGTCAGCTATCCATATAGCGAAAAACTTGGATCACTTTGTCTTTGGGTTAATGTTTTTCATTTATCTCTTACTTTGGGGGCGGCGTGTGGGAGCGGCAGCGTTCGGCTGAGCAAATGTTGCACAATTTGAGTTGGCAGTTCCTAAATGTTCAAGGGAACATCTCAATCAGTAACATTTGTAAAAGTTGCACTTTTTATCGTTTGGGGGCGGAATCTGGGGGCGGCGACCAACCAAAAGTAGTCTATCCTTTCCCATTTTTAGTCAGCTATTTATATACCGAAAGAATCAGATCGCTATGTCTTCGAGTTTATGTTTTTCATTTTATCGCACTTATTATCGTTTGGGGGCGGAATCTGGGGGCGGCGACTAACCAAAAGTAGCCTATCCTTTCCCATTTTTAGTCAGCTATTTATATACCGAAAGAATCAGATCGCTATGTCTTCGGGTTTATGTTTTTCATTTTATTGCACTTTTTATCGTTTGGGGGCGGAATCTGGGGGCGGCGACCAACCAAAAGTAGCCTATCCTTTACCATTTTTAGTCAGCTATTTATATACTGAAAGAATCAGATCGCTATGTCTTCGAGTTTATGTTTTTCATTTTATCGCACTTATTATCGTTTGGGGGCGGAATCTGGGGGCGGCGACTAACCAAAAGTAGCCTATCCTTTCCCATTTTTAGTCAGCTATTTATATACCGAAAGAATCAGATCGCTATGTCTTCGGGTTTATGTTTTTCATTTTATTGCACTTTTTATCGTTTGGGGGCGGAATCTGGGGGCGGCGACCAACCAAAAGTAGCCTATCCTTTCCCACTTTCTGTCAGCTATTTCTATACCGAAAGAATCAGATCGCTATGTCTTCGGGTTTATGTTTCTCATTTTAAAGTGATTGGGGGCGGTTTTTAGCAGTTTTTTCATGTCGGCGGCGCATATTGATGACGGAATGTTTCTTGGCTTACGTTTATAAGTGGTAACTATGTATATTCAAAAAATGGGAACACCAGAGCATTAGGTCTGGTAGAAAGTGCAATATTATCTTATTTCAAGTTTCTCGGGGGCGGTTTTCTCTATGTTGGCGGCGCAATATAGACATCCAATATAGCCTAGCCCTCCTTTGGGAGTGGCAACTATGTAACAGCGAAAAAATTAGAAAGCTAGGTCGTCTAGTTTGGGAGGAGTTCGAGGAACGGACGGACGGACGGACAAAGCGGTTGCAATAGCGATTTTCATCGAGATGGAAAATGCGCTAAAAAGTGCGACTTTCAACAATTTTCACTGATTCAGCTGATAATGTTACCTCGAACATTCAGAAACTCTTGACTCAAACTGTGCAAGAATTTCTTTGCCAAACTCTGCCGCTCCCAAAGTAAGAGATAAATGTGAAACATGAACCTGAAGACATAGCGATCTAATTCTTTCACTATATTGATAGGTGGCTAAAATTGGAAAAAGATAGGCCACTTTTAATTAGCCGCCGCCTCCAGCTGCCGCCTCCAAGCTAAAAAAAATGCAACTTACACAATTTTCACTGATTGTCATATTTCCCTTACATTTAGAAACTCTCAACTCAAACTGTGCAACAGTTACTTTGCCGAATGCTGCCGCCCCCACACGCTGCCCTCAAAGTGAGAGATGAATGAAAAACACAAACCCGAAGACATAACGATCTAATTCTTTCGCTATATGGATAGCTAACTGAAAATGGGAAAGAGTAGGCTACTTTTGATATGGCGCCGCCTCCAACTTCCACCCCCCCCCCCCATAAAAAAGTGCAAATTTCAATAATTTCCACTGATTTACATTTTAATGTCACCTCAAACATTCAGAAACTGCAAACTCAAACTATGGAAGAATTTCTTTGCCAAACTCTGCCGCTCCAACACGCCGCCCCCAAAGTAAGAGATAAATGTATAACATAACCCTGAAGACATAGCGATCTAATTGTTCCGCTATATAGATAGCTGACTAAAAATGGGAAGAGATAGACCACTTTTGATTAGTCGCCGCCTCCAGCTCCCGCCCCCAAACAAAAAAATGCAACTTTCACAATTTTCACTGATTTTCATATTTCCTTAAACATTTAGAAAATCCTAACTCAAACTGTGCAACAGTTACTTTGCCGAATGCTGCCACCCCCACACGCTGCCCTCAAAGTAAGAGATAAATGGAAAACATAAATCCGAAGACATACCTCGGGTCCCACCAAAATTTCAAGAGCAGATTAAATCTATCAAGCTGATAGTTGCTATGCACCAGCCAATAGGATGGCCAGTTGCTTAGTTACTATCAGAGTGATAAAGTTATCGCGTTGATAAAAGTTTGGTGGAACCCGAGGATAGCGATCTGATTCTTTCGCTATATGGATAGCCGACTAAAAATGGGAAAGAATAGACAACTGTTGATTAGTCGCCGCTCCCAGATCCCGCCCTCAAACAAAAAAATATTGATGAGTGAAACAATTTTCATTCAAGTCTATTTCATTGGCAAGTACCCCATTCTGATAACAAAATATCACAATGGGTTTCGAATGAAGAAAGTGGGCAAGGAATGGTGTTTCTCCATCAACCAAATTTCTTTACGTTCATAAGATGCCTCTTTGAGAAAATGCGCTACTGAGACTCACGCACGTGAAGGCATACTCACTTGTTTTTTCCTCTTCTCTCTTAGCTTGATGTGCACCTCACTCTGTTAATGGGTATCTACCTGTTGAGTGGGAATGTCAATAATAATAATAATAATAATAATAATAATAATAATAATAATAATAATAATTGGCGTTTTCAACAATGTTTCTCAAACATTCGGATTCAAATAACTTGACAAGGAAGCCTTCAATCGAAATTTGTCAGAAGTAACTTTTCCTTCTAAATTGATTGCAGAATTCGAGTGCCTAGGCATTTCTGCGAAATAGTCAGTGGCGTAGAAATTATGGAAGATAACAGGCAAGAGCTATGTAAAATCTAAAGCGAATTGGTTCAACGGTGTGGAAATTATGTGAGGAAAACGGTATTTTAATTTTTAATCTCAACTTTGAATGGCTTTATCTCAGTTTTTGTACGTTTCTGAACAGTTTTCTGGAGAAAGTCCACTAATTTTTTGATGCTTTATCCACTGTCGTTTGCGATTAAACACGAAACATCCTGTATATTTAAAAATCTTGGAAGTCTACTTCAGCGTTTTGATCTTTTGGTTCGAATTGTCGAATTATCATACGACAATGTCGAATTTCAACTTCACTTCCTACGAAATTGAACCCTCAATCCAAAAATAAATAAACACAATAATTTTGATAAACATATTTTCAAAAGACTAGGTATAGGTAAGTGAGTAGGTACTTGCAGCTTGCAGCTCATAGGTGGTATCATAAGCATGAACTCTGCATTACCTCCGCTGTGATAATTACCCTACCATGATGCAACAATTGTTCAAAATTTACCGGTGATTGACCAGGTAGCTGTAGTAACCGATTAAGCGTGAACAATTTTGATCAAATGGACCATAACAGGTCTTTTAACCTTAACCGATTATTGGTTGGTTAATCGTCACCGGTCAAGTCGATTAACCGTCACCGGCTATTGACCGATTAACCGTAACCGGTTATTCCTTCGCAAAATTTTACCGGTCATCCGAATTTTTTGACCGGTTAACCGGTTAACCGTAACCGGTTGACAGCACTACTAAACATACCTTCGAATAGGTTATTGATAGTTGCCACAGGGATTTCTCTCCACTTCGCGGTTAGAGCATCCAATAAGTTCTTGTCTTGTAGTGAGTTGTACTGGTAGTGCTGACAGTCTTTGGAGAGCATTTCATTTGAGCTCAATTGGATTGATATCGGGCAATAAGTTTAGCCATATCATTGAGTTGATTCAATTATTCACAAAAGATTCATTCCTATTATTGCCATGTTACATTTATTATTATTGTTATTGTTCCAATTTTCAAAGTCATTTTCGCTAAACTCAGAGAAAAACTGTTTTTAGCAATATTAATACGTGTCAAATTTATCGACTCAACTTGAATACCTACTTGATTAAATATTTCAAGTCACCTGTGAAAATTAGAAGCAGTGCAGCGCGAAAAATCACCTCATGAAAAAAAAATCGTATTTCTGTAACTATGCAACCTGTAGGCCTGGAGCATCAAGCTAAGAAAGAATGAGTTCCTCATACTATTGGTTACCAAATACAGCAAAATCCAAAATTACAGGGTGGCCAAGAAAGTTCCAGTACCATTGCAAAAAAGTACAAGATTACAAGGCATTCTTTATCACCCTGTATTAAACATATCGCTGTCACAGGTCAACAATCACTTGCAGATGGTGAAAGTAGAAGGATTTATCTTGAAGTTGGTGTAAGCTATTTCAAAATCCGATGATTTTCAAGAGATTGGCAGAGATTAAAAACCGAACAATTTTTTGGGTGACCCACTTCAAATTGTGACCAGTATGGATACACTATGCGAAATGCTCAACAAGGGGATTGATTTACTTGAGAACCTGCTCAGCTTCAGTCAGACGTGCAAATAACGAGAAGTTTTCCGTGCTCCTTCCTCTGCCGTATCGAGGAAAGGTCTGCATTTCTCCCGTGTCCGACATTTCCATGAATCACTTTGATATTGTATCGTTGATTGGCGAAAGAAAAAAGTTCTTGGCAAGCAAACACAGTCTGCTTGTTTCGAATTATATGTTTTCCACAAACAATGTTATTCTGTCCTTGACTTATTCAACGGGAAACATTTCTAAATCAATTATTTTCCCTAGCACGAGCAGTTACATAGTTAATCAGAGGAAATTGTCCGACTTTGATGATGAAGACATTCATCGCTTCCTCTCACATTTCGTTCGCATTTCGTTTTCAAAATGTCTGCAGGCACAAATTTTGTGATCATGTGGCATAGCTGTGTTGTGTAGTGTTGAGAATACGCTTTTGAATGCAATCCGTCGATTAGTGTGTCCGTAGATCCGCTGATTAAAATGTGTCCACCGAATATTTGGATTGAAAGTCTGACAAAATGACAAAAACCTTGAATATTTCGGATAGTGAAAACTTTGTTATCCACATACTAACGTCAGATTATTGTCTCTTCAAAGGTCTCAATTATTGTCTCCTGTTTCCATCAAAAGTAGAAAGAGGCTCATTGTTCACCTTTGATGTACTTTTTGGATGAAATAAAGGACCCCGCACGATTCTTATGGAAAATGGCTCCCGGTTAAATTCTCTGAATTTTTTATATGTTGTAGCTCATGAGATACTAATCAAATACCGTGAACCTCAAACTCAAATAATGGACAGCTTTTTACCCACAGGGGGTTGAAGTTGGAGGTTTTGACGGCTTAAAAATGATATTCTGACGTAAATAAAAGCTTTCTATTTGGTTTCTCTTCAAGATGTGTTTCATGCTAAATGTATTTATTTGACAGAAAAATATCAACCCCCTCCTCCACCCCCATCCCCTATCTACCATCCCAAAATTCGAGATTACTCTCAAAAGCCATGCAGATGGCTTCTGTGATTTAAATTATGAATTTTGACATGAAAATTATTCTCCACTCCTAATGTTGGGGTGCCAATTTTCCAATTTTCCTCGGTTAATTTGGCTGGATTTTTGGCATTGTGTACTTCCAATTCTGCTGAACAAAAAGTTCCCATGCCAAAACTTATTCGTATGGACAGTTTTTGTTCTACAGGGGACTGAAGTTGAAGATTTGAGAGCATAAATATTGAACTTCAGTCCCCTGCAGAACAAAAACTGTTCATAGGAATAAGTTTTGGTATAAGAACTTTTTGTTCAGCAGAATTAGAAGTACACAATACCAAAAATTCAGCCAAATTAACCGAGGAAAATTGGAAAATCGGCACCCCAACATTAGGGGTGGAAAATAATTTTTATGTCAAAATTCATAATTTGAATCACAGAAGCCATCCGCATGGCTTTTGGGAGTAATCTCGAATTTTATGATGGTAGATAGGGGTTGGGGGTGGAGGAGGGGGTTGATATTTTTCTGTCAAATAAATACATTTAGCATGAAACACAACTTCAAGAGAAACCAAATAAATAGCTTTTATTAACGTCATAATATCATTTTGAAGCCGTCAAAACCTCCAACTTCAACCCCCTGTGGGTAAAAAACTGTCCATTATTTGAGTTTGGGGTTCACGGTATTTGATTTGTATCTCATGAGCTACAACATATCAAAAATTCATAGAATTTAACCGGGAGCCATTTTCCATAAGAATCGTGCGGGGTCCTTTGAAAGACAATTTTCAGTTCCCACTTTGGATGATTCTTCCAGGATGAATATCCAAAATGAAAAATGTAAATACACCTTCAAGATTCTTATTCCATATATCAGATTGTGATGACTCTCGATCCATCCATTTTGGGTTTCTTAGGCGCAATGAAACTTTTGAACGTCTCAATTTAGAGTTCAGAAACACTCCCTTCATTGTTGCACCAATCTTAGGATATCCACCAACTTCTGTCTCAGACCGATTCATCCATTTGGAATAATCCCCCGATAGCGTTTCGTTTTTGTTTCTGGCAGTATCCGCATGCGCAACGTTAGGGGTATTTTCGTATGTTTGCAGCAGTGCATTGATTGTTTGGAGGTGGCGGCATTTTTAAAGCTTACCTTTCATATACCATTCATAAGTGAGGGTGCTCTAACATGCCGTGGAATAAAAATGTATTGTTTTTGAATGACTTCAGCTTGAACAGAACCAAATCGTCTGTTATGATTGCACCTTCCATTTTAAAAGCCATTATCCAACGTTCTCTCAGAGATAGATCTTCTGATATTGAAAAAATTGAGATTCCCTTTTTCATCCAACTGGTGTGGTACAACAATGCACAACAGCAGAAGATCGGTGTGTTTTGAATATAATATTGCACCATGCTTGATGATTGAAACGACACTTGAAACCACGAACAAACTAAAATGAGGTGGACGCTGTTATTCTGGCAACTGTTAAATTCGAGTCGTTGCGGCGTGCATACGATTTTGCAATGTTACAATGTTGGAGCTCTGGAGCGCCTCAGCTAAACCTAAACATTTTCTACGAATTCAGTTCAAATGTGACAGAAGGGAGCACGCCGCGCATGCGGGTACTTTTGGAAGCAAAAACGCAATCGGTGGATTACATAAATATGTACACACATCAAAAGAATCTAGGGGACAAGCAAATTCAGATGATTTCTAAAATCACCATAGCTTTTGATTCCCGTCAGCGATTTCATATCGGTTTTCAGTGTTCGATAGCTCAACCTTTCTTCTTCATGCCTTGATCACGTCAAATACGAACAATGTTTTATAAGGTCGCTACAGGGTGATCAATGGAACAGTGTAAAATTGCCGAAAGTACAGTACGAGCGCGATTTCTCAAAAAAGAAAATGCATGCATTTTAGTAGCAGTAGTAGTAGAATTATGAAGATCAGTGTTTCAGCTTCAGTGACGTTTTTGAATTTTAGAAATCGAAGGTGAATTGCCAAAGATATTGATCATTTTATGCCGCCGTGTTGAACTTCCAAGAAAGAAAAAAGTGATCCGATTTTATTGAAACTTGGAAGACACTTATGTCTGGTTCAAGTAATTAGAATTTCAAGGTCAAATGTCACTTTCGATCACTTTCGAGCCGCTATATTGAACTTTTTACATGAATGATTCGATTTGAATGAAACTTTGAAACACACCAGAATCGAATCATTTACATAAAACTTATATTTGGTGGCTTGAAAGTGACCGAAAAAGACATTTGACATTGAAATTCCAATTACCTAAACCAGACATGAATGTGATCCGAGTTTTAATGAAATCGGATCACTTTCTTGGAAGTTCAACATGGCGGCACAAAATGATCAATATATTTGGCAATTTACCTTCGATTTCCAAAATTCAAAAACGTTACTACTGAAGCTGAAACACCAGTCTTTATAACTGTGCGATTGGAATGCATGAAAAATCTTTTTTGGGAAATCGCGCTCGTACTGAACTTTTGGCAATTTTACACTGTTCCATTGATCATCCTGTAGAATCTTTATGAAACATTGTTCGAAATAGACGTGATCAAAGCATGAAAACAAAGGATTGAGCTATCGAACACCGAGAACCGATATGAAATCGCTGATGGCAATCAAAAGTTATGATCATTTTAGAAATCGTCTGAATTTGCTTATCCCCTAGATTCATTTGATGTGTGTATGTTCAACTTTACGTGCAGAAGACCAATGGGAGAAAGCCCAGAAGAAACTAAGAGACCTCTTTCCTTTTTTCAGAAACCGATTTTTCTCTGTATTTTTAAAATTCTCTCACCACTGTTTGGATTTCAGTAAAATTTTGTTATTAAGTCTTTCAAAGCAAGTCTCTGGCAAGTTTCAGCCGAATGACTGGACCCGTTTATAAATTATTCATAAAAAACCAATACAATGTTTGGAGCTCTCCCACATTCGGCCTCTTTTGAAGAGATTTTTAGCGCATTTTCCATCTTGATGAAAATCGCTATTGCAGCCGCTTTGTCCGTCCCTCCGTCCGTCTATCCTTCCTCGAACTCCTCGCCCTATCTTTCTGATGTTTTCGCTGTTACATAGCTGCCACTCCCAAAGCTAGGCTAGGCTATATTGAATGTCTATATTGCACCGTTAACATAGGGAAAACCGCCCCCGATCAACTTGAAATAATATATTGCAATTTATTTAAAATGAAAAACATAAACCCGAAGACATAGCGATTTAATTTTTTATATGAATAGCTAACTAAAAATGGAAAAGGATAGGCTAGTTTTGGTTAGTCGCCGCCCCAGATTCTGCCTCTAAACGAAAAAAAGTGCAACTTTCACAATTGTTACTGTTTGAGATGTTTTCTCAAACATTTGGAAACTCAAACTGTGAAACATTTGCTTAGCAGAACGCGCCGCTCCCACACACCGCCCCCAAAGTAAGAGATAAATGTGAAAGCATAAACCCGAAGACATAGCGATCTAAGTCTTTCGCTATATGGATAGCTGACTAAAAATGGGAAAGGATAGGCCCCTTTTGATATGGCGCCGCCTCCAGCTTCCGCCCCCAAAAGAAAGGAAGTGCAACTTTCAACAATTTTCACTGATTTAGATGTTGAATGTTACCTCAAACATTTAGAAACTCCCAACTCAAACTGTGCAAGAGTTTCTTTGCCAAACGCTGCCGCTAACACACGCCGCCCCAAAAGTACGAGATGACTGTAAAACATGAACTTTGTTGTTGATGATTGAAAGAATTTTCACTCAAATCTATTTCATTGGCAAGTACCTCATTCCGATAACAAAATATCACAATGAGTTTCGATTGAAGAGAGTGGGCCAAGAATGGTGTTTCTCCTTCAACCACATTTTTTACATTCACAATATGCCTCTTTGAGAAAATGCGCTACTGAAACTCACGCACGTGGAGGCATACTCACTTGTTTATTTTGGCTGATGGTAATAATGAAAAAATAGAAAATTAAAAGTCAAATTTTGAAGAGCTGTACCTCGGTTCCTCGGTTAATATTATAATAAAATAGTAATATTAAGATATAACTGTTGAACAATATGAAACAATACAATAAAATAATATTATACAATAAATTATTGAATTCTCTTCATTCTCTCTTCATTAAACTGGACATTCTAAGTATTTTAGAAGGCAAAAGGGGGCTTTTGAGAATTTCGAAAATATCTTGTTCAGGAATAGAATTCAATTTTCCTTCAATTTGATGTATCACAAAGTAAGAACTGTCACTTTAGATTTTGAAGTTGAGGTGGGGGGGAGCGAAGGGGTGAATTGGGTGGCCCTTTTTCCCAGAAAATTTTCTCCCTCGATGCTGTGCAGGATGATGTTGACTGCTTGAACAAAATTGAGAAATCAAGAATATTAAATTGGACACAGAGAACACACATTTTAGGAAGAAGGGGGCCTACTTGCCCCCCAGGCCCCCAGCAAGGGGCTTACTAGAAATCGAAAAGCAACGAGAAATCACAAAGGGTGGTTTTATCAAGAAGCTTGGCAAAGGACAAAACATTGTTTTGCGACGCATTGTCCCTGAAACGAAGTGTTCGGTCACGTTTTTCAAGTCCTGCCGGCTTGTCGCGCCAAATTTATGGTTATATCGTCAAACATTTTCTCGGTTCGGGTCCTAAGGCCGTGAGCTACCCATTGGAGTGGAAATTTTTTGCAGAAATCTCTTTGACGGTCGAAACGAGGACATAAGCGCCTTCCGGTTTGGAGAAATGCGTGAAAAGCGATGTGTGCTCAAACCAGTTATTATAAAAATAAAGCACAAGAGTGGCCAGAGGGAAGGCAACAATTCCAGAGTCGATGTCCCAAGCTTTGTGGGTAGATTTTCCGATTTTTTTGTTCCTTCCGTTAGTTCCGTTATAATTGCAAAATTTTATTTAAGCACATGTAAGAAAGATTTGTCATCATCGCCCCCCACCCCTTCTTCATTGCCCATGTGCCCGAAATTCGATATCACTCTTAGCTTTTTACACGCTCTTTATGGTCGTGTTTATGTAATAGCGGTATGGGAATTGTTTCCAGTTTTCAGTGACAGTCGCAAAACATAGATGCAAGCTTCTGCTAGTATAATTATTTCGAACGCATTTTTCGGTGTGTATTATCCCATCAGCTCCAGGCTATACTATACCTCTACCCCTTTTCACATGAATATTTCAAATGACAGCATCAATGTCGTCGATGCGTTGATATGGGTAGAACGTTCGCTCTCTGGTGGTGGTACTATTTTCAACAATTCAATGAGAATCGGGTTGAAAAATTCAACCCACACATTTTTCGGCAAAAGAAACAGCATGGCTGCTACATTAATTATGCAGACTGCAGAGCGAATTGGATTAAAATCGTCACGAAAACAGAGGGTATTTTGTTCGCTGGCGCTGGTGGCTGCCCATTCGTCTGCCCGATGCGCAGATAGATCTATGTTGAATAACATAGCAGGGCGAAAAATGCAAATTAAAAAATTGTATACATAAGGATAAAATCAACAAAAGAAAGCAGCAACGAAAATTAATTAAATCTTCAATTTGTAACCTCTCCCGGCACAGTGAGTTGAGTGTTGATACAAAGACGACCAAAAAATGACCTCTTTTAATGAGTAATCATAATCCAACACGGCTGCTAATGATGGGCCGCTTAGCGGGGAAGTCACAGATAGAGAACACTGGGGCTACTGATTTTTCTCGACAAAATACATCGTCGTGTGACGACGGTTGTTTCGAATTCGAATGGCTCCATCGAAGTTTGTCAAAAGCGTTTTCTATGAAGCGCGTTTCCAGTGATCAATATACAATCCATGAATTATTTAGTATACACAATTTATGTCGACTACAACGGAACTAGCGTTGTTCCTTCGATTTTACAACGATTTCCGGGAAACACGGTCCTGTCGCGAATATGTTTTTCAAAATTTTGTTTCGGAATTGTCTTGAGGGACATTAGCGTGTCAGTTTCGTAGATTTACGTGAATTATTTGACGCTGTCTCCCTGATGCTTTCTAAACAGAGAGCTTCGTTAATTATTACGGCGGATCATAGGTCATGTCCATGAGGAAGCGCTAAAACATTGCGGACCAGATTGTTACGAACAACATTCAAAATTAGGTACAATGGTAGATAAAGGGATAGTACTCGTAGATGTAGATTTGTCGCTATCGATGCTAGAAAAAAAAACTGGAGAAATGCCGAAGAACATTATCTAGAGCAGTAAGATGAAGCAAGAGTAAGATGCTTTTTCCTATACGACCACTCACGAAAACGTTACTGTCTTACGTTAGTAGACGCGAAACTTGTCAACTGCACATACTGTGCGCGGAAAAAAAAATCGCTGCCATACTGCGTTCAACCCTAGTGTGTTTCTAGTGAGCTATGATTTCCCGAATTTCTCCTATCCAAAGGCGTCGAGTGATAATGCCTAACTTTTTAGTGTGTGCAACATAAGTATTTTCTTTATTGAACATACAGGGTTTTCTTTATTCAACATACAGGGTGAGTCAAAAATTCTGTATACAGGGTGGCCGAACGAAGACACAACAGAGGGGTTTTTGGACATTATTTCATCTCTTTTTTTTTTAAGCTCGGACAGGTCGATTTTTATATCGAGGCGGACATCTGAAACATACATTATCGAATTTCTATATCAAGCCCTCTCAACCCCAACTTCGAAATTTCAAATGACACCACCTACCTTGCGATACATCAGTTCTCTTCCTGAAAAAATATTATTCAAATTTTCAACCCTACTTCCTTCTTCCTAAAATTCTCTGACTCTCCCATTTTATTTATCAACTTCTTAATTTTCTCTAATTTAGTCAGCGTCATCCTGGATAGCATCGAGAAGAAGAAAATTTTCGGTGGAAAAAGTGCTACCCAAATTGATCCCTTTGCTCTCGCCCACCTCAATTTTAAAACTGAACAAGATACCACCTACCTTGTGATACATCGAATTGAATAGAATTCAATTCTTTTCCGAAAACAATGTTTTGAAAAGTTTCAACCCCTCTCCCAAATCATTGATATTTTTGTTCAGGAAGAGAATTCAATTCCCTTCAATTTGATGTTCCACAAAGTAGGTAGTATCATTTTTGATTCAGAAGTTCTGGTGGGAGGAGCAATTCGTTGACTGCAATGGAGAAAATTGAGAGGTCAAGAATATTAAATTGGACACTTGGAGAATTTTAGAAAAGAAGGGGGTGGGGTTGAAGATAAAAAAAAATCAGAAAGAGGACTTGATTCTTTTTGATTGGATGTATCGCAAAGTAGACAGTGTCATTTGAAATTTTAGAGTGGAAGTTGGTGGGAGTGAGAGGGCTAAAGACAGAAATTCGCCAATGTATTTTTCAGATGTTCCCCTCGATATAAAATCGACCTGTCCGAGCTTTTTCCAAATAAATGAGATGAAATGCCCAAATTCCCCTGTTGTGTTTTCGTTGGGCCACCCTGTATAATACAGTTTTCATAAAAAGTCTGCAAAAGTATTATATGGAAAGGAGTCATTTTAATTTCTGTTCTAAATATATCAGATTGAGGACGTCTGGAGCCCTCTGCAATTGTTTTTCTAACAAACTGAGTTTCTTGAAATTTGGTATGAGTTTACAGTTTGACGGTGGAACGCGTCCATTAGTTTTTAGCTGCCAGCTGTCAAACAGAAATGTCACTATCAACAAATGACAGAAACTACATCTTACGGAAGTTGACTTGCAGTATATCATTTGGAAGCCCATGAAAGAACTGTATTCAGAGCAGTTGAAAGTGTTTCTGTATCTGTCCTCTGTCAAATAATAAACTGCTCGTCAAAAGTGAGGCATAGTCAAGCAAGGATTTCTTGAGGGAAAGATATCCGATTTGAAAAAAATGTATGGTACCTATGGTAGAGCTTTTCTTCAGCTACAAGACGCTATGTCGACTTACGTCACCATCGACTTTGTTCACGATATACAGGATGCCAAGGGGAAGAGGTGTCAAAAGTGTTAATTTTTGAAATCGTGGAACTTTTTAGAAAAAATTCCAGATTTTTTTTCTCTAGAGTTTTAGAAAGCGGATATCAATATCTCGAAACGGTGTTTGACTTTTGATCGTATTTTGTTTCTTCAAAGAGTTCTTGATTTTTTTGTGAAACTTAGATTTTTTGATGCAGAATTTGCTAGGGCTGTTGCTTTTTCTTGAAAATTCACAGAAATGTACACAATTGCTAGATGGATTATATCATGAGAAAATTTGACCTCATGGGCTTCCAGAAGAGGTTATCCTCTGGCTCTGGACCTCTTCAGGGGAGATGCCCAATGAAGCATGCTGCGACATCACTTTGACACTTATTGAACCCAGCATGAATAAAAATGCAAGATTTGTAACCATACGTTGCATCAAAATCACCATGGTTACCAATTAGTCCCATCATGGGTGATTTTGTTACCGCCAAAGTCACTGGAAATTTTCAGAAGTGATATCTCCTAGACGAGCAGAGATAGAGCCATAATTCTTTTCTCGATTCCAATCGGATACGTTATTGGTCATTCAAGCATGATGGGCAAATTTTTCACGTTTATACTTTTTCAGTGGGGGGGGGGGGTAATTTTGCGTTTGTCATGTCGGAACTTTTTTCTTATACTTGTCATCATTGAGATGTTGACATGAATATATACTGTCATTTTCAGCTGATCAATTTCAAGTTTGCATTCGGTGTTTTTCTTCCTCAAAGTCCAGATTTCCTGAGAAAACCTTTGTTGGTCTTTTGTTTTCACTACTGATGTTAAGTAGTAGATTACATTCAGGCTGACATTTCAATGATGACAAGTACAAAAAAAAGTTCAGACATGAAAAACGTCACAGTTACCCCCCACCACTGAAAAAGTATAAACGTGAGAAATTTGCACATCATGCTCGAATAGCCAATAGTGTGTCCGATTGAAATCAAAAGAAGAATTATGGCTCTATCTTTACTCGTCTAGGATGTATCACTTCTGGAAATTTCCAGTGACTTGGGCACCAACAAAATCACCCATGATGGGACTAATTGGTTACCATGGTAATTTTGATGCAACGTATGGTTACAAGTCTTGCATTTTTATTTATGCTGGGTTCAATCAGGCACGTGCTGGGACCCTAAAGAGGGCCCGGGCGAATTCACGTCAAAAGGCTCTTTGGGACAGAAATGCCCCCCCCCCCCCCCCGACTGATACTCTCCCAGGTAAAATAAGGTGTTGGTATTTTTTAAATATTTACCCAGAAATGAACAAAAAAATATCAGAAACAAAACATGATCAATGCATGATGGGGATTATTTTGGAAAAAATCAACAATCTAAATACTATTACTGAATAAGAAATATTAATGATGAGTCTCTAAATTACATGATCTCAAACACACATCATTCTACGTGTTCCCCTAGAAATAATAAAAAAATCGACCTTTCTTGGAGTTCTTCCCTAATATTTTTTTATTTAGAATAATCCAAGTAGGGACTTTCCGTTGAGATACCCTGTATATCAAATACCATGCGATCAACAAAATTCGGAATTGGGGTAGGCTGTGCTCTGGCCGAAAGCAGATTGACATCCTGAGCATGCTCTTCTTAAATAGGTATCTATTCCACGCCGTGACCGACGGCAATTCTATTATTATTCAGAAATGAACAAAAAAATATCAGAAACAAAACATGATCAATGCATGATGGGGATTATTTTGGAAAAAATCAACAATCTAAATACTATTACTGAATAAGAAATATTAATGATGAGTCTCTAAATTACATGATCTCAAACACACATCATTCTACGTGTTCCCCTAGAAATAATAAAAAAATCGACCTTTCTTGGAGTTCTTCCCTAATATTTTTTTATTTAGAATAATCCAAGTAGGGACTTTCCGTTGAGATACCCTGTATATCAAATACCATGCGATCAACAAAATTCGGAATTGGGGTAGGCTGTGCTCTGGCCGAAAGCAGATTGACATCCTGAGCATGCTCTTCTTAAATAGGTATCTATTCCACGCCGTGACCGACGGCAATTCTATTATTATTCACCAAATATCCTTGAAAGAATCAGAAGTCTGGAAATCAATTATGTATTTAGGTAGATAAGTACTCAGTTTTATGATTCAAAAAAAATTATACGATTTTTTCAAACAAAAATAATTTAAAAAAAAACAAGAAAGGCCCTACAAGGCCTGATGGCCGAGGGCCTATGGGTGGGCCAGCACGCGCCTGGGTTCAGTAAGTGTCAAAATGATGTCGCAGCATGCTTCATTGGGCATCTCCCCTAAAGAGGTCCAGAGGATAACCTCTTCTGGGGGCCCATGAGGTCAAATTTTCTCATGGTATAATTCATCAAGCAATTGTGTACGTTTCTGTGGATTTTTAAGAAAAAGCAACAGCTCTAGCAAATTCTGCATCAAAAAATCTAAATTTCACAAAAAAATCAAGAACTCTTTGAAGAAACAAAATACGATCAAAAGTCAAAAAGTTTCAAGATATTGATATCCGCTTCCTAAAACTCAAGAGACAAAAAATCCGGAATTCTTTCTAAAAAAGTTCCAAGACTCCAAAAATTGACACTTTTGACACTCCTTCCTTCGGCATTCTGTATATCATGGACAAAGTCAATGGTGCCGTTAGTCGACACAGCGTCTTGCAGCTGAAGAAAAGCTCTACCAGCCACCATAAAACTTCTTTAAACGTACTATACTAGCCGTGAAGAGCCTCATTATTAACCTGTTCAGTGTTCCTGAATTGCGATGCCGACTTTCTTGCTTCAGCGCTTTGTATCTCTCAGCTGCACTTTAGGATTTTATCTGGCGCCTCAGCTATGAACATACTTTCTCAACCTTGGTCTATACGGGGTGATTCATGAGTGACCTTACATAGGCTAATGGGAGATAGAGGACTTTGAGGCGAGTCAGGATCCACCGAAGAAATTTTGTTTTCTCCATTTGTTACGAAGATACAGAATGTTTTGTGTGTTTCGTATGAAACTTTGATAAGCGATATTTCTGAAACGGTTAGAGATATTTTGTTGAAATTCACCAGTAATATTTCATTGTTGAAACTTATCCAGAATCCATACCGGATAAGTCGAAATCCAGGACCGGACTAGAAAAAATGTGCCCCTTTGTCATTTCATCAAAAAGTACATTTTCTGACCACTTTTCTAAAAAACAGCTATCGGATTCGAGAAGCTAAGGAAAAATGTTTCAAGAATCATTCTTCAATTTAGCTGGCACATCTTAACCGTTTCGACAAAAGAATTAAAAGTAAAAGTTGTGGGTAGGTAAGCTTCCATTTTCAACCGGACATAATCGACTCAAATCAAATTCAAATTCATTTTTTGGCTCGTCTCTGTTGAATACAAGAGCTCAGTTGAGAGAAAAATTCCAAAGCCGACCATTTTTGTCTAATGACAAATTCGAGAGTGAAACACAAAATTAGAATCGATTTGGCAGTAAAAAAAAATCTCCGGCTTTGGGATTTTTAATTCAACCAAGCCCTTCTATTCAACAGAGCAAGCTGAAAAATGAATTTGAATGAATTCAATCGAACAATGAGTCTATTATGTCCAGTCGAAAATGGAAACTTGCCCACAAATTTTACTTTCAATTTTATTGTCGAAACGGTTCAAGTGTGCCATCTAATCTCTTAGCTTTTTCGAATCGGATAGCAGTTTTTTTGAAAAGCGGTCAGAAAATGTCCGTTTTGATCAAATAACAAAGGGGCACATTTTTTCTAGCCCGGCCCTGTATTTTGACTTACCTGGTATGGCTTCTAGATAAGTTCCAACAGAGAAATATTACTGGTCAATTCCAAAAAAATATCTCTAGCCGTTTCAGAAATATCGCTCATCAAAGTTTCATACGAAACACACAAATCACCCTGTATCTTTGTAACCAATGTAGAAAACAAAATTTCTTCTGTGGATCCTGGCTCGCCTCAAAGTCCTCTATCTCCCATTAGCCTATGTAAGGTCACTCATGAATCACCCTGTATAATAATGAATTTTTATTGTCGAACATAATCCCCAAATCTCAATGTTAGCAGTCTTACCGGCGCGGCGGTTTAGGTTATTAGGCATCACTCATCAGCAAGCAGAAATTCACGCCTGATGAAATTTGAATATTCCCAATTTCTTGAAAAATCACACGTTGTGAGGTTGCGCATTGTGGAATAATTCCGCGTGGTATTCATGCAAGCGAGCAAAACTAAATGGAGCGTTTCGCTCAATCTTAATATTTGTTGCGAATCCGGACTGAACAAAAACCTTCAAATCTGATTCTTTAACCAATACCTAATTCTGATATTGAGGTTCCCATATCAGCTGGTGAATTTAATAATACCGGGCCAGCTATATGTGATGAATTCATGTATTATGCGAATAATGTCCTGGAACAACCCTCTTTTTTTATCAAGAACTGCCTGAAACTTTTCAACAGATTCTAACGATTTCCGAAATGGTTGGACTTACGATTCCAAGGAAAGTCATTCTATCAATGGCCTTTCAATAAACTCAATTCTGAATGTAGAAAAAATATCACTTTTCGTGACCTCAAATTTACCTGCATGATGAATTGTAGATATTGCTCCCCCCCCCCTCCTGCCTCAACATGAAATGGAACGGATTTTTCTTTTATCTAATGGTACGTTTGGAAGGCTCTGAAACATACAATTAGATGTTTTGCGGACATCTTTTATCACCTGAACAAATCCAATTAACAATTGTCCACTTTTTCGTAAAAAAAAAAATGGTGAGCATCTATCTACCTTTTCGATTACACCGGTTAAGCTTTGAATGACATATATTATATTTTGAAACATGTAGATTCATGTAACTACATGAATTTGAAGCGAATTGTGCCGCGATTTACGTACAACAAAACCCAAAACCAGGCAAATCGCGAAGCAGTTAGTTGTGTTCAAATCAGAAATTGTATTGTTGGTGTTATGTAGATATGAGCACGCAAGCACGTGGCATAAGTCGACGATAATATTATGATGGTATGTCAACTGGAGTTGTGCACAACCGAGCGAGATGGAAGCTCAAAAATGACGTGCGGCTCGCTAAGGCGAAGGAATTTCAATGGCGCAATGAGCCATAAGAGGTTGTTGTGATGTTAATTAATTTACTGCTGGATGCGCTGCGATTTTGGCGGAAGCGCCCTGGCTGGCAGGCAGATGGTTTCACATCGAATTACCATCATGAGAGCCGGCGCGCAGGTAGTGGGTTCCGAAGAGTTTTGAGTCCCAAGTGGGGTCCCCGAGGGCTCGCTCCCCCAGCCCAGTCTGGATCGACGCACTGAAAACTCGGGACGTTCAAAAACGAGATCGCAGTATCGCACATTCACACATCACAAATTCGGGCTTTCCGCCCAAAACTAGCACCAGCCCTTCGCGAGGGCGGCCCGGCCCGTCGAGGCACTTATCCGACGGGCCGCTCCAAGGCACAGATGCCCACTAACCATAAGTCCGGGAGCTTCTCATCCAGAATAAAAGCAACGCTCAAAATACAAGTTTTATTTCAGTACTGCTATAGCACAGCTTTTTGAGTATTTTTGACCTGCCTAAGTTGCACACAGCATTGCCTGAAAAATTTTTAATGTTAATTATAGACATAAACAAACAGAAATATCTATCTATACATAGATTCGCTATAGGTTGCTTATAATAAAACCAAAGTTTCTGCCCGAGAACGCGCCGCCGAAGCACACTCCACGCATACACTTCGCTCGCCTGGTGCTAGCTTGCTCTCTGGTCGTGGTCGGACGTTGGTTGCACACAATTTTCTCCAATTCAATTAAATTGCTTGGATGCACATAAAGAGCTATGAACTTTGCCCACCGAAACCGAAGTTGTTTGGGAGGGCGGTTGTGCAAAATATCAAGAAATGCCGACTGTCATACAAAAAGTCGTAGCGCAATGTCCTTGAAGATAATTATTTATTCATCGAAATCAAATTATCAAATCAAATTAATGAACAAGAAGCCACGATGACGAAGCCTGTCTACAATCTATATTAAATTTGATACAATAAATTATTTTATTATTTTATTATACAGGGTGTTTCGCAATTACGGTTACAAACTTCTAAGGGAGATTCCCCATCAAAAGTGGACCAGGAAATGATATAACTTCGATGTCCTAAAATGCTCCGTTTAAAAGTTACAGGGTGTTCAAATTGACTTTTTAAAATCGATTTTTTGACATAACTTTCGAATCGTTCAACCGATTTTGTTCAAATTTAAAACAAAGTCGACTGAAATAAGTCTCTATCGAATTATATCAACGTGTTCCAAAAAAACTTTTCAGGGGCGTAGATAATGGGGGGGTGTCCTCATATCCCCCTCCTTTTTTTACACCCCTAGCTATTTTTCCAAATTGTTATTATTTTTGGATTTTACGTTCAATTCAGAAAAAAAGTTAATCTCACAAAGTTTTGATTGGAGGCTTCGTTTCTGAGATATTTGGGTTTCAAACTTTGGAAAACATTTCGAAATTGCCACTTTCAAATGCCTAAAAATTAAAATCCAAAAATACTCATGATTTCTCAGCAGAACTAGGTTCTCTAGAATTTCTAAGTTAATAAACCACATTTTTTTCTGAGAAACGAAAAGTTATCAGGGGAAAAAAATTGGTCTCATTGAAAGAGGCGATTTCGAGATGTTTCCCAAAGTTTCAAACCTAAATATCTCGAAAACGAAGCCTCCAATCAAAATTTGGCAAGAATAACTTTTTTTCTAAATTGAACATAGAATCCAAAAATCGGTTGTGTCACCCCGAAACTTTCCCGACTTGAATTTTTGTGCGAAATGTATCCCTTCGGGTGGAAAGTTGGAATTAATCTGGAGAAAACTATTTTCAACCTGAAAATTTCCTGGAAATTCGAAAAAATTGTTGAAAAAATGATCAAGAACCAGTTACCTCTTGTTTAAAAAAAAAATTGTTAAAATCGGTCCACGGAATAAAAAGTTGGAAAATTTGAAGTTTTTCCAGAGAGGAAAACTCGGCAACCGTTGGTCCGATTTCGAAAATTTTTCCTCAAAAAATGAGCTCAATCTTTTCTCTAACTTTTATTCGCAGCATGTCTGTACCTGGAATTAATATTTCGTGGGGCCTACCGCATGTAGAAGTTTGCACTGTTTTTTTTTTCAAATTCACGGATAGTTCAAATTTCATTTTGAAAAAATTACCGTCGGAAAACCGGAATCGTGTCAATTTTGAAAATAGACCTACACGAGGCCCTATCCAATCTACTTTCGATATCAGTTGGAATTTTCCGAAACAAGTTGATCCCCGAGCAGGAATGAATTTTTGAGTGGAGTCCTGCTACAAAAGCGAGTTGTTCTGGTCAAAATACCGGCGAGAGCCCCTCTTGAGTGGCAACGGCCAGGAGAAATTTTAAAAATTCATTACGCCCGACTGGAAAATGGTGGAAAAACTGCAACTGCGGCCTTGGTTTGACTTTTTTGTTGTGTTGCTTCCTGCCAAATCTGGTTTCAATCCATGGGATAGATTTTGAATAATCAACTGGTAAAGTTTTGAACTTCAACATTTTTTATTATTTGACAGATGACAGATAGGGCAATACCTTCAACTGTTTTGAATAGAGTTTTTCAGGGACTTCCAAATGGCATATTGCAAGTCAAGTTCCGTAAGATATATCTTCTGACATTTGTTGACAGTGACACTTCCGTTTGACAGATGACAGTCAAAAATTAATGGGCTCTTTCCGGAGAAAAACCATGTCCGCATATCAAATTTTAAGTCGATCTGGTAAACGGTTTGGCAGTTATCGTGGAAGATGACACACACACGCACGCACACACACAAGTTTGAGGACGGGTTAACATCTTACGCCAATTCAAAATTGAAAAAAGTTCGAGGACTTATAGCTTTCAAATCAATCAATTACATATTCTTGATTTTTTTTCAGCGGTGTATGGCCATAATTTTGGCGTCAAGCATGCTTTTTTGCTTTTTGTTTTCCTTTCTTTGTATTTATCATATTTATACACTATAATAAAAACATATACAGTATGCTTTACTACTTTAATTTTGTATCGTTACTGTTTGTTGTTACATGGGGTAGATTTTAACATTTTGATTTAATTCTTTTGTAAGTACTATTTGGATTAGGCACATCAATATGGGGTTCATGTTCATATACAGTTGGATAACCTTCGGATCTCCTGTATATCCTTTGCTAATGTCTTTTAACTCGAAATGTTTCCTTTAGAAACGATCGGCAACACTTTTTGGACTCAGCTATTGTTTTTTCAATTTAATTCATATCGAGCATTCCAGAAGCTCGCAAAGAGCACAATACTGTTGAAATCTTGATTTACAATATGTGAATATCAAAACTGATTTATATTGATTGAAACCTTCACTCTGCCCTGTTAGAAATGCCAAACATGATATGCTCTAATTTTTAGCGCATTTTCCATCTTGATGAAAATCGCTATTGCAACCGCTTTGTCCGTCCGTCCGTCCGTTCCTCGAACTCCTCCCAAACTAGACGACCTAGCTTTCTAATTTTTTCGCTGTTACATAGCTGCCACTCCCAAAGGAGGGCTAGGCTATATTGGATGTCCACATTGCGCCGCCAACATAGAGAAAACCGCCCCCGATAAACTTGAAATAACATTCTTCACTTTCTACCAGACCTGATGCTCTGGTGTTCTCATTTTTTGAATAATACATAGGTGCCACTTACAAACGTAAGCCAAGAAACATTCCGTCTTCAATATGCGCCGCCGACATGAAAAAACTGCTGAAAACCGCCCCCAATCACTTTAAAATGAAAAACATAAACCCGAAGACATAGCGATCTGATTCTTTCGGTATATAAATAGCTGACTAAAAATGGGAAAGGATAGGCTACTTTTGGTTAGTCGCCGCCCCCAGATTCCGCCCCCAAACGACAAAAAGTGCAACTTTCATAAATGTTACTGATTGAGATGTTCCCTCAACATTTAGGAACTGCCAACTCAAATTGTGCAACATTTGCTCGGCCGAACGCTGCCGCTCCCACACGCCGCCCCCAAAGTAAGAGATAAATGAAAAACATGAACCCAAAAACATAGCGATCTAAATTTTTCGCTATATGGATAGCTGACTGAAAATGAGAAAGGATAGGCTACTTTTGAAATGGCGCCGCCTCCAGCTTCCGCCCCCAAAAGAAAAAAAGTGCAACTTTCAACAATTTTCACTGATTTAGCTGATAATGTTACCTCGAACATTCAGAAACTCTTGACTCAAACTGTGCAAGAACTTCTTGGCCAAACTCTGCCACTCCCACACGCCGCCTCCAAAGTGAGAGATAAATGTAAAACATAAACCTGAAGACATAGCGATCTAATTCTTTCACTATATTGATAGCTGACTAAAATTGGGAAAAGATAGGCCACTTTTAATTAGCCGCCGCCTCCAGCTGCCGCCTCCAAACCAAAAAAAATGCAACTTTCACAATTTTCACTGATTGTCATATTTCCCTTACATTTAGAAACTTTCAACTCAAACTGTGCAACAGTTACTTTGCCGAATGCTGCCGCCCCCACACGCTGCCCTCAAAGTGAGAGATGAATGAAAAACATGAACCCGAAGACATAACGATCTAATTCTTTCGCTATATGGATAGCTAACTAAAAATGGAAAAGAGTAGGCTACTTTTGATATGGCGCCGCCTCCAACTTCCACCCCCAAAAGAAAAAAGTGCAACTTTCAATAATTTCCACTGATTTACATTTTAATGTTACTTCTAACATTCAGAAACACTAAACTCAAACTGTGGAAGAATTTCTTTGACAAACTCTGCTGCTCCAACACGCCGCCCCCAAGAGATATAGCGATTTAATTGTTCCGCTATACAGGGTGTTCGGGTTTGCCTATTACAAACTTTGAGGGATGATTCCCCTTCAAAAATAAAGCCGAAAGAACAAAAAACTCATGGTCCTAAAATGCTTCCTTAAAAAGATACAGGTTGTTGAAGTTGACTTTTATAAATGGTTTTTTCACCGTAACTTTTGAACCGTTGAACCGATTTTAATCAAATTTGAACCAAAGTTCAGTCAAATGAGTCTCCATTGAATAATAATACCATACTTCATCAAAAATTTCAGGGGGCGTAGATAATAGGGGGCTGTCCCCTATTTTTGCCCCTATTTTTATCTACCTCATATATTTTTCAAAATTGTTGATATTTTCGGATTTTACGTTCAATTCAAAAGAAAAAGTTACTCTTGCAAAATTTTGATTAGAGGTTTCGTTTCCGAGATATTTGGGTCTAAAACTTTGAAAAACGCCTCGAAATCGCGACTTTCAAAGGCCTAAAAATTAAAATCCAAGAAAACTTATGATTCCTCAACTGGAATAAGTTTTCTAGGTCGCTTAGGTTGATTTACTGCCATTTTCGGCTAAGAAACGAGGCGTTTTCAGAGAAAAACAATTTGGGCTCTGGAAAGTGGCGATTTCGAGATGTTTTCCAATGTTTAAAAACCAAATATCTTGGAAATGAAGCCTCTAATCAAAATTTTGCAAGAATAACTTTTTCTTCTAAATTGAACGTAGAATCCGAAAATATCAACAATTTCAAAAAATTATTAGGGGAGATAAAAATAGGGGCAAAAATAGGGGACAGTCCCCTATTTCTTACGCCCCCAGGAATCTTTGATGGATTGTGGTATTATTATTCGATGGAGACTCAGTTGACTAAACTTTGGTTCAAATTTGATCAAAATCGGTTCAACGGTTGAAAAGCTACGGTGAAAAAACGATTAAAAATAGTTAACTTCAACACCCTGTATCTTTTTAAGGAAGCATTTTAGGACCATGAGTTTTTTTGTTCCTTCGGCTTTATTTTTGAAGGGGAATCATCCCTCAAAGTTTGTAATAGCCAAACCCGAACACCCTGTATAGATAGCTGACTAAAAATGGGAAGAGATAGGCCACTTTTGATTAGTCGTTGCTCCAGCTCCCGCCCCTAAACAAAAAATGCAACTTACACAATTTTCACTGATTGTCATATTTCCTTAAACATTTAGAAACTCCTAACTCAAACTGTGCAACAGTTACTTTGCCGAATGCTGCCACCAGTGCCACCCCCATACGCTGCCCTCAAAGTAAGAGATAAATGGAAAACATAAACCCGAAGACATAGCGATCTAATTCTTTCGCTATATGGATAGCCGACTAAAAATGGGAAAGAATAGACTACTGTTGATTAGTCGCCGCTCCCAGATCCCGCCCTCAAACAAAAAAATATTGATGAGTGAAAGAATTATCATTCAAATCTATTTCATTGGCAAGTACCCCATTCTGATAACAAAATATCACAATGAGTTTCGAATGAAGAAAGTGGGCAAGGAATGGTGTTTCTCCTTCAACCAAATTTCTTTACGTTCATAATATGCCTCTTTGAGAAAATGCGCTACTGAGACTCACGCACGTGAAGGCATACTCACTTGTTTTTATCTCAACTGTCACATTCAGCTTTGATGTGGACTGCCAACATCTTCGCAAAATTTGCAGACAATATCTCCAGCCATTGGCGGAAAATCGCTAATTTCTTTGAATTTTTTTTTTGTTAGGTAATTTTATTAATACGAACAGATGCGATCAAAAATCGGAAAGAAACATTTTTTGCTGACAATTTTATAAGCTTGATTTTTTTAAGAAAACTTATCAACATCTCTGATGGTTAGCGCAATACAAGCAGAATACTGGATCGAAGGACCATTTTTCCAAGGTGGCGGCTTGAGCGCAACAGGTAGACTTTTAGTATATGTTTATCAGTATACCTTAGCGAACATTTCTGTCAAATTTCCAAAACTCGACAGTTTTTTTTTCCCTCTAGCTTTCCTTATTTAACTGGCCTATAAAGTCTACGCGTGTACCTATCAAGTTTAATCAAAACATGTGGTAGTTTTCCAAAATTGTGAGAAGATCGGACGTTTTATTTAATTACTTATGTGGTGGTACACCTGACGGACGTTTTCGAGCCAAACTTATTTTCACGTCTGGCTACTATTAGGACGCATGTCCACAAAGTTGTATTGCAATCGATGCAAAAACAAGGAAAAAACGAGGGGGGGCAAGCTTATTTTCAACCTGTTTTTCGTTGAAAGTTCATCTTTTTTTTTCAGGCTACATGCCTGATTTTTATCAGAGCTGCACATGTTCCTTCAAGTTCCTGGTGGGTACTCTTGCTGCAAACCAAATTTGCTTTGAAATTCGTTTGGTACTTATCGAGTTATTCAACGTCAAGGTTTTGGTTTTGACAGCTCATAACTTTTGACATATGACAGATATGTCGTAACTGTCACATATTTTGAATATATTTTTTGAAGAGCTTTAAAATGAGCTAATGAAAATCAAAATCGTTACAACAAAATCCTCTGTCACTCTTACTCAATGACATTTTCGTTTGACAGATCACGGCGAAAAGCTATTTCCACATTTCTACTCTAGACCCAACGTGCATACAAAATTTGGTCGAAATCGGTTTGACGGTTCAGGAATCAAGGGACAAAAAAAGCACCGACTGACACGGAATGAAGAAATATTATTTTTTTCGACACATTTACTTACATAGAGTGGCAAATATGTTAGATGAGTATTGTTACGATATTTCGCGTACGGGTTCGAATATAATTGAGACGATTGTTCTCAAACAAACACTGTTTATTTCTGCGTACTACAATCAATACACCAACAATTATTCACGCTTGGAATTATATCGCAGGTACTTCGCTTGTTATCGCTCGCTATAGGCGATAGAAAATAAAGACTACGCACCCTGGTGTGAGATCTGTGAACCAACATAAACCCGCCTGGCGCCCGGAACGCACGGTGGTCACGATGGCTGTGGCGCGAAATTGATGCTTATTTGACATAAGTACGTCAAAAGTTGAAAAAAGTTCTGAAGTTTTTCCATACTCCGGAACACCGCTTTCCAGTAATTTCCTGAGATGACTACACAGCCACAGTAAAGAAATTCTCACTGGCACTCGGAAATGTAATCAAGAGTAACATTGTAGTAACATCCATGTACCATGTAGATGCTCTAAAGAAGCCCTAATAAATTGGGGCGAAATATTTCAGCCAATTAAGGGAAGGACGTTTTTCATTCTGATGAGGACGAAGGGGGGAAACCAGAAGGAAACAGGGAAAATTTCGGGGAGCCACTTGGGAACAGGATACGGGCTACAACGCTCTCTGAACCCGGAAATTCTCCCCAAAAACTGAAAGCAAAACAAGATTAAAACATAACCTCACACCCACACCTTGGGTCCCTCTTACCATCATCATCGACAAGCACACAGCACCCTTGTGGGTGGCAAAGACTTTTATCTTTATGCCATTTTCGGGGAGGATGCTGCTTCGATGGACATCCTCCAGCTAAGGACGACGTCCTAGACAAGAAATCCATCAAATCCAAGAGGTATTTTTCAACGTGCCGGTCGTTTCAGCGCCCACATTATATTATCGACACCGACACCCTGGGAGTCCTGGGACGTCCGCATCAGCTGTTGGATCCTTTAGGCAGAATCTCTTCGAGAACAGGAATTCTTGTTGATTTTTTATCACGATGAAAACGAAGCGCGAGTTTTAAACTTGAAAAGTGTCAGTCGAGGTGACAGTTCATTTGAATTATAAATCCGAACCGTCAAGTTCAAGGTCAAATTGTCATCTGTAAAGTTGTTTCGGACAGTACCGTAATTGGCCACCTGGCGCTGGGATCTTAAATTCAATCGCCTATCCAATTCAATACTGCCGCGAGCTGCCGGCTGATGCCTTATATAAGGCCTCCGAACAGCGTTCCCGAGCTTTCTGTCTACTTCCAGCAAATTCCATAGTGCCTGGAATATGCGGTTTCTAGACCATTCCTGAATCATCACACACACACACCTTCCGCGTGCTTTCCATGTGTTCTGAAGTCTGCACCTCCCGCCAAAGTGGACCGATCTGCCTTGATCGAACGTTGAAGTCTCCATTCAGTTTCACATACACGAACGCTCTGGAATGCACCAGATCGCTCTAGACTTCTACACTGCGATCTAATGGATGGAAGGATCCAGAAAGATCGAGTGTTTACTAATATAAACGGGATCGCCGCTCGTAACAGTATGTAGATTGTAAATACTCCGCTCGTATGCCAGAGTCCAAGAAACTATTTTATTTTTCCGCGATTACCATACTTCTAATTTTTAGCGCACTTTCCCAAAAAATGGGAAAAAGGCGCTTTTAGCTTAACTTTGTCCGTCCGTCCGTCCGTCCGTCTGTCCGTCTGTACCCGGGATAACTCCTCAGGGAAGAAATATATCGATGTGGTGTAAACGCTGATCAATAGTACATATGTCCAGGATGTCAAGTTGACTTTTGGTTTTTTGTTATTCTGCCGCCATCTTTGATCCGCCATTTTGAATTTCTCTGAAAGTGGTCCGATTTGAATGAAATTTGCAGGCGATGTGAACTTCAATTAGATACATCCAATTTTCGACAATTGATGTTTCGCCGCCATCTTGTATTCTCCATATTGAACATGTTTCAAAGTGATAGAACTAGGAGAATCATGCTTCAACGAAAAAAGATATCGATGTGGTGCAAACGCCAATCGAATGCGTACGTGACCACTATATAAAGTTGTTCAATAATTTTTCTCACTTGGCCGCCATCTTTGATCCGCCATTTTGAATTTCTCTGAAAGTGGTCCGATTTGAGTGAAATTTGCAGGCTATGTGAACTTCATCAGGATACATCCAATTTTTTACAATTGATGCCCCGCTGCCATCTTATTTTCTCCATATTGAACATGTTTCAAAGTGTTAGAATTAGGAGAATTATGCCTCATCGAAAAGAGATATCGATGTGGTGCCAATGTCAATCAAATGCGTACGTGTCCACTATATAAATTTGACCAATGGTTTTCATCACTTGGCCGCCATCTTTGGTCCGCCATTTTGAATTTCTCTGAAAGTGGTCCGATCTGAGTGAAATTTACAGGCGATGTGAACTTCATCAAAATACATCCGATTTTGGACAAATGATGCTCTGCCGCAATCTTGGCCGCCATATTGAAATTTCTTATAACTTAACGATTTTCATGGAGCTTGGGACTTACCTTTGTTTCGTATGATCATTCTTATTCTCCAGCCGAATTCCAACATTCTGCCGCCATCTTGACCGCCATATTGAAATCTCTTATTACCCCATCATTAGTACTAGTACGATCATTTTGATTTTTAAGCCAAATTTCATGATTCTGACGTTATTTTGGCCGCCAGGTCGAAATTCCTGCCCAAATAACGGTAGAACCCTAATTAACATCTTGCGTTCACTAATCCTTCAAAAAGGGAGTGCGCTAACTGAGCCTCATGCCCATGAGGCATATTCGCTTGTTTTTTTATAATTCTATGAGAAGTAAAATTCGGGAGTCCACCAATTTTTGAAAAATGGGTATAAACACTATAAACAACATTCAGCGGGGTATTTACAATCTACATACTCATCTAACATGATTTGCCACTCTATGTAAGTACCCTTGTATTCCCTTGTACAAGAAATTGTACATACTTATATTGTAATATGTACGGCTTTTAGCTCAATTTCCTTTACCAAACTCTATTTTGCCAACTGGACCAACCTTTGCCTACTGGTTTACTCACGAATGGGGGGTTGTTACACCCCCGACAACCCCTGTCGGTCCGTCCCTGACTTCGCCATTTAGCTGGATATGCGGAGATGACCAAGTGACGGGGTACGCCACACTTGCACACCGCGTAGCTGCAGAACACTCGGAAATCGAACGAAAACGCACAGAAGCTCAACATCAATCACAAAACTTGATAATTCGCTCGAACTAGGCACTATAAATGCGATATTTATAGCTTCTGCATTAACCCGTCCTTTATAGGACACAAGGTTTAGGTATAGGGATATCCGTTTTGGTTAACAGTGTTAACACCCAAGAAACGTAAAAGTATAGTGATACGCTAGAACAAGCTTTCTAATATCCGAACTTTTTTTGGCCTATGAGTACTTCCTTATCAAGTTCCTTTTTTGTGTTCTCTTTCCTTATTTTTCTACAAATTAATCTACTCTCGATATGAGCTGGAATTTTTCGAAAAAAGTCGATCCCCTAGCAGGATAAAGGACGTCTGAGTTGAGTCCTGCACCAAACGCGGGTCTTCCTGGTCAAAGCCAGGGTTGTAAAGGCCAGGAAAAAAAAATTCGCAACGCCCGACTGGGAAATGGTGGACTCCAACTGCAGACTTCATTTTATTCTTTTGTTGTGTTGTTTCCTGGCGAATTTGGTTCGAAATCTGTTTTAGTATTTTGTTTTTTGTTAATATGTACCTATATCCAAACAAATGGCCATATCTGATAAAGAATGTCGGGTCGATTTTTGACTGCCATTTCACTCTCTTCATTTTCGACAATATTATTTTTCCAGTTTTGGCGGCCGCAATTGCCTGATGTCAACAAAATTTTATCGAAACATTCCACTCGTTAGATACTACTCATCTATCAAGTTTCATCAGAATCTGCGAAATTTTTCCAAATATTTGAAAAAGATGCGAAAAAAAAACGGGCGTTCCTATTTATTTATGTTGTGGTACAACCTGACTGACGTTTCGGAGCCAAAAGCTTATTTTCACGTCACCGGAAGAAAAAACCGAGGAAAAGCCCATTTTCACCTGTTTCCCCAAAAAAATTGATTTTTTCAATTCAAGTTGCACGCCTGATTTTAATCAAGGCTGCGCATGTTCCATCGAGTCCCTGGTGGGTACTCTTGCTGTAAACCAAATTTGGTTGAAATCCGTTCGGTACTTATCGAGTTGTGAACGTTAAAATTTTTATTTTGACAGCTTATAACTTTTGATAGATGACAGACATGTCAGAACTTTCAATTTTCATTTCAATAAATTGTTGTCAACTCCACACAATTTTCTCACAAAATATTGACGCATTTCGCTCTTGTTAAAAGGGCATTATCAGGGGCATCATCATGACAGAGGCCTATCGTCCGGGGGCCCTATTTTCGGGTTACAGGTAATCTGTTAACATATGGAGTTGTTAGGCAACCAAGCCTGTGATTGGGTGTCACCTAGGCAACATCGCATGAGGAGCTATTCCCCGGTTCCAAAAATACGGCCCCAGGTCTTTTTAGTATGGCAATCATAATATATTACCGCAGCATACTTCAGTTTAGATCGAACGAGTGACTTGTATAATGTCACGGAGGCCTTGATACCTGGGAACTCACGGCAGCTTCTGTATACAGGGTGTCCCGAAAATGTACCGACAACGCTTTAGGGCAGCTTCCTCTCATCAAAACAAGAAAAAAAGTTCCTATGAACATGGCTCCGGAAATGCTTTCTGAGGGAGCTACAGGCCCCTAAAGGTGAGACCCTGAAGATGGTTTTTATTCAATATCTCCGAAACCGTTTGAGGGAAATCAATCAAACTCAACACATCCACTAACCTTCTTATACTCAACAAAATAAGGCAAGATTAGTTCCAAAATAATTCACCAGGGGTGGGTAAATTATAAATTTACTAAGTTGTGAGGGTAAAAATAACCCTAACTTTTTTGAATGTGACTTGTTCCCAAATTTAACAAGAAATTATGAAATATTAGAGTTTTCTACCAAAAAAAGGTCCCTTTGTTCAACCTCGATAGACGCATCGTTAACGTGATATTTGAGTTTGAATGTATGAAAACGTGGTCAGAAATGCAGATTTTTCAATTACGATATTCAAGGCGAAAAAAAAAACTATTTCAAAGCAACTTCATTCTTGTTAGGCATTCAAATTTTGTTAGGCATAAGAAGGTTATCAAATGTGTCAAGTTTGATTGATTTCCCTGTAATTATTTCGGAAATATTAAATAAAACGCACCATCTTCAGGGTCCCACCTTTAGGGGCCTGTAGCTCCCTTAGGAAGCGTTTCCGGACCCACATTCATGGGAACTTTTTTTCTTGTTTTGATGAGAGGAAGCTGCCCTAGAACGTTGTCGGTGTATTTTCGGGACACCCTGTATGTATAATAACTCCAAGGGTCCTCTGAGCAGACGCAGAAACAGTGTCAGTATGGACAAATGAGAGAGTTTCATGAAAGGTTACTCCTAGGTCCTTTGTGGCAAAAGATCTAGTCAATATGGTGTTGTCAAGCTCGCAGGGAAATCGGTGGGGGTGTTTCTTCCTGGTGAAGCTAATGATGCAGCATTTCCCAGGGTTCAGCCGCAGATCATTTATGTTGCACTATCTCAGCACTGAGATCCCGTTGAAGTATCTCGCAGACGAGACGCTATCGGCAGCAATTCTTCTGTAGATTTTCAAGTCATCCGCAAACAGCCAGTGTGTCCCCGACAACTTCATCATCAACGATGTCGTCGACGAATATCAGGAAGAGCATCGAGGCAAGATATGTGTCCTGGGGAACACCACTGGTCGGAAAGTATGGGATATTGGGGCTTTTGGGGTAGGCTTCAAGTGTTTTAGGCCTCCCAAATTGAGAAAACCGCAAAGCAACAGTTATTTTTGGACAAGGTAGCAATTGAAGGGCGGTCAATTTATCTATCACACAAAAGCGGCCAACAGGTCAGAAACGGTCCTGATAGGAACCGTCGATCCGAAGGAGATCCTCCCCACAAATAATCCCATACAATTATTAATGTTTATTCATGAACTTTTCTAGAAGCTTGTCAAAGGTAGAGTTGAAAGCTGAGATTTCCGAGACCATTAGTTAAGTTAATTGGTTTCGGCTTTTGACGCCGCGCAAAAGAGTTCCGCTAATTATTTGTACGCTGCTTGATTGTAATTCGTCTTGTTATCGATCAACAGTGAAGCCATCAAAGGGAATTATTAAAATAAAACCGAATTTGAAGGGTTGCTAAAAAGCCGGGGGCACGAAGCCTTTCTTGGGCGAATGCGAAATTAAGGAAAGATTTTCTCTTCCTCCCGCAGGCATCAGGGAGCGAGCGCCTGGTTTTGATGGCAATGATGTGTGTAGCACATAATGCTCGTATATTGTTCGGTTATTATATGGCCCAAGACATCGATTTCCAGTGGGCGGAATCTCAGTAATTTAATTTCGAGAAAATTAGTTGTAAACGTAACCGTGTCTCACGAATTGGATCTAATGGATTGAGTGAGCTTTTACCTTTGATCCTTTGAGATGCGGAACGCACAATTTTGAAAATTATCGAGCCGTATAACGATAATTATTATTGTTCATTGGATACTTGGGAACAGGTAGGTACCAATTTAATTCGCCAAATGACTTCCCTCCAATAAGCGGGGATCAATGACATTAATTTCAAAATGTAAGAAAACCAAAGACCTAAACATGCAGAGTGGTTCTAAATGAAAGGAAACGACTTTGATACTGTTTCCTTTAATTTTGACTCAAGGTTGATGTTTGTTCCCTAAGCTGAAAACAAAAACCTAAATAAGGAACGAGGGTGTTATGGAGTATACAGGGACTTTATATAATATTACATTGGCATTGTGGTGAATCCAGAAAGATGCGATACCTGAAGTCAGTGAAGTCCCCATGGTAGAAATCAAAATCGTGATTTTTGGATCCTCGCTCATGTCGACTGCGACTACTGTGACCAGTGATGTAAAACTTGTATTGAAAATCCCACGTCTCTGTCTATTTTCATGCGTAATTCGCACCTTGTTTACGCCACATAAATCACACAACAAAATATCTGACGCCGCGCCATTCAGCAGCAACGCCGAAGGCGAAGCCCGTGGTGCTCGGAGCAGTAAGGCAAGCCAGTTTCCCTCTTCCGTCTCGCTGCTCACTATACAAATTTTTACAGTTTGCCAAGTGAGTTGTTGAGTACTCGCAAATTTGTTTCTGGACGAGTCATAGTCATACACAATATTTTACATGCCAAATATTCCATTTTTGTAGTGTAGACCAAAAATCATCATCAAACCGGCTCAGCTTGACGTCTGTCGCTCTTGACAGGCGCTTGTAGTTGATAGCGAATGTTACCAACACGCAAACAAAAAAAAAACAAAATCTTTCATGCGACTACGAACAAATCTCAAACCTTGGAAAACAGCAATATTTGAGTTTGTGTGGATCGTTTCAATACCACATATACCTGAGTTTGTATCTTATTGGCAAAAATATATACTTACTTACTTACTTACTTACTTACTTACTTACTTACTTACAGGTTTCCTCAAAATAGAGATGGAGAATCCGCGATTCCGCGCAGCTGTTTTCGGCACGTTCTGCGCACAGTGTGCCATAAGTGATCGCGCCATTTGTATTTACATTGCTCCGCCGTGTTGAAAAAGCGTTTTATTTTTTGAATTTTGAAGTCAACCATGCTAGGAAAGTCGCTAAAGAATATAACGAACTTCTCAATGAATATTGCAAATGAATATTCCGCAGAGAAGAATTTGCCAGAGAGGCATTTGATGCGCGTATACAACTATTTTTGTAATGGATATATCAACGATATATGGACGTGCGCAGAAAGCACAGGGCCGCTATTCTTGAATCGTGTGAGAAAAGTCCATGGAAGTTTTGTATAATCCGTACTACACTTCTGTAGCGAAAGTTGCCTAAAAACCACGACTTTAGGCAACATTCGCTACAGCAGTGTACTGCGGAATGTATTTCACTCCCAGGGACTTTTCTCACACGATTCAAGAATAGCGGCCCAGGTAAATGCGTGTCCCATGTCCGACTTTTAATATTTTTTATGGTGTATTATGGCCATCACTATAAATTTGAAGTGTTTTATGCAAAAATGTGGTCAAGTGTACCCTTGAATTAATTATACTTGATGAACTAAGCAGGAAGCTCCCTACTATTATAACGCTGAAGGGCTTGTGGTTCTTTTTGCTTCTTCGACTGTCACGTCGTATTTTATGGATCCATGCTTAGGGACACATTCGCTGTATAACTTGTGGACTTGCATACTGGCCCACAACATTTACTTCCCATAACTACTTGTGAAAACTGTATAAATACCAATAATAACATCATCAAAACACACGTTCGGCTTATGGAATAGAGGCAATGTTGGCACACTAGGACTGCGACGATTTACTGCGCAATCGAACGTGACGTCACGGGCCAGAAAGAGACGCTCAATTTAGGAAACCTGTATTGGCGAGTAACATTACCGATGGTGGCGCTGCTGATGCGCTTCGCATGTAAACAAACATGTCGGATAGAGCACAGATTGTTGCCCGCGCGTTTAAAAATCTCATCAGTAGTAAGCGGTTTTTGATGTCCTCTGGACGTGAAACGTGGTTAATAGACCCATTCAGTTTTACCTGGTCTGCGCGCGCATCTGCACGACTCGGTGCCATGATAACGGTGCAGGTGAAATGGTGAAAAATGACATCCTTGGAAAAATCAAAGTCAAAGTGTCAAACAGTCAATGTGATAGGTGTACGGTATATACGCGGGATCCCTGCAAACATCACCTTGAAAGAAGAGTGGTTAAAAGCAACAAGATGTGGTTAGAAGTCCCCGATCGCGGAAAACACGGACCACGGACCGTAGCTAGTAACTAGCTCCCAGACCGCCAGTTCCTTCGAGTGTTTCTGTCCGCAATAGTGTGACAAATTCTTACAGGTCGGCCTGTCTTTGACTACTGTCACCTTCTGGGAGCATTTATAGGTCACAGTCGTAGTTCTCTAGGCCCTCGAAGAGTTGCTGTCGGTGACAAAGGATGCAAAGCTTCCATGAGGTTGACCCGGAATACATGTTCTGTAATAGGTGGGAATGCTGCTGACCTGTATGTTTTGCGGTTACACGGTCTCTGCCTCTTCTTCCTTTAGAGGGGTAGCCCTGGCACACATCATGTTCCATGTTGAGTGGAGGTCACCTCATCATTCAGCAGTGAATTCTCACTAGCGTAAACGTCAAAATGACGGCAGTTGAAGTCTTAATCCACATGCTCCGTCAAAAATGAAACAGGGAATATCAGAAGCGCAAACCTCATGCTGAATTTCCCAAGATGTCGTTCAGATGCGCGCGCAACTCACTTTGTGTCTCTTTTCTCACACAGATTTCTGTATAAGTCTGTCTCTCTCGTTTTCACCGAATAGGTCTATTAGTATTGCGGTGGAACTCAAAAATGGCAGAAGCGCAATTGAGTGTTATGGAGGTTTTGAATCACTTGATGGACTCAACGGATTCTCGATGTATCGTGATGGGAGAAGAAATTCTGAAGTCACAATTTCTTGTGTTGTGTGGTCGAAAGCGAACCGAATCAAGCATCAATTTAAACATAGATATTTTTAGATTGTGTTTACAAACAAGCGCATTGTATGAATTTCCTCACTAGGTAACTGGGAATGTAATTAAAAAAAATAGTAGTAGCAGTTTCTGTGAAATTGGAACGTTCAAATGCACTTGCAAAGCAGGTCAGTCCAGGACATGCAAAAATATCGCAGCTGTGCTTCTTCGATGCAGCCATATAAAGTTCCCATTTTCAGCGACACTTCCCAGGCTTTTCTCGTAGTCATATTTTCCACAGTGCTGAGTTTGTTTGTCATTTTGACTACCCAACTTGCGTCTTTCGCTTTCGACGGGAAACGGTGAAAATGTAACTATTCCTTTTTCCGGTTTCCACAGGGCGACTCGCACTCGGGAACACAACTAATTCTCCCCCACTTTCTGTCACTATCTATCTTGCCACCTTCCATTCTATGCCACTTTTGCTTGCCAGTCGTTCTACACGTGCCACTCTAATTTAAAAATGCAATGCTTTTGCAATCGACGACACCTAATATATTCAAGCTAATGAAACGTGCGTGGCTCACATACTTTTTTGGAAAAAATTAACGCCGCGTTAAGTCAGATGGAATCCAGTAAAGTCCCCCAACACCGTAACGCTCATAAGAGCCCACACAAATCTGCAGTTGATCCGTGCACAAACGTCGTTTACATGTTGGCCGTCAGATGGCGTATTCGATCTTGAAACTCGCCAATAGTCTATCCGCTAGCTACTATTCTGTATTTTTTCAACAGATCGAATTCTTTCAAGAGTTCTAAACGGTTAAGGTCTACAAAATGGATATTTTTTGTTGGGCACGCCCAAAAGCGGCGAGGGGTTATCCCTTGCACCCCCAAGGGAGCTAGCCTCTCGCTGTTCAGATTTCATTTTCGTAACATGAATGATCGGTACAGAATTGCAAAAGGATAAGGATGCCATGAAAAAGCTTTCTTGAAGGTGATGTGATGAACAATGGAAATACAGCCCTTCAAACGTCAAAAAAGACGATTTTCGTGGAGGCACAACTTTCACAATTTTCAACCGATTTTGCTGAAACTTTAGCCAGGCCCCTCTGTAACAAGCATCTAGAACAGATAATTCCAATTTCTGGCCGAGTTTATCAGTGCAAGGTTACTGGAAATTCTGACATACCCCCTTATTTCTCAACTCCCAGGTCACTTTCGATTTTCGTACCATCACTAAATAACAAGTATTAATCTTCGATAGCCACGTTCCTCGAGATCACATATGTAGTAGAATCCTTAGGTGCTATTTCCGTGCGAATTGTTAAAATAGTTATTCGTGTACCATGGGAATAAAGTGGCACTTTTTTCGCTGTGCGAGATTGCGACCGAGGCCGTAGGCCGAGGGAAGCAAGCACAAGGGGAAAAACGCACTTTAGCCCAAGGTGGATAATGTTTTTTGCACTGGCGAGTGCAAGACTGAAAATTTCGAGTTATTGAGTCGTTGAAAAATTGTCATGGCAGCGCTGATTACTTGGTTGTACGTCGCACGATCTACCATGCGATCAACAAAATTCGGAATTGGGCTAGGCTGTGCCCCAAGAAAGCAGCTTGACATCCTGAAATTTAACCAGGTCATAGCTTACTAGAACGCATGGTAGTTACTAGCATAAAACAAGTATTTATTGGTTTTGGTAAACGTGCTAATTTTGTTGTTCTTGTAGTCTTTCGTGTTCCCTACCAATTGAAGTCAATTTTGCATCGCATCAAGTAGTTACGTCAAAATAGAAGGTGACGTCTCCTCTGACGGATCAAATTTCAAAGAGCGCTCGTTGCCATGACAACTTTTTTGCCCAAGGGCTAAGAAGAGTCACTTTAGGCCCTGTTTTGAGGTCGTAAAATAACGCATTTAATATAACGTATGGTCCGAATGTTTTGGGAAATCGTTCAAAGCTAATAACTTTTTTCTGAATAGTCTGTATTTTTTAACTTGGATGCAAAAATTAACATCATATATAACAATGACAAATTCATATTCAACATATTGATAATGGACCATTATCTTCGATGGATTTCAATTTCCTTCTGCCATGTTCCATGATTTTCTGTATCAATTTCTCCAATGCGAAATTCTCTAACGTTATTGAAAAATGCGACGCCGTAATTGGTCTTCATTTGCAGATTCCCATCCCTGGTCGTATACTATCCTGCTTAATCCTCACCAAAAATCTTATATTGGTCGAGCTGGCGGTACACTGGGAGGCAGGAGCTTAGAGAAACTGATCCTGCTGTTGTCCAGAGAATGATCGAACATGGCGGAAGAAAACTGAGAGCCATCAATGATAGTGGCTCATCTCCAATATGTTTAAGAAAAGAAAAGCCAAGATGCTAACCAATATCAAAAAGAAAATGAGGAAGCTGGAGAAAAGACTAGAAGAATTCTCCGAAACAGTAAGCACACAATATACTTATGCAACACTAGAATTATCTGTTTCAGTTTTTTTTTCATCGATTTCATCGATTTCAATCCGAAATTGGAATGGAATCAATCGAGAGAAAAAACCAATTGATCTCATTCCGAGACAAATGCCTATTCGTTCAGTTTCAATCGAAATTGGAGTGAAAGTAATCGAATCATTATCTTACTCTCGAAAGTATTCGAATACTAAGTATTCGAATCCATGTATTCGTGAAAATTAATACCGTTTTTGAATACCCACATAGATTTAGGTACCTTTTTACGTACTTTATCAAGCTGTATTGGCTTGATAGTACTTATTCCGCAATAAACAAAAATATCAATAAACATGATTTCATTGTACACGAAAGCTTTTTGAAGACGTTCAAGAATAGCACCCCAGGTCGGTATAAAAATGTGAAAAAATTCTGATTCGGAAAAAAGTTTATTCTGATGGAAATTGAAATAAAAACAAAATATTTGAGGAGCTTGTGGTGTGGTGGTCAGCGCGCTCGACTGCCATCCCAGGGGTCGCGGATTCGATCCCCGCTGCACGCTGGGGACCGATTTTCACCTCGAAAACAAGCTTCTTGGTCTAGTTGAAATGATTGCTAAATGCCTGTCGTAAAATACGAACGATAGTGCCGACCCCATGCGATGTTGGTGTTTGTTAAAAATCCCAACACTGTGTTGGAACACACGGGGGTCCGGCGAAATTTCCGGTATAGTGGAGGGAAGCACAAAACGATAATGATTTTTTTTTTAAACGAAGAAAATTCAAAAAATAGAAACTCAGGCCTCAAGGAACAAAAAAATCTATTTGAATAAACTGTTGAGCATAAACAAAATAAAAAATTCAAAAAAGAAAAATAATTCGGGCTTTGATGCCATTAGCTTTGAAAATAACAAGAATCTAAAGTGAATCGTCCCTCAAATTTTGCCTTATTGGCGAATTATCATTCAGTTACTTATCCGCGAAAGGTCGATGGGTGTGGGAACGAAAGAAAAGTGAGCAAAAGAAAAGAAACTCGTGCTATTAGTGTTTCAAAAAAAAATCTTAAAAACTGCGCAGTTCTGGCAAATTCTTATTTTGAAATTCACCCTACTACTGTTACTGTCAGTAGGTACCTACCTACTTTTCCTAGATTATCAGAATCCATGGATTCGAAGTCAGAATCCAGGGATTCGAAATCAGAATCCATGGAATCGAAACCAGAATCCATGGATAGTTATAGAGTCCTTCGAATCCATGTATTTATGTACTCTTTTCCAAACTTGGATTCGAATACCAATACTCTTTTTGCTGTAGAATCCAGAGATTCTAGTATAGTATTCGAATACTTGGGATTCGAATACTATGAATACTAGAATATCGCAGAATAGTAACTTGAGTAGGATTCAAGTTACCGGGTATTCGAATATGTACTACCCAAGTCTGTTCGGGACTCACACAATTTTTGGTTCTAGGCAGTAATTCCTCACGCGTCACGCGATAGCTCGTCTTCGAACTCTTCATAATCGGAATTTAACCCTGAAGAACCACCCGAAACTGCCTCGCAAGTCAAGGAAGTTGATGCTACTTCAATACCTATTAGGCACACATCCAACTGAAAAAGAAGTCGAAGGGCCCGAGATTGCGGATGACATAGCCACTCCACGGCAACGTTACCTCACCGTTGGATTGGAAAACGAACGCACGAACTCTGAATCGATGGAACACTCCCAAAAATTGCAGAACTCTGAAGGGGTCCAAGCTCAACCCAAATTTCAAAACGTTTTGTCTCCTGCAGATCTGAAGAAAAAAACATTTCTTCAAAATATTCAAGAAATGTTGGGGAAAAACCTGACTGACAAAAAAAAGACAAATTAATTGTGGCTATCGTGCAACGCTGGAAAACTCATCACCGACACTTATCACACCATTATCATATCTTGTCACAGACGTCACCAACTTGAACATCATCTGAATTCGAAAATGCAAAAAGTTCCTGAAGCTCAACCAATCGATGAGTTCCTTTACGGCACAGCCCTCGGGGAGAACTGTAAATCAGCGAAAACCCTGGAACAATCTGCTAAAGAATTTCTACAAGCGTTATCCACGTCTTTAATCTTCAAACGGACCCCCAAAAAGTGGAAATCAGCCGAAAAAATGGAGGAGGAGAACAAGAAGGACAGGCAGGCATCCTCTCGCAGCGTCGTGAAAAACCAACAAGAAGAAATGATTCTGCAAGAACCATCGCTCGAAGCACTAAAGGTATCGCTTCTTTTCCAACTGTGGACAAAAATCACTTTTGACAGTCAGATCTTGAACTGGGTGTCAGGATATTAAATCCCGTTCAGGGTCAGACCTCATAAGAAGCATTTGGGCGAGCATCGCCAATCCAGTCTTTTATCTGCTAGCATAAACAAGCTGATTTCAATAGGAGCTGTTGTGACAACCAGCCACTGCGAAAACGAATTTTTGCCTCCTATTTTTTTAGGTAGAAACCCAAGGTTTAATCGGTTGATCCTGAGCTTGAAAGAACTAAACGGTTCTGTTGTCGCCCCCGCCTTTCAAAATAGACGAGTACAGAGCTGTAAAAAATTTTTTATTTTTTTATATGGCTAACTTGATCTCAAAGACGCTCATTTCTTCATTCTTGTACATCATAGCCCCAGAAAGTTTTTGAGGTTTCAATACAATAATATTATACATGAATTCATTTGCTTACCAATGGGCCTTTAAACGGCTCTTTTCGTATTCGCAAAAAAAAATATCTATAGCAGCAGCAGCCCACTGGAAACTCAGCCAGAATGTGAGATTTCCCACTCTACGAGTAGTTTCATGTTACAGAGGGACCTAGCTAAAACTTTCAGCAAAATCGATTGAAAATTCTTCTTCGTGAAGGTTTCTGCCTCTATGAATTTTTTTTTGGCATTTGAAGGGCTGTATCTCCATTGTACATCACTTTCAAGAAAGTGTCTCCATGACATTCTTATTGCAATTGTGCAGGGAGTGACCGCACCACTTTTGGGTGTTCCCATGGAAAAAACTGACTGTAAACTACAATAGATTGGGATTGAAAAACCTTTTCGACCTCTTAACAAATACTTAATAGTAGTTAGCGGATGGACCATATAAAGTGCTAAACAAAATAGGTGTCACCCTGCAAAATTTGACCCAACTTTGAAACCAGGCAACTTCGAAATTCTACAAGCAATTCAATCAATTTTTAGACGTTCGCTAGCCCAGTCCTTAAGGACGGAGTTGAATTGGTAAAAGAAGCGTTGCGAAATCAATCCGTCTGGGTTTATTCCTTGACGGATTTTTACCATTTTTGTCTCTTTCGGAAGCTACAAGGATGTACTTGGGTTTGAGCCCATTGGCATTTCCAAAATCCAAAAAAAATTTTTTTTCGAAAGCTAGAAGGATGTACTTTGGTTTGAGCTCAATGCCATTTCCAAAATCCAAAAAAAAAAAATTCTTTTGGATTTTGGGAATGCCAATGAGCTCAAACCAAAGTACATCCTTGTAGCTTTCGAAAGAGACCAAAATGGTAAGAATCCATGATCATTAAGGAATAAACCCAGACGGATTGATTTCGTAACGCTTATTTTACCAATTCAACACCGTCCTTAAGGTATTAGTCCGTATTTTTCAAATACATGAAGTATTGAGCACAATATTTCTACAGAGTGTTCAATAGTCTGGTGCAAAACTGAAAGTTGGACATGCTCCCTCTTGAACAATTTTTTTTTTACTGTACTTCAACACAATAGGCAGGAAGGTAGACCTCATACCTCGAGACGGTTTTTGAATTGTCGGTGTATCTCTTTTATTTACAGGGCGACCTCAAAAAGTGAACTTTTTTGTAATGCATTAATAACTATTTTCCTCGTTACCCGATTTTCAAAATTTTCGGCTCATTTTGAAACTGAAACGTTAGGTAGGAATACCAAAAGATCAAAATCAACTCAAGACAGACATTCAAGATACAAGATGCATGGAAAAAGGACCCAAACCTGAACTTCTCTCGGAATCTAGGTTGAGAGGAGAATCGAATGAAAATCAACTTACCTTCTGAAGTACCATCAATTCTGAATACTTCAATGTGCTTTTTTCTTCTATGGGACTAGAATTGCTAGTTAACAGGCCATATTTAAATTGTTTGCTTTTGAACGAGAAATATCGCCTTTGTGCACCTGAAAATGTTCGTAACCAAAGTAACAAAAGCCTAATAATCACTAACAAACAATGATCGACAAGTGAGTGATTGTTTAGATTTTTGTAACGTTGGTTACGAGCAGCTTCATGTGAGAAAGACCCCGATTCTCCTCCGAAAACATGCGGTTATAATTTGGTTCCTTTCACTAACAATTCAGGTCTCATGCAAAGAGATGATACCTTGACGTGTTCAGGATGAATGATTCTTTCGAAGGTGAGTTGATTTTCATCTGATTGTCCTCCCAATTCATATTCCAAGAGCAGTTCAGGTTTTGGTCACTTTTTATGCAACCCTGTATTTTTTGTTTGCCTTGAGTTATTGATTTTGATCCTATGATCCTACCTGAAGCTTTAGCTTTTATATGAGCCTGAAATCTTGAAAATCGGTCAGCGACTAAGAAAGTTACAATACCAAAAAGTTGACTTTTTGAAGTCAATCTGTAAATTGAAGAGATAAATAAACCGGAAATTCAAGAGCCCGCCCGAGGTATGAGTTCTACTTTCTTGCCGATGATGTTGGAATCCAAAAAAAAAATTCGCTCAAGAGGGAGTATGTCAAACTTCCAGTAATTTTGAACCAGTCTATTGAACACCCTGTAGAAATATTATGTGGAATACTTCATGTATTTAAAAAATTCGGACTAATAGCTGAAGGACTCGGCTATCGAACGGTCTAAAAATTGATTGAATCGCTTGCGGCATTCAAAAGTTGTCTAGGTTCAAAGTTAGGTCAAATTTTGCAGGGTGATACTTATTTTGTTGAGTACTTTAGATTGCCATAACATCATTTCATTTGTTAAAGACTCTCGGTTTCTTGTTCGTATGCTAAACTTCGCTACATCATCTTGGAGATTTGTTATACCAATCGTTAACTTTAAAACCCTATACATATATTTTTTTGTCGGTCTAGGCCTGCATTCATGAAGTTTCTGTATGATTCTGAAATGTAGAAACTCGTCAATGCCGGACGGAGGTACGTAGAATGAGATTTTGTAATTTTTGCACATTTGATGATTTCCATCAGATATAGTTTTTTTGATTGTTGTGGTTACTGTTACTATTACCGCGATTTGCGCTTCTCATTAAAAGAAAACAACTTGTATGGATATTCGTTTACTGAAAATGCTTGTATCCTGACGATAGATTTCGGTAAGAGGAGGCGACTTTTGTTTTCAATAATTTGAACAATTGTTCAAAAATATATGCTAAAACTAATTACTTTCAATTGAAAAAACTTAAATGTTTAAAAGCCGAAAGTTCAAGTGGCGACGGGCCTATTGTGTCAAATTAAGTGACACTAAGTTGTTTTCTAATTAAAAAGCGCTAAAGCAAAACATCACAGGACAGCGTAAAAACAAAAGATTTCTCCAAGCAATTAGTGAACTCTTCAGTTTACGATGGTAATTAGCGTGAGATATATTTGCGATTCTGTGCCCGCTCCTGTGTTGGAATCGCTCGATAGGAAACTGTTTCTGAGATTGTGACTATTTCACTATTCCCTGAACTGGCTTGCTGTTATAATAGGGTAGTGACCACCATCGAAAAATATAAAAAAAAATCATACTAATCGAATGTAGAGCCTTAATAACAAGCTACGCTTCGTGAAAATTCGAAAAAATTTTTTCCAAGTGTCTCAAAATCTGCCTTGAAAGTGGCTACTTTTCGGAACGATTTCAAATCTACCGAGCTGTAAGGCGGGCTGTGACGTTTCAATCTTTTGACAGTAGTGGGGATGACCCCACCTCCGTTGCCTATGTGTCAGTGTTGATGTTGACATTTGCCAGCATAACATAACCATTAAAGTCTGATGTAGTTTTGAAATATTCATAAATCATGAAAGATTTCACCAACTTTCCATATTTTCAAGCTAAACAACTCAACAACACGAATCACCGCACAGATACACAAAGCGTTAACAATATAACAATCAGCTGTTATGATGAGCGTTGACGGGTTGACGCTAGTGCTTTTTGTAGTAAGTTCTGTAATGTTGTCAAGCCTGCTTCTCCGCCTATGAAAGATTGTGACGTCATCGCGCCAAATTTGAAATGATCGGAAACTTTCATAATTTTTTTTTACCAAGAAAACTTACGAAAAAAAATCTGTCAACTATATAGCGTCACTTATCAAGAAGTGACGCTAGAATCGGTCACTACCCTATTCCCAAATATTTACTACGTTTTCATGGGTTTTGAATTCGAACTGAATCCATCCAGTGTTCAATAGGGTACCTGTTTTCATATTGATGATAATAACAATAACAATAATAATAATAACATTAATAATAATAATAATAATAATAATAATAAGTCTTTATTGTCTAATGACGGGGCGAAATTCAGCTGTTCTTCCATTAACCCTTCCATTTCATGAGAGCATTCAAATCGTTTGTTTGGATACTGCCTGAATTTCTTTTTGACATCAGACAAATCGGCTCGCAAACGTCAGACGTCATTAGGATAACAACTGTCAATGTGAAACTATAACCTAACCTGTCATGCAAATACAGCTTCGTGTTACTTTCCCGGCCCCCACCAACATGGAAGGGAAAGTATAGTAATCGTGCAGAAAAAATGTTTGCAGATTTTGCCGGATACATCCATTTCAAGGTCCCCCAAGACGAATAAGATCATTTCCAGAATGGTGTCTGTCTGTGCGTACGTGGCGTGGGTGCGAGTGGGTGTGGCTGTAATCTTCCATGATAACTGCCGAATCGTTGATCCGATCGACTTGAAATTTGGTATTCGGACATTGTTCTGCTGTGGAATGAGCCGACTAATTTTTGGCTGTCATCTGTCAAACAGAAGTGTCACGATCAGAAAATGACAGAAGCTGATTCTCACGGAACTTGACTTGCAGTATGTCATTTGAAAACTCTTGAAAAACTGTATTCAGAACTGTCGAAAGCCTTATCTATCTGATTTAAGCCAACACTTTTGCGGAGGATACTTTTCAAAAATCCACCTATTGACCCGCAGGTCAGGTCGTGTCGATATAGAGCCTTAGTGGAAAGAAATTATCCATGATCTCGCATGGATCATTTATTTCCATAACATTGACTACCTGTCCGCATTAGCCACAACTTTTCAACTGCAGCGCTTGTAAATTTCAGCACTTTATCGGCGATGTTGCGCTACGCTCATTGTTTCGCTACGCTAAATTCAATTTTTGTGAAATTGTAGTTGTCATCGTTACTAATGTCCGTATTCATAGTCGTTGTCAAGTGCACCTTGTTCAAGTATCACTTTTAATCAAGCTGTAACTCAAGTACGATTTCTGTTTCATGGACATATTTTTGGCTATTCCCGTGAAATAGTATTCCTCGAGGAAAGCCGAAGTTAAAGGTGCGTCCAGTCAGCTTATTTAGCCGCAAGTTTTAATCTTAGTCGCAAGCGCAGCGACGCCCATTGGCTGTTACGAACCAGCCTCCTCAGAACAGCCAATAAGCGGTGCAGCGCTTACGACTAAAATTAAAGCTTGCGGCTAAATAAGCTGACTGAACGCACCTTTAGTCTATGAAACAGAATTCGTACTTGAGTTACAGCTTGATTTAAAGTGGTACTTGGACAAGGTGCACTTGACAACGACTATGAATACGGGCAATGGGCATCATACAAGATTTTTGTCAACTTGACATCGCAGAGAAAAAGCTATCGATTAGCGTCCCAAATCGACAGTTTCTCTCTGGGAAGTATTACCAGTGACGGACAGACGGTCGAAGTACATCAGCTAAAAGAGCAATTCGCTTTGGATTCTTTACAATCATTTTAAGAATTTGCCTTGGCCGTTTTTCTTAGCTACGCTTTCGGTGATCGGCGCTCGGCGGTTTAAACGGCATCCGCGAGATACGTCTTGAAAGATCACAGATGTTAAGGTTCAGAAATGATTGTACAAGTGCGTGGAGTACAATTTCCGGTCTTGGTCTCGGTAAAATCTTTGGAATCGTAAGCGCTTACCGCCCAGCAGAATTGTTTTGTCTACGACGTACGCACACACGCGCGCGCACACACATACACACATAGGAAGGAATGCATCAAAAACAAAATAGCGTCCATTCCACACCATCCGATAAAATAATAGAGTAATAACTCACATTTTAATAAATAAGAGTCTCTTGCACTACAGAAAACAAAACGAAGTGATTTATCAAAGCCAATAAACATTTAAGGTCAATGGTGAATTGATGTCAAAGCTTTTTCTTGTTTTTCTGATTAGGCATACGACTAAGAAACGCCAGGCTATTTACAGTGCTAAAGGAAGCCTTAATATAGCACAGATGATTTATATTTAGAACTGCTGCTAAAATTTATAAAATTATTTAACAACAAATGGTCTATTTTTGGATCTTGCCGCTTGCGTGGGCAAGGTGATAATTATATTATGGCGTTCGGAATACCTAATCATTGCTTTGATTTGTACGAATTTTTGAAGAGGACGTTGATCATTTAATTGAAGTTATGATGACATAAGCCGAGGTGGATTCACAACGAAAATGAGTGGTAATATTAATATAGATACCTAGGTGTGAGGGAACAACACCAAGTCGAGCTGAATGAAGTACAAGGTGTCGCTGCGACGAGGCGATTTTATGTTACAATTCAGAACAGAGACGGAAAAACTGAGTTAATCACTAATCAGTACGTCGTCGCGTCGGTACAATTTAGAAGAACATCAATGCCAATATTTAAGATAAAAAACTTGCACGCGCCTCTGCGTTTCGTTCCAGTCCAGCGACCCACCCGTTATGTAACTTATGTAATGCGAAGTATGTTTGGGAATGTTAAGGACGGAGTTGAATTGGTAAAATAAGCGTTGCGAAATCAATCCCTGTGGGTTTATTCCTTGACCCTTGACGGATTCTTACCATTTTGGTCTCTTTCGAAAGCTGCAAGGATGTCCTTTGGTTTGAGCCCATTGGCATTTCCAAAGTCCGAAAATCAAGAAAATTATTTTTGGATTTTGGAAACCTTAGGAAATCTTGGAACCTTGGAAACTATGGTAAAAAATGATTAAGATGGGAAATCTTGCGTCGCGGTCTTTTCCCTGGAATTATGGGCGTACGGGAAGAAATACATATGGAAATTGTCTATCACAAAGTTGTAGAAAATTCAATGATCTACAAAAAAATTCCGAGCGCATAATATGTCAACTTCTTCAGTTGAGCCGTGTTGTTTATGGTTGCCGAACAAGACTGAATTTTATTTTAAACAAAGGAAGGACATAGACGAACTTCATGACCCCGGCAAACAAAACATCTAACCATCAAGAATATCGAAATATAGAAATTTACTTCTACCATTTCGGCACACGTTCCTTCGGATGGCAAGTTAAAATTTGAGGAAAAGGTTGAAGAATTAAGATATTCTCTCTAATAAGGGATTCATTTAGAGCTCCATCATTTGAGTCTGGTCTCGATAAGCTAGGCCGGTTACTCATTTTAAAGTGGAAAACTCTCGGAAAACTTGAAGAATCTCAAGAGAAATTGCATGAAACTGTTCAAGAATTAATTACCCTTCGTTTATAAAAGACGTTAGTATAAATCTGTTCACAAGCTAAAAAGTTAGAAATTTGCAGTTTTTCATTAGTAACCAAATTATGTAGAAAGAAAAGCGAGTGAGGCAGTCAGACGCATTATACATGGATAAAGGTAAACGATCTGAAACTGGCACCACAGAAAGAAACTGGCACCATAGAAAGATTGAAGATAATCTGCAGGAAATTTAAAATTTTGAAAATTTGAATTTCCCAGGAAAACGTCAAATCTTTTCCCAAATCATCTTATTATGAAGATCGTCAATTACGGCTTCACTTTAAGCTCCGTCATTCAAGTCCGGTTTCGATAACCCAGGCCTGTTTTACATTTTCAACGGGGAAATTGGTAAGAAAATTGTTGGAAAATGTTCAAGAGCTTTAAAAAAAATTGATGAAAATCTGTTCACGGGAAAAGTTGGAAAATTTGCAGTTTTTCCAGATATGAAAACTCGGAAACTGTGGGTCCGATTTTGAACATTTTTCCTCCAAAAATTATTTCAGTCTTTTCTCCAATTTTCATTCCCAGCATGTCTGCACCTAAAATGAATATTTCGTGGGGCTCATCGCATGTCAAAGTTTGCATTGCAGTTTTTTCAAATTCACGGAATGTGCTAATTTCATTTTGAAAAAATTACCGTCGGAAGACCTGAGCAGTGCCGATTTTGAAAATGAGTACACGACGCCCAATCCAATACACTTTCGATATCAGTTTGAATTTTTTGAAAAAAGTTGATCCCCGAGCAGGAATGAATTTTTGGGTGGAGTCCTGCATTGAAAGCGATCGCCCTGGTCAAATCACGGGCGAGAGGCCCTCTCGGATGGCAACGGCTAGGAGAAATTTTGAAAATTCATAACGCTCGACTGGAAAATGGTGGAGAATTGCAACTGCAGACTTAATTTGACTCTTTTGTTTTGTTGCTTCCTGCCAAATTTGGTCCTAATCCATGGGATAGATTTTGATAATGATAATAATTTCGTCTTTGTTACGGCGAAGTCTAGCCAATGACTACTCTACTTAACCGTGGACCGACAGCTTAACGTGCTCCCCGAGGCACGGTATAAGCGAGCTGATAGTTGAATTTCTGGTAGGTCACCCATCCAGAAATTTGACCGCGCCTGACGTTGCTTAGCTTCGGATATCGCTATCCCGACATCCGACGCTCCGCGCCACGCTTATAAACTGGTCGTCAAAAGTTAAGCATAGATCAAAATTTGCTCCAGTTTCAAGCAAGGATTTCTTAGGGAAAAGATATCCGATTTGAAAAAAATGTATGGTGCCTGGTAAAAAAAACTTTTCTTCAGCTACAAGACGCTGTGTCGACTTACGTCACCATTGACTTTGTCCACGATATACAGGATGACAAAGGAAAGAGTGTCAAAAGTGTTAATTTTTGAAGTCGTGGAACTTTTTTAGAAAAAATTCCCGATTTTTTTCCTCTTGAGTTTTAGAAAGCGGATATCAATACATATCTCGAAACGGTTTTTGACTTTTGATCGTATTTTGTTTCTTCGAAGAGTTCTTGATTTTTTTGTGAAACTTGGATTTTTTGATGCAGAATTTGCTAGGGCTGTTGCTTTTTCTTGAAAATCCACAGAAACGTACACAATTGCTGGATGGATTATACCATGAGAAAATTTGACCTCATGGGCTTCCAGAAGAGGTTATCCTCTGGCTCTGGACCTCTTCAGGGGAGATGCCCAATGAAGCATGCTGCGACATCACTTTGACACTTATTGAACCCAGCATGAATGAAAATGCAAGACTTGTAACCATACGTTGCATCACAATTACCATGGTTACCAATTAGTCCCATCATGGGTGATTGTGTTTTGTGTTACTGCCCAAGTCACTGAAAATTTCCAAAAGTGATACCTCCTAGACGAGTAGAGATAAAATCATAATTCTTTTTTGGATTTCAATCGGACACATTACTGGTCATTAAGGCATGATGTGCAAATTTTTCACGTTTATACTTTTCCAGTGGTGGGGGGTAATTTGGACGTTTGTCATGTCGGAACTTTTTTCTTATACTTGTCATCATTGAAATGTCGACATGAATATATACTGTCATTTCCAGCTGATCAATTTCAAGTTTGCGTTCGGTATTTTTCTTCCTCAAAGTCCAGATTTCCTGAGAAAACCTTTGTTAGCCGTTTACATTCATGCTGACATTTCAATGATGACAAGTACAAAAAAAAAAGTTCTGACATGACAAACGTCACAGTTACCCCCCTCCACTGAAAAAGTGTAAACGTGAAAAAATTGCACATCATGCTCGAATAGTCAATAATGTGTCCGATTGAAATCAAAAAAAGAATTATGGCTCTATCTCTACTTGTCTAGGAGATATCACTTCTGGAAATTTCCATTGACTTGGGCAGTAACAAAATCACCCATGATGGGACTAATTGGTTACCATGATAGTTTTGATGCAACGTATGGTTACAAGTCTTGCATTTTTATTCATGCTGGGTTCAATAAGTGTCAATGTGATGTCGCAGCATGCTTCATTGGGCATCTCCCCTGAAGAGGCCCAGAGGATAACCTCTTCTGGGGGCCCATGAGGTCAGATTTTCTCATGGTATAATTCATCGAGCAATTGCGTACGTTTCTGTGAATTTTCAAGGAAGAGCCACAGCTCTAGCAAATTCTGCATAAAAAAATCTAAATTTCACAAAAAAAATCAAGAACTCTTTAAAGAAACAAAATACGATCAAAACTTGAAAACCGTTTCGAGATATTGATATCCGCTTTCTAAAACTCAAGAGATAAAAATCTGGAATTTTTCCTAAAAAAGTTCCACGACTTCAAAAATTAACACTTTTGACACTCTTTCCTTTGTCATCCTGTATATCGTGGACAAAGTCAATGGTGACGTAAGTCGACAAAGCGTCTTGCAGCTGAAGAAAAGCTCTACCAGCCACCGTGAACTTCTTTCAAATCGGATATTTTTTCCCTAAGATATCCATGCGTGAAATAGGAGCAAATTCCGCTCTATGCTCAACTTTTGACGAGCAGTTTACTTTTGAAGAATTAAATGGTAAAATTTTGAACTTTGACATTTTTATTATTTGGCAGATGACAGATATAAGGCAATACTTTTGACTGTTCTGAAAAAAGTTTTTTATGGGCTTTCAAACGGCATATCGCAAGTCAAGTTCTGTGAGTTATGGCTTCTGTCATTTTTTGATAGTGACACTTCCGTTTGACAAATGACAGTCAAAAACGAATGGGCTCATTCGACGGTGAAACCATGTCTGTGTACCAAGTTTGAAGTCGATCGGATAGACGTTGCGGCTGTTATCGTGGAAGGTTACAGACATACCTACATACCTACATACACACATACAAACACACACACACACACAGACGGAGATCATTCTGGAAATGGTCTTAATCGTCATAAGGGACCTCAAAACGGATATATCCGTCGAAATCTCGAAAAAATTTTTTAGCGCGTTCATAAGATATGATCAAAAACTTTCCTCCTCTAGCTAGGCATCATGCTGTGGCCTGGTCAAAAACAGCTTCGTTTGCCTGCAGATAACCCGACCACAGCCTGCCTAAAGGAGGAAAGTTTTTGATCATACGGTACTTCCCCTCCTTGTTGGGTAGTGGGTCGGAAGAAGTAAAATATGTTGGAAAATCGTTATCCTCCATTTACTTATGCAAATAACTAAAAAAAAAGCAATAAAAAAACAAAACAAAAAAAAGAAGCCTTTTTAATCCTAGACAGCTGAATTTCAGATATCTATGGTCTCAAATCAATAGCTCGTAAGTCAAAAATGGACATTTTACAGAAGACGTAAAGAACTTTTTGGCTTTTTGACAGTTGAGAAGGAAACAACTAATTTCCTTGCCATTCTTGTGTAAGGTGGCGAGGGGGCTTTAGGAGGCTAACAAGGAGGGAGATGGTGGGGCTGAAGCTTGAAAGTTTTCCATCAGTACATTATTATTGATCCTTTTCGCTCCTTGGGGAGCATAGGGCTTCCACAGCCTGCCTTCTTTTCACGCGGTATTTGGCCTGGGCTTTAAGTTCTCCCCACGACACTCCAATGTTCTCCACGTCCTTCATGACACATCTTCTCCAGGTGTCAACAGGTCTACCCATTCCTCTCTTACCCGAAGGGTTCCACTCCAGCGCGTGACGTGCAATGTCATTTTTAGGCTTCCTGAGAGTATGCCCAATCCATCTCCAACGTCTTCTTTCTAATTTGTGTGTCGATTCGTTCCTGATTTGTAATTGAGTCACAAATCAAGAACCAGTGGACAGTTACCAAGAATTCGATTGATCTCTACGAGCCCAAAAAAGTTTTCAAAAAACACCACACGGTCAAAAATGGAGTGGTAAGGTTGAAAAGGCCTTGTAAATTTTTGGAACAATTCACTCTAGCATGATTTTCTTTGTGACCCAAACCTTAACAACAGTGGTTAATCATAGGGCTGATTTTGCATAATTTCAAAGAAAGATCTCTTGATAATGAGTGATGATATTAGCAAAGCTTAAACACAGAAGGACTACAGATAGTGTAAAGCAATCAGTCAAATACTGAATCTGTTTAAGCGTAAATAAACTTCTCGTGGTCATGGGACAATCTCATAAATTCGATTGAGAATCTTGCGAGTCATGTCACCCTGTAACGCTAAGGTCCACAAACCTGCAACGTTGAGGATTTTTTAAGAATACGCCATTACCTCTCCTGCTTTTGACCTGCAGAATTTTGAGATAATATAACATTGGTTGGGTCGGTGAGAAAATGCTAAAAAACCGCCCTACTAATTTTTTTCGTCAGTAGGATTGTAGATCGATCAATATTAGTTCAGTGTGATGATAATTATGGAAAGCTCATTCTGTCCAATCAGCGATTTTTTTTTGCAAACCGAAGCGGAACAGCAACAAGCCAACAAGGTCAATAATATTTATTCTGTTGGGTGACAAGTGAAAATACTGATGTTGATGTGCACCAGAGCACTGGCTGCATTGTTGGGTCATAGTACCTTCTCATAATGAATGACGTCGCGCATTTTAGGTTAATCAAAACAAACTTGAAAACTTCGCCTCCGGTAATTTTTGTGTGGCGCTAGTTACAACTCCGACGCTAAATTATGATACGGGCGCCTTTTATGTGGTTCCGGTTTAACGAGCAACAGTTTCTGTTTCAAGTTGCAACTCCTGAAAAAGTAGATCACATAAACGAAACGTTATACTAAACTATTCAGGTAATAATAATTAGGTACCATACCGTGGTTTCTGTTTTTCCAAAATGCTGAACAGTTAAACTACCCAAATATTTGCATAAATTCAAAGATAATACATAACTTGCAGCAATTAATCCATAGAGTGTTACATAACTGAGTACTATTATACCTACTGGTATTAAACGTGTTTAGTTTCGAATTTTCATAAATACATAATCCACAAAATCCGTAACTCGACGAGTCAAGGTCACGGCTTCTTAAATACCAATGGATTCCATTCAATTAATTTATATGATTTCAACTAAAATGTCATCAGATTGTTGCGAGAAGACATTATTGCATTTGATTGAAGAAAAAAATCAACATTTGAATCCGTTATTATTATAATTAAGGATGGAGTTGAATTGTTAAAATAAGGCGTTGCTGAATCAATCGCTGTGGGCTTATTCCTCGACAGAAATTTATCATCCAGGGGTGGGACTCACATGTGGGACTCCGTGTTCTTTGTCAACAGTCGCTTTCTAACCTGACCTTTAGCCTTGAGCAGGTACATGTAGATTCCCTATGCTAAGCGACTATAGCTTAGAAGCGACTAGCGACTGTCGATAGCGACAGCTACAAGAATGTACTTTGATTTAAGCTCATTGGCATTTCCAAAATCCAGGAAAAGCATACTCTCAACTAGCGAAAATTGGAATACGCCCGTTTGCGAAGGTCCATTGACTGGCGTTTGTTTTTGTTGTGATAAAGTGCGTAAAGAGAATAATAATAAATATCTACAATTTCGGGAAACGCTCCAAGAGTGGCAGAAAAATATTTAAAAAAAGTCAAGCCTTTTACTTTTCGAAATCTAGAGTGGGATCACTGGGATCTAAGGATGGGACCTCAAGCCTTTTATGAATTTTGTTGTCCGTAACTATTTTTGAAAACTCGTAAAACAAATTAAAAAAAAACTGTTCAAACTGTTCAATGTGTTTCATTTACCTAGGTATTACAGAGGGGGTGGAGTCATGAATGTTAAAAACCCATATTCTTCAATATCGATTGCAGAAGGTTCCAGATTTACTCAAACCGATGTACAAGAATATATAACACAATTCGTTCCCATAGATAACTTTCTGCGTGAAATTTTGTAGAAAATTGGACTTTTAAAATTTATGCCATTCACCCTGTATCAGTAAAGATTCAAAATATTCAACGGCCCAAAATAAATTCTCTTGAGTATGTTCGCCATAGTGGTTTTGAAAATCATTCGAGATAGGTGCCATGCTACAGTTTCCACTCAAATAAAATTCATTGCATTAACCGTGCGGGACCGATTTTGAATGACAATCATTGTACAATAAATTTCCACTAAGTTATACTTACAAAAATAATGATCATCAACTCGTCCTCAACATCTAGAACAAAAGAAAAATGTTAAAAAATATCTGCGAGCCTAATTCATCCGGTTTAAAGAAAAGTGAATATCATTTAAAGGTAGGTACTTGAGTACTCGAATCAATAACCGAAGATATGAAATGAATTTTTAATGTTAATTAATTCTATAGAATCCTCATTTCGAATAATCGATTCATAAACGGCTTACATACTTGAATTCCTGATCAAATTATCTTCAGCAAGTATATAAACTACGCTCGAGGACCTATTCTTCTCGCTCTGGCAAGAGATTCTTCCAGAGTCCAGACATCAGAACCCGCCACCAGACTGTTTAATTATACATGAAATACATTCTAATTATATGATTTAAGCAAGTCAAGGTTTGTCTCCATCTCAACTTCTTGCAGGCTTTATTATAATAGCGGTCACCTGTTCGGCGCTTCAACATCAGAGAGTGCGCTTTAAAAAATGGCTTCGAGAAGCTCCAAGGTTTCACTTTTTTGTCTTTTTTGAGATGGAACGGTGTTTTTTGGTAATTGTTACGTTGTTTTTAGTCAACAAACAAAACAAAGCAAAAGCTAGAGAACACTACAAGCCACTTTTTCAGAAACTTGAAATGATGACACTGATGCCTAGTATTTTTATTAATCAAACAATAGTATATTTTAAGGAAAATATGACACCTGCTTTCAACGGTGACTACAGTGACTATCATTTGTATGAGGGAAGGCACAGGGCTATATGGAGGGTGCCTTATCATAGACTGGTCAGGACGTAGGTACAGGATGATCCACCGAGATTCCTCCCCCTTGTTAGAATTTTTCTCGTTGCAATAAATTGGTGGGGAAAGAAATTTTTCCCAACGAATTCAAATACACCTTGTATCCGAGCTTGTATCTAAATATTGGAAATGATACGGCTTTTCCTTCTGAGTCCAGTTCACTTTTACACTTCTCACCCCAGATTTCTCCTCGTCAATTTTCGGCGTTTCAAGAAAAACGCACGGAACAGGTCGATTTTTATCGATGAGAATTCGGCAATACGCGTCCTACATGTCTCCATCAAAATAAGAATCGACCTGTTCCGGGGTTTTTCATGAAAAAAATTTGGCGGGGAGAAATCTGGGGTGGGAAGTGTAAAAAATAAACACTCTCTATGTGATCTTATTCAAATATCAAATTATATATCTGGACTCAAAAGAAAAAGCCGCATCATTTTCAATACTTAGCTACAAGGTGTCGGATTTTTTTTTGAAACACCTTTATACTATAAGATATTAAAAACTTTGGTGTTCAAATTTGAATTCTACGGGCGAAAATGGTTGGAAAAATTTCTTTCCCCACCAATTTATTCCAACGGAAAAAATTCTAACAGGGAGGAGAGCGGAATCTCGATGGATCACCCTGTACATGGCAGTCAATTTCTTGAATGAAATGGAATGCCCCCGGGGTTTGGCCACCTTCCACTGAAAAAATTGAAAGTTCAGTTGAAGGAGTTCCTTGTTCAGCACTGCTTTTACTCTGTTGAAAATGTATTTACATTGTGATTATGATTAGTATCTGTTACTTATTGATTGTTATGCATCCTGACGAACATTTTCAGGGTGGGTTCAGTCAGCTTACTGCCCTGTCACAACAGTGTTATTGTCAATGGTAATGGTAATGGTAATGGTAACGGTAACGCCCAGAACATAGCAAAATGCGTGGTGATATTCATAATCATGGTAATGGTAATGTTAACAGCAACCAGAAAACTTCTGGACTGTTAACATTGCCATTAACATCTTCCAATCAAATATGCCATCAGAAGCATGCGCATTCGATTTTCGATCGTGCCAACTGTCACTGCCCCACCGCCTCTTTTTCTTGTCCGTTTGCGTTTTTCTTTTTTAATAAAAACAAGATGTGCAGTATTGGTAATTGTCGTCTGCTGTCCATCGCGGCTGGCATCATGGGCAAAAGGTATGCAGAGGGGCAGATGCAGAGCAACAGCAACATGAAAAGCTAGGTGAGTTTCAGTTTGTTTTTGTTTGTCAATGTCAACCATAGACGTCAACAATGGCAAATTCTAACTATACTCTATACACTGATAGAAAGGACCACCAGATTCCTCCGCTTGAAAAGTAGTCCCGAGCGTTACCCGCGAAATTGAAAATTCCAGTTAGAAAGAGGTGCTTATTTCCGCTAATCACAGCTAAGTGCTATGGTAATTTTAAATGACACCAGTTTAATACCAATTTTAATGAATGAGAAAATATTTTTTTTGAATGAAGCTGATTTTATTACACACCACTCACAACAGCCGAGCCGACTAAAAATAACAAACATCATAGAGAAATGGAGGTTAGAAATCGTACGTAAGTGTCAAACTCGCTGAATGTAATGCCATTGGCTTGGCGTAGGAATAATTTGCCCGGGTAAGACTACCAACCGAACAAAACTAATATTAGTTCTAAACGCGCCTATGTTGTTACAGTCTTTGGTGCTTTTGTTTGCTATAGGTTACATCACTGAAATTCAAAAAAGTCCGTTCTATCGGTGTACAGACTATACCACCTCTACCGCACGAGTTGGTACCGCCCACCGCAGTGGCGCTAATTTCAAAAATTCACACCCTTTCCGTTATTCAAGAAGTCGAAGTTGTCATGCGCAAATACCAAGTTGGGTTGTTTTGGGTGGCGTGAGGTTGGCACTGGAAGCCCTGGCAACGATGTCAATTTTCAGACGGGCTATGTCAATTCGGCCATTTTGTTGTTCTTCCCGCCGAGTACCTACCTATCGTATATACGTTTCAAATCAGTTCATCTGTGTTAGTGGAAGTGTAAGAGTGATAAACATATAAGTAATCAGATCAAATAAATTAGTGACAATTATAGCTAGTAGATCGTGAGTAGATTCAGCTATGGTCGTTGATGATCGTCCTCACTCGCACTCGCGGTCGACAATTTTGAAAATCTAGGGTCCCTAGCTAACTCCCGCCAGTTTCGCCGCGCATGACAATTCACATTTTTCCAAGTCAGCGAGAAAGGTTGAATTAGTGATGACGTCAAAAGTTGGGTTTTGTATAAAAACAATCTCTGCTAGGTTGGCAGCACTTATTATCACTCCTGATTCCCACCCTCTACCCCTTCCCACATCCTCCACTGCAGCTGTCAAACAAAATGTAAAATGTATTTAACCAGCATTCCTACCCTCGAAGGCCTTTTTGGTTACGTATCTATTGATCCGCAACCGACGCACCATTTTTGAAATAAATCTTTGAAAGAAAACTCTACCTGAGATTCACTCAAAATTTTTATATCCTGAGTTCAGAAATCAGGGCAATAACGCCAACTGTATTTTTCTTGGACCAAAAACAGGAAGAAACGTTCCAATAAAGGTGGGATGAAAAATGTTCATTAGGGGACCTAAGGACCTTGGAAACCTTGCAATGTAAGCAAAATATAACTGTTCTTGCACTTCACTAGCCACACGCTCGACGATGTCAATAATGAACAAGTCAAAGAGCATAGGCGCCAGGTTTGCACCCTGGGGTGCTGCTACGCTCGTGGGTGAGAAGTGAAATGAGCAGTGGCGAGGCGACTCAATATACTGGTCCAATGACGAACAAATACGACGCCAGAAAAGTGATCCAACCCACATCAAGGCCATACGAATGCAACTTCTCAAGAAGGATGTTATGATTCGTACGGTCGGAGGCTTTTGAAAAATCTGTGAAAACTGTATCAACCTGAAGACGATTGTCCCTGGAGGAATAAAGAAACTGCGTGTAGTACGTCAAGTTGGTAACAGTGCCTCGACCGGGGAGAAATACATGTTGCTTGTCAATGATGGGCTCAACATCAACCATTATGCTTTCGCAAATCGCTATTTCAAATACAATCGCAAAGTTTGACATCGGGCAAATGGGTGTATAACTCTCGATGCGCTGGAGATTAGTGAGATTACCCTTATTATAAACTGGTGTAACCCTGCTGTTCTTCCACAAATAAGGAAATGTGGAGGACCTGAGGGACACATTAAAGATGAGGATCAACGGTTCAGTCAACTCAAACTTTTTCACTGTACGCACAAAGCAGGACGCTTTCTCAGAAAAATAATAAAGTTTCAGAAATTGATCTGACGCACCAGAGAACTGACGGCGGAATGGTGTCGATGTGGTGAAAGACCCAGCGAAGCTCTCCGTGAACGATCTCTGGTGGTCCACAGATTCGCCTATCATGGATTAAAAGCTCACTGGGATACCGCGTATTGCCCCTCTTGCCCCCTTACGAATTTGAAGAATTTGCCAGAGTCCTCCTTAACTCTAGATTGCAGGGTATCGACATAGTTCGCATAGGCTATAGAAACTTTATTCCTTACACTCCGGCGTGAATTTTTATATTCCAACCGAAGACTTTAGATCCTAGATCGCTTTAGTTTACGTAAAAATCTGTACTTACGCTTGATTTTCTTTAATGATTTTTGTAGTATACCACGCGGGGTATTTTTTTTACGACTTCTCACTTCAAGTAGGTACATAGTGATCCAAAATGCTGTATAGTAGCTCACAGAACTTCTCGCAGGCTTCTTTGCCGTCCGAAAATTCAGAGATGGAGGACCAATCCACGGTCTGAATCTGGCTGTAGATGCCGCTAAAATTGGTCCTACGGAAATTATAATTAGCCTGAGCCAAATTTTCTCGCAAGCAATTGGACCCGTTTAACGACGTTAAACGACGTTTAATTTTAGCAGGAGTGTAAAATTTTTAGGCATCTTTTTGGATGAAGATCTGAAATGGGGGAGTCACGTGGATTTCTTGACCAGAAGATTGTCTGTCTCGTGTTTTGTTCTGAGGCAGTTGAGAGCTGCTGTAGGTTCGCATGTCCTTAAGATGTATTATAGTGCACATGTTCAGTCTCTACTGAACTACGGTATCTTGTGCTGGGGAAACAGTCCTCATTTGAACACCATCTTGTTGGCGCAGAAGAGAATAGTGCGCACGATGACTTTTAACCCGGCAACGGTCAGGTGGGGTCTGAGAGACCCTAGTCAAGTTTACCGGCCTGTCATTTTTGAACGTGCCTGCTCAAATGTGCACGCGTCTCAGTAGCCTCTTTTTAGAGATTTCTCAAGCTGTCAGAGTGCGTACTTCAGTTGTAGTATGGAAGCGTACCAAGCTACAGCTCTTCAAACTCGACGAGGGTCTAAAGGTGCGTTCAGTCAGCTTATTTAGCCGCAAGTTTTAATTTTAGTCGCAAGCCCTGCGACGCCCATTGGCTCTTATGGACCAGCCTCCTCGGAACAGCCAATAAGTGATGCAGCGCTTACGGCTAAAATTAAAATTGCGGCTAAATAAGCTGACTGAACGCACCTTAATAGACCCCACCTGACCACTAACGTAACTTTTTTGTTGACTTTTATTGTGAGTGATTTTTCTGAATTTCTTTGAATTTTCTAATGAAACTACATATTTTCAGTACAATGCCTTACGAAAAAGAACAACAACACTTGTTAAATCCCCATTTCTCTAAACACGCCGTTCTGCAATGCAAGTCTTGCATGGAAAATAACGAACATGATGAATGAATATGAATTTTTTTTGTGTTGTTACATTGAAATTTTGTATTTTTCCAATTTTTCAAGTTAGTTGCAATGAGTTTGGAGTTTCTCACTCAGCAGATTTTCCATTTAGGTAATACTTTTTTGATTATACTACCCTACTTTTCTCGATTTTGCTTGAAATCAGGCAGCTCGATTTTGTACTTATGACTGTCTGATTATGTTATTTTTTGTTTTGTTTGATTCTTCATAGTTTATAGTTTACAGTTAGATGTGTGAAATACTTGATTACCTTTTTTAAAATTCTCTGTGATTTTATGAGTAATGTAGTGACATTTTAAACTTGAAATTGCAAGGTTATTATTAAAAATCTATATTTTCTATTAAAAGACGTTTACCAAGTTATGTTCGATGTACTTTGATTCAAGAAGAGCTAAAAAATATATAATTCAGTGCAAAAGGTTTGAAAACTGAATTTTAACATAAAAAGAAGCCCGGAAAAAAATAGGGTCCATCAGACCCCACCTTTACCACTCATGTAACTTTTTTCCACCTGACCGTTGCCGGGTTAAACGCGTTGTGTTTAGGGTTGCCAGATGCAAAAATTGGATTTCCAGGACATAAGCTTCCAAAAACCAGGACAGACGTCGAAAAAACAGGACTTTTGAAACTAATGATCAATTTATCAGTGAGCTTTAATACAATTAATCTTATTCAAAATCAAAATAAACTCAAATGAATAAAAGGACCAAGAAATTCGCAAAAATTTAGAATAAAGAAAACTCAAACATTTTTTAGAAACGTATTTTTGTTCGGACTTCACCGCCTCAAGAACTTTTTTATTTTTCAGTGCGAAGTAATAAGTAAGTATTAGTACCCCATTCTGATAACAAAATATCACAATGAGTTTCGAATGAAGAAAGTGGGCAAGGAATGGTGTTTCTCCTTCAACCAAATTTCTTTACGTCCACAATATGCCTCTTTGAGAAAATGCGCTACTGAGACTCACGCACGTGAAGTCATACTCACTTGTTTGGATTGTGGCTACTCTGTCACTGTGACACCAAGTGACAGATGATGATTTTTTTCTAATTTCAAAATTTTCGATTTTTTTTTTATTTTGGAGCTGCCAAGGCTCAAATTAAAGTACATCTTTGAAGCTTTCGAGAGAGACCTGAATGGTGAATTTCTGTCCAGGATATATCTAAGCCCACGGCGATTGCTTCTGCAACTCCTTATTTTCCCAATTTAACTTCATCCTTAAGTTTACATGTATTTATTTGAACTTGGGGGGGGGGACATTACGCCAGTAATAAGATCACACATCTAGACAACATGAGGTGTCCTACCACGCTACTTATTATTTTTCTGTAGGTAACTTTATAAGCGAGCATAGGCCTCGCGAAAAGTGATCATACTGACTGGACAGCCCTGTTTACCTATGGCGGACCTGTATCCTGTACTCTGTACTTACCGTATTGCAAACCGATAGACATCGACACGAAAAACGTATCAAATATTGATGCTCGATCTGCCGTATCGCAGTTTAGTAATTCCATAAAAAGGGTCCGTGAATCAATTGCCCACAACAAAAAGCGCAAATTTCAGTGCGTGGGTTTGAAAGGGCCGGCGCCCTTTCATTCAATCACCATTACAACAAGCTTGGAAAGCTCTTTCTGGATGGGGTATACGAAAGGCGAATTAAAGCTGAAATTCTGTAATTAGGGAGAGCCATAATTGGAACTGCTTATGTACAATTTATTTCACACCCACGCGTGATTGTCTCTTGGTCGACTGAAGGGGGAGCGACGCCAGTAGCGAAACAGTTTGCAACTCGGGTCGATATTTATTGGGATTCTCGGTTTCGCCGACTCGATCGCATAAAAAGGTGTGCTGCTGTCGCAAATGCGATGTTTGCGGTTCAATTTGAAAGAGACTGGTTTGGATCCGACTTAAAATTAGATTAGCTCCTCCTCATGGCGTATAGGTGTAAAATTCATCAAATAATCATATCAATTCGCCAAATAAAAATTACGTCAGCCGTGCACGATTGTGCAAATAGCGCAGTCTCGTTTTTGTATTGAATAAGATATATTTTTTGCATAATTATAATTAAACACCAACGGTCTTAATGAAAAAGTAAATATTTATACGAAAATTGTTTATGGCAATCAAGGTAATAACACCCGGCTCAAAGCATGCAACATAAAAGTTGTGTGCGTTCTTGCAGGCGGCCAGCGGCAAGCAGCGCCGGCCAGGATTGAAAAATTCAAATGAAACATTCAGGGCGCTCATTTTCTAAAAATAATCCAAAACAAGCTGGAAATAATATTGTTACCTGTAGCACCTAATTGTTGCTTTTGCTGCTATTTGTAACGAGTGAAAAAGTTTTCAGTCCGAAGCAGCGGCGCGAGGCCGATAAGAAGCAGAATAAGTAAAGTATAAAATGCACATAACTCCAGTCACGGAAGGTAGGTAGGTAGGTGTATTTATGTCGTTTTGTTGCACTTGAAAAACTCGTTATGGTGGAAGGTTAGGTACATTTTATCGATTCGCGCGCGCTTATCTTGAACTTGACGGATATATTCATTATACCATGCCAAAATTTCCAAGACTTTCACCCCCGCCCTGCACCAAGGAAACAGGCAATTGTTTCGCTTGCGGTCCGCTTTCCTTGCACAAGATTCGATTATGTCGTGCCTATGCCTCAATAACTGATGAGTGATGATGCAGTGGCGTAACCAAACAAGGTTTCCGCCTTAAAAATTATTCTTTTTTTTCTCCTTCTTCAATATTTTAACTAGTTGAAACATGCTGCTCTTTCGAAAAGACGGTATAGGGCTATACTCGGGGCTATATACTAGGATAAAATGGACGCTTTCCATTTAAAACCCTTTGTGTCGGTTTGTGCTGTCAAGACAAGTCGACTTTTGCCAGGGACATAAATGGAACACGTTTCGTACGCTTGTGTTACGAATGTCATATTTTTGGAACCGGTCTTGCGCAAAAACAGCTGTCAAAACTAAAAAAAATTCTATCAATGAATTAATCAAATAAGACGCTTGGAAGTCTTAGAAGTGTTTATCAATTTCACGTTCATCTAGATATAAATATCGCATAAATAATATTCACGTGAATAAAAACTCAGCCATTTAGTGTCAGTCTGAGTCACCGTCAAGACAAAAACGCACTAGGTAAAAATCCCCAGGAAAGTTTGTTGGTGATTGCCTCAACTCCCACCTCCGTGCGAGTCGGCTTGTGTTAGCTTGTGTCGATGACACACACCATCACAAATCAAACAGAAAGTACTTGTGCCGATTTGTGCCGACACAGCCCGCCGATTTGGGCCGACACAAGTGTCAGAAGTCGACTTGTGTCGGTAAATGGAAAGCGCCCAATATAAAGTGTTCGATAACATCAAAACGACTGAGAAAGATTACATTGCACTTGCAAAAACATAACATCATCAACATAAAACGGAAAACTATCAAAAAAACAATTTGTCATAGCGAAAAAACTCATGCAAATTTCTGCATGAATCTGTTTCGAAGTTCTTTCTTCGTCACTAACTTGTCTTCTCTTGCCAGTTTCCACCAGCTTTGGTGCTCTGATAGTTATAGATCTTCGGAACTTTCATTGATCAAGCTTTCTGTCATTTTCATTACTCTTACGTAGTCGCGAAGAGTTTTGCACAGCCATATCTATGCAATGAGCAAATCATAAAAAATACCATTCTCCCAAAGTGTGTCCTAAATTTCCCCCTCAAAATAAAAATAGACCTGTTTCGGCGTTTTCCTGGAAAAAAATTGGGCAGCTAGAAATCTGGGGTGGGTCTTTTTCAAAAAAAATCACCCCTGTATAAATCGGTTCTCAATACGGTATAGTTTGAATATAGTAACGTTATCTATCTGTGTATACTAGTAAAAGCGGTTGATATTGTAAGAAAGACTTTTACTGTCCTTTATAAAGGACGGTCAGGCTATATAGCAGATACTTTTTTGAAATTAATAAAAACCTAAAAACAAAGCGGGTCCTGATTCTCGAACCTCAGATCTATATATTTTTTGTTATTATTCCAAAACAAGCGCAGAGGCATTATTTGCTTCAGTTGCTGAAGCAAGATTTCACTACAGATGGATAAGTAAGTGAGGCTTAGGACTAATTGAGAAATAATAAAGATGGAATTTTGCTAGTACCTAGATGAGAAAAGTTCATTTTGTCCATGAATGGGGTACTTGCCAAATTTTTTTTTATTGGCTTAATTGAAAGTCTGGGCAAAAATATTGTATCCGTATTTTTTCTTTTTTCTAAATCCCCAAAATTGCGGCCGTAGCGCCTGTTTTAAAAATAAATTTGTGAAGTCACAAATATACTAAAAACTAAACGAACAGCACTATTGGGTTGAAAGCTCAAAAAACTGTTAGAGTGGCTTCACAATATTTGAAAAATACAGACGAAAAAATTTCACTAAAGTTTCTCTACTGTTATACCAACCTTTTGAAAAAAAAAATCGAAAAAAAAAATCTTTTTAACCAATGGATATATTTTCCGGAAATTTTCAGGAAATACTATTTATCACTTTTGTTGATGATTCAAAGTATTTCCGGTCAAATCTGTCTCGTTGGCAAGTATACTCCATTATATTGGTTCTTAATAAATAATTTTCGACGGATTCGATGTGTTTTCATTTTTTTACACTTCTAAATAGGGACTGGGTCTCGATGAGACGTATGTGGGTGAGACGTGTAGCCAACAACTATTATCCAAAGAAAATAAAAATCAAGTAAGCAACTGGCCTTCCTATTGGCTGTGTCACAGAAACTAACTCAGATCAAAGTTAACTTCGCTTGCTTGTAAAACTTTTTGGTGGAACTCGCAGTTAGTAATTAATTTATAAGGAAATTCAAGTATGTGGAATTGTGAAAAGTCATTTTGAAGTTTGCATCGTCATACATTCAATAGATGCGGAGAAAACCGAAAGGAAAGACGCTATGATGAACATTTGCCAAAAGCAATACAGAAAAACTAAAAATAAACTGAGCTAATGACAGACACGCGGGGAAGGGGAAAAGGGTATGGGGAGGTACACATACATGCCAAAGGAACCAAAGACGTCATCGAAACGATGGAAATGTCGAAATCAGCAGGAGCCGAGAGCGCGCCAACGTTTTATTAACTCTTTTCGCTCTTTTATCTCACGCACTTCAACATGAAAACACCAGAGGACTTCGTTTTTTGTGCACCATGCCAGGCCGCGCGGATTTCATTCTGCGATGGAAAATCCTTGGGTTTGCAATAGTAATTTGTATCCTCAGGATGGGAACTGCCTCGAACTATAAACTCGCAAATCCATTTTTGATCAAGTGATACACAAGATTTTACGGCGAATTATCTATTTGTAGACTAAAATTATCATCCTTTATGAGATTGACAAAAAATTTTTTGGAAAAAAAGTGGGTTGTAGCTTGTCTTAAATTGCCAAAGCATAATTAGTTACAGGCTCTGTTTCCCGTTCGTATGGCGAAACTCGTTAATGTGACTGAAGACTTATGATACCAATCGATTACTCAAATCCCTATACTTTTCACTGTCATAAGCCCGCATTCACAAAGTTTCCGGACGATTTGGAGATGTATAGAAACTCGCCAATGCCAAACGGAGCTGAGTGTTCCTAAATTAGCCTGCCAAACTTCAGCAGCAGATTCTACAATCAAAATAGAGAAGAAAAGTTTCTATAAACACGGGTCGAAAAATGCTTCGTGAAGGAGCTACACAGACCCGTACAGGTGGGCCCCTGAAGATGGTCTTTAGTCTTTATTCAATATCTTCTAAACTAGTTAGGGTAAGATGATGAATTTCAGTAAATTTATTTAATCTCTTCGAGCTGAACATATTTAAAAAGTTTTCCCCAGGGGCGTGTCCAACCTAGGGAAGGGGGGTAAAAGGATATCAACTTTTTCGCATGTGATTTTTTTCTCTTATTTTGATATGGTATTATTAAATTTGGAGTTATCATTTGAAAAAAAGGTAATCTTGCTGAACATCGATAGGATCCAGTTTGATTAGACTAAAATGGATCTGATCATTTTCAAACATGTTCAAACACGCATATATAAATGACGGATTTTTGCCTCCATGTGTAGAAAATTTGTTCATCGTCGATTTGAGACAAGCAGAGGCTTTGTTATTATGAATAATACCAAGGTGCAATATTGTTCCAAGTTTTCCAAACTTGTTTTGTTGTTTTCCTATATAGGGTGTTTCAGGGATGATAGCAAAAAATTTAACTGTAGGTAAATCTCGTCAAAATATGGAGTCTATGGGGGGGGGGGGAGAAAATAGGAGCTATGAGGGTCAATAATTTAGAAGCATCCGAAGAAAAGTTGACTCAAGGTGACCCCTCATAACTTTTACGCCACTGATTGGATTCTCTCCAAATTTGGCAGGTTGATAGATAATTATGACAAACCAGCTGATACTGAATTAAAAGCTAAAGGACCCCGCACGATTCTTATGGAAAATGGCTCCCGGTTAAATTCTCTGAATTTTTGATATGTTGTAGCTCATGAGATACTTATCACATACCAACTCAAATAATGGACAGTTTTTTACCCACAGGGGGTTGAAGTTGGAGGTTTTGACGGCTTCGAAATGATATTATGACGTTATTAAAAGCTTTTCATTTGGTTTCTCTTCAAGTTGTGTTTCATGCTGAATGTATTTATTTGACAGAAAAATATCAACCCCCTCCTCCACCCCCAACCCCTATCTACCATCATAAAATTCGAGATTACTCCCAAAAGGCATGCGGATGGCTTCTGTGATTTAAATTATGAATTTTGACAATAAAATTATTTTCCACCCCTAATGTTGAGGTGCCGATTTTCCAATTTTCTTCGGTTAATTTGGCTGAATTTTTCATATTGTGTACTTCTAATTCTGCTGAACAAAAAGTTTCAATACCAAAACTTATTCCTATCAACAGTTTTTGTTCTACAGGGGACTAAATTTGAAAATTTGAGAGCATAAATATTGAACTTCAGTCCCCTGTAGAACAAAAACTGTTCATAGGAATAAGTTTTGGTATCGAAACTTTTTGTTCAGCAGAATTAGAAGTACACAATACCAAAAATTCAGCCAAATTAACTGAGGAAAATTGGAAAATCGGCACCCCAATATTAGGGGTGGAAAATATTTTCAATGTCAAAATTCATATTTTAAATCACAGAAGCCATCCGTGTGGCTTCTGGGAGTAATCTCGAATTTTATTATGGTAGATAGGGGTTGAAGGTAGAGGAGAGGGTTGATATTTTTCTGTCAAATAAATACATTCAGCATGAAACACAACTTGAAGAGAAACCAAATAAAAAGCTTTTATTAACCTCATAATATCATTTTGAAGCCGTCAAAACCTCCAACTTCAACCCCCTGTGGGTAAAAAACTGTCCATTATTTGAGTTTGGGGTTCACGGTATTTGATAAGTATCTCATGAGCTACAACATATCAAAAATTCGAAGGATTTAACCGGGAGCCATTTTCCATAAGAATCGTGCGGAGTCCTTTGTCGGAACGTTCCTGAGTTACAAATTTTTGAAATCCAAAAAAAGTGAACTTTGGAGGGCTGTATCTTCGTTATTGGGCCGAACTTTGCAAAATGGTATACAGGTTTTCGTCATATTTTGACGAGAATATACCCACAGTTTAATTTTCTGCTATCATCCCTGAAACACCCTGTATATTGTTCCATTTCATGACATGGATTCAAATGTTGAAATCGATTCTACTTAAAAACAGTCCATCCTATAGAGTCAACAAGGGTACTTTTTCTTCGAAGAAAACTTCAGAATTTCATAATGTCAAGTCAAAATAGAGAAAAAAATCTAGCAAAAAATTGAAGTTCACTTTATCTTAGGTTGGACTCACCCCTGCCTGGTGAAAATTTTGGAATGATTTTGCCCCCATCTTGTTGAGCATGAAAAGATTAGTACATCTGTTACATTTCATCATTTTACCTTGACTAGTTTCAGAGATATAAGAAAAGAACCATCTTCAGGGGTCAACCTTTAGGGGGCTGAAGCTCCCTAAGAATCATTTTTCAAACCATGTTTATTTAAACTTTATTTATTACTTTTAATAGTAGAATCTGCTGCTGAAGTTTGGCAGGCTAAATTCAGTTCAGGGACATCTATATACCAAGAGGTAATCTACTATAGCATAACCAGAGCGCCGTTTGAATTTTAAATCCCGAGCCGCTAAGTGAAGGTCATATTATAAGGCGCGAAGGCTATAGAAACCAAATTCGGCAGGAAGCAACACAAAATAAGAATCAAATTAAGTCTGCAGTTGGAATTCTTCAACATTTCCCAGTGGAGCGCTGTGAATTCTTAAATTTTCTCCTGGCCGCTAACACCCGAGATGGCCGCTCACCCGGGTTTTGACCAGGACGTCCCGCGTTTGGTGCACGACGACCCACTCAAAGTTCTTTCCTGCTCGGGGATGAACTTTTTTCGAAAAACTCCACTTGATTTCGGAAGTAGATTGCATTAGGGTTGTGCATGCGCATTTTCAAATACGACACGGTTTCTGTTTTTCGGCGACGATTTCTTAAAAATGCAATTTGCACATTCCGTGAAAGTTTTATTCAGGGTGGCTCATTATTTGCCCAAGTTATTACTGCATTAGTTTAGCGTAGTTATGAATGTCGTGGAAGGTTCATGTTTTTATAATCAATTCAGTATGTGTCCCTACCCCTATACCTATAGGTACCTGTTTCGGGACGGGCTCACGACAGACGATTATAAAAAGAAGCAAGAGTGCTGTTATTGCGAAAAGCTTCCATGAAACCAAACGCACGGTGGTAGTATTATCGAGCCAGATCGAGCCTTTCGTTTACCCTAAAACTTGAAATAAGGCACTGGATGTCCCTGAAAGTTTCAATCAGTAGGGATTAACTTTTTTTTCGTATCGCGGCCTCTTGTAATACGTCTGTATCATTAGAAAAAATTAGGTTTCAATGCCAAAGTCCCGAACAAAATAAATAATTCATGGCGCATTCGTCCAGCAAAATCGAAAAATATTATAGTATGTATTATAGTAAAGTAGAGAAAATCCAAACTCCCAAGTCGGACGCACGTTCTGCGTCATGAGACGACAGACTACTTTTTTCAAGCCAATGTGTACACCTCGTCGGGATGTAACGAACTAATGAACCAGTGGAAGGGAACGAAACGATAAAATAAGCCTCACTTGATAATATCAATGTCTACAGATTAAAAATCCGACGTGTGATGTGGTACCTACCCCGGTAGATTTAACCAAAAAGGACGACTCCAGAGTAGGTAGACTTTACAATAATCTCAAACGCTTTGGGGTTCCGTCAATCTTTTTAAGGCATATTTTAAAAAAAATTAAGTTATCGTACCTAGTTTGGGGTGGATTGGGGTTTGTTGGTACGAATTATGATACATAACTGCAATAAAACCGTGGCACTTGCAGAAAAAGTCGTTTGAAGGAATGACAATTATTACGCGATGGGTTAACAAATAACATTAGCGGCAGGTCGGGGAGTCACTCTGGTATGGTACGTACGATGTGTATGTATAGAAAAGAGAAGGCAAGGGCGGCCCTTAGATCTTCTCCGTCAAATTAGCGGAAATTCAATATGGCAGATGAAACGTAAGTGTTCAATAAATGTTCTCCGAATAATTTCGTTTATTTATTAATAAGGTGGAAGTGAAAAGGAGGAAAGACATGGTAACGCCATGATCGTCATGCCAACGACAATCTCGGCCATAACCAGAGCCATCGTCGGTACGCAACTGCAATCAATAGGTAGCGGTAGCGGAGTGACGCACATGGAGGGCGGCATCCTCCGCCAACCCCCTCGCGAAGGACACGTGGGGGCGCACGTGTTCTCCGCCCCCGGAACCCATTCACAGACTCGGAGATGCGAACCGATAAGTTTCAATTATCAACCTGAGAGCGCCATCTACAAAGGCTTACCCGCCGCATTAACGCCAACCGGTCTTCTCTTGAAAAGGTGCAACCATTAGATGTAGGTACTAGGCTTTTATTCTTCAATTCGCGCAATTTTACACATAGCCATAATGCCTGTTGATGAAATTTGAGGGTCATCATCACCGCCAACAACCTTCGTCGATTTATCGATTGAGCTTGTACGGCCGAGAAACACAAGACGATTCCAATTTCCAAACCCACCCCCTGAGCTGACTCAGAAATTGGCAGCAACAGTTTCTGTTCACAAGTAGTTCGCGTGGTAGTCGATGAAGAATCAAAATATAATAAAAGAAAGACGATCAAATTTACACTGCGTAGCACACTTCCGATAGGTGATCCCAAGAAGTATTACCACATTGCCATTGTCTGTGGCGGTAGCGAAAACGCGATCCATCAGTTTTTGCCAGCCCGATGCCCCGATGATTGTTGGTATGTTAGTACACGCAGTACAAGGTAGTACGCTGTACGAGTATGTAGGTAGAATTTGCGTTACGAGGTATCAGATTTTAGGTTGGCAATTTTTCAAAGCTCCCGTTGCCAGGTTTGCCACGCTGATGAAATCCAAGCAGAAAGCCAAGGTTCGCGTATAGCAATTATTGCTATTGCGTTTCATATATACACGAAAGACCAGCAACAAAAATTACGAAACACCAAATCTCGGTGACTACTCTGCTAATATACATAATTGTACATCCGAAATTTCCAGTAGGTTTAATTAAATCTGATGATCAAGATTTTAATTAATTTTAGCGCGCTTCCAAATGGCCTGGGCCGTCTCACAAAATATTTTGTTTGAAGCCACGAGAGTTGTCGAAAGATCAAAGTGAAGAATTTGCCCGGACGGGCGACTGCGATTTCTTGGCGTATAAGTTGAATTAATAACACAATGAATATGAGAACGCCCGCATTTAAATGGTTCATCTATTTACAACCGGGGAACGAGAGAAACATTTTGGCATTTTTTCAAAGCCAACGCGAATGTCATTCATGCAAAAATCGGCAAGAAGATCAAGTGAACATTCAGGGTCACCAAATTCTACGCAACATATAAAACGCACATTATAAGAGCATCATCGATTATCGACACAATCATTGGTAGTTCATCCAACTGCTTTCCAGTTATGAAAATTTTTTCTGACTCTTTGATCCAAGCTGCTTCGACTAGACGCATTTAGACTTTTTTTGAACATGAAACAACGAAACATAGAACATTTACGACTGCATCTTATTCGCCTACCGGAATCAGTGTCAACATTGATCCAAGAAAGGAAAGGAAGTCATTGTTTTATGAACAGGTGTGTATGAAGCAAAGCAGGAGACAGCATGGCGTTTATAACTAGAGGCTATAATATAAAGCTGTGGTTGTCTTTGCTTAAAAAGTGAGTAATGATGTCGGACATAATAATAAAGATATTTGGGAGAACCGATCAGAAAGTGAATGCCGGCAAAACCAAAGTGGTTATCTTGAGGCCAGGTTCATACATCAACAATCAACTATCTATGCAATCAACTTCAACCTTGTAGATTTCAAATATGTACTATTAAAGAGAGTTCACGCAGGGAATTCCGTCCAGGAGCCACAAGGAAGAAACAACGAAGATAACAACAATGAATGCTCCAAAGCCGAGAACACTCCCGTGAGAGCTTCCACTGAAGACTGAAGGTATCTTATCTGGGCCTTGATGAGAAATTTTGACCTTCGTCTTATTAGGAGAGGGTTGGACGTCATCCCTGTGGAACTGACTCGTCCAGTCCAGTGAACGAGCTGAACAAGCAGCCCAAGTAGTAATCCGACATCAAGCAACCGACTAAACAGTCGGCAGTATTTTGGTCACACAAATCTGAGTCGGTTCATTGAAAACGCCGACGTTGCGTTGGTGCAAATTTTGGTCGGCTCGAGTCCCGATACCTAAACCATACCAAAAGTCACCCAGAAGTCACTTGAGGGCAATTTTGTTTTACACGGTATTCATAGATTCATTTTAGTGGCGTGGCCATTCCAAATGGAGTTATATTTTTTGTTGCTGTCAGTTGTCAGTAATTTTAACATGACCGCCGCCTGTATTGCTTTAAAAGCCTATCAGAAAAAATGGCGCAACCGGAAAATTGCACCTCATTCTGCTTAATTTGACCTGTGACCTGTAGTACAAGCAAAAGCGAGTGAGACTCGTGAGTGTATGCATATCTATTTATTTGCACCAAAACCAACCAATAATTGTTATTGGTCAGAAAATCTGCACCAATACCAATGCCAACTTTTGAGTTTTGTTGTTATTGTTCCAACATGGTGTGCTTCAGGAGTAAGTAGGTAGTGAGTGTGGCATGTCTGTAAACTTCAAGGTGGTTGTAATCAATGAGATTATTGATGATAATCTGATGATGAATTGATGATGATATTGATTATTGATTATTGATGATTATTATTGATGTGGATCCGGTACCCCATTAATGGGAAGAGGAAATGACATCTTATATTGGCCGCCGTCAAAGCGTGACACCTTCGCAAAGAGCTTAAATCCACTTTACATGCCATGAAACGAACAGACCTAACTACGTTGAAAGAGATGGATGACGCCGTAGAAGCCGACGTCGGACAACGTCGGTAACCCCCAGCGCATCTGGCTAATAGGTTGTTTAACTAACGTCGGGTCAACGCTGCCAATGCGACTTAAAATAACCAAACCAGATTAGGTCGGTGGGCTGACGTTGTACTTACGTCGATAACGCGACTTGTGCCGACTTACTTCACTACGTCGGCGTCCGACGTTGTGACGACGCCGGTACGACATCGGAACACGGAAGGGTAACAATCCAACCACAATTATATTAAATCCGACGTCGCAACTGGTACACATTTTAGTCGGTAGTTAGCAGCGTGCTACTTGGGAGTGGACTAACAAAAATTTCGAGAACACAGCTCCAGAGCGTCGCACTCCAGAAGTGCAAATGATGAAATAATGCACTCTTTTGGAGTGTAATGAGTAATGCAGTAAGACAGAGTGAATAGTGGATACTGGGTGTTTGTACCTACAACAACGCGTCATTGTTCGCGAACTTAGCGGCCGGCCGGGGCTCCCTGTCGATATAGATTCACCGCACAAAAATAATGATATCGCCCTAAAGAATAAAGCAAGATATTCTTTCGGCAAATTTTCCCAATTCCTTCCTGCACATTTAATTCGCTGGATGTATGCATCTCTCTGTAACGGCACGCCAATTTTCTCGTTGCCGAGATTTACACCGTAAATATGATTTCACTTTGCTCTAGGAATCGCAGGACGGATCCAGATTAGAAGAATTGTTACGTTCGGTAGCAATAAAGTACCTAATCAAAATGATTCTTTCACAAAAAATGTCTCTATTTCTCCCTGCATACATATGTAATAATGATAATAATAATAATTTCGTCTTTGTTACGGCGAAGTCTAGCCAATGGCTACTCTACTTGACCGTGGACCGACAGCTTGACGTGCTCTCCGAGGCACGGTATAAGCGAGCTGAGTTAAATTTCTGGTAGGTCACCCATCCAGAAATCTGACGGCGCCTGACGTTGCTTAGCTTCGAATATCGCTCTCCCGACATCCGACGCTCCGCGCCACGCTTATGTCATTCGCGGAATGTATGCATGTATCTGTATTGTTTCGTAAAATTCTCCGATGGCAAAGTTTACACCGCAACATTAAATACCTATACGTTGTTTCAGAAATATTGCTATCCCAGTAGGTCATGAAAATCTAAATGCAGCTTTAGATTTAGTTACAAAAAACGTCAAATCAAAAGTGTAAATATGGAAACTTCATTATTTATTTTCAGGTTATAAGTCAGATCTTTCAGTCACAAAGTATTTCTTCTGTTTTTTATCGAGTATCACGTGCGGCACCCCATTCAAGGTGCACTTGAAGAAAGATACATGCAGTTTTGATGTCTCGGGACTAAAAAAAATAAGCACCTGGGGAGTCAGCAGATTTCGTTCTTGCCACAGTCTCAATCGACATTGTGCACATATCACACAGGTAGATAGTAAAGCAGTCTCCATGGTCTTGAGAGGGATCAGATATCAAGGAAGATCTGCTTCTAAAGCCGAGTTACGCTGTTCTACTTCAACTGAGCCTTTTAGTGAAGACAGAAGCACGAAATCTGGTAGGATATGGCACAACAGACTGTACTGTACCTACTCTTTTGATTGAGAACGGGCGCCTGGCTGATTTTTTTCTCGACTGGGCTCAAGGATCCACGGCCACTTTTTGGTTGTAAGTAGTGACAAATCTGGCTTCTTTTTGCCAGTATGCGTTTGACCGTGCAGTACGTTACTAAAGATCAAAGCAACGCGCTGAATGCTGGCAGCTGCATTGTTGCAATCTCTGAAGAATTCTTCGTAACAGCGTCAAAGTATTTCACGTTCTCTCGCAGATAAACGAACTGGATCCCCACACATGGCGTAAAAATTATCAGGTAATCAAAACCAATGAAGGAACAACACAACAGTAACAGTAGGCATAACGTAACAGGAACAACAGTAACTGTATAAGTAACACGTACAGATTCTTAAAACTTGCGTCGATAGGTGCTTATTACGATTTTCTTTCCAAAAGCTATCTGGGTGGACAGAAACATGACAGTTTGGACGACAGTAAAATACTTCGCGGTTGATTTTGATTGACATGTCACACTGACTTGGGACTAAAACAATAAACGTTTTAGAACTAGACAAAGCTAAAGCGACTTTTACCATATACTTCCAATGCCTACTGAGATAGCAATCAATCTGAAACAACGTATACACACTCTAAACATTTTTCAACTATTTTTTGTAATCGCGCGGCCAGGTCAAATTTTTTTCGTACCTATTCCCATCCACAGAAAATAGGCAATCATTTGCAAAAAAAAACGATACAGCTATGACTTTTTCTTTGGGGGAAGTTCAACTAAGCAGGACAGACGGACCGGCAGACAGACGGACTTCAAAGCGCGGCCAACAGCGGATTTCCTACGAAAATTTGCCAACAACTATCATCGTTCCGCTCCGTTTTTAGCCGGCATCAACAAATCATCATCAAGTCGAGTATCTAATCGTATATTTTAAGGACACAGGACAGATCATCCCAAAAGTGGGGTAAGACTTCAATCAATAAAAAAGGGGTGATGGCTGTGGTGACTTGGTCACTAAGTCGAGGTCTTTCAGACGCACTGTCCTAGTTCTCATAATAATATCATTCGGGCAATATTGTAAGACGAGACGACGGATCCAATCAGCGTTCGCCCTGATGGCGGCAAGAAAAAAAAAGATCATGTATATACGCAAATTGACACCGATACTGACATTGAAATTAAAATAAGAATGATCGTAACATCGGATCGCCTATAATGTATCTTGTATCTATAAAAAAAAAGTTTTAAGTTTGCCCATATAGGTATTTGTTTTATTAATCATGCTTCTATTCATCAAGTATTTAGAAATAAGGTACGGTATTATATTTAGGTATTTGCATAGGTCAGGCTGGTATGTGCGAGGTAGGTGTATAAAAATAGTGGCTGTTCGCGTTTTGACCAATTTTATTTTACATTTCGACCATCAGCTACGACTCCCAGAAAAAAGTCCTCTCCTGTGTGTGCGTGTGCATGCATGCGCGTGCGTGGAGTGTAGCGACAAAACGGTTCAACCAAGAGGAATATTCCAGCCAAAAATATTACTACGAAAGCGTAGAAGGGCCATGGAAAACTTACTATGGGAATTCGAAGAAAAAAGTGAAAATTCGCAGAAAAAAAGTGGCGATTCGCACAAAAAAGTGAGAATTCGCACAAAAAGTGAGAATTCGCACAAAAAAGTGAGAATTCGCACAAAAAAGTGACAATTCTATACAGGGTGTTTCAATAGAAACAAGTCACCTGAATAAATTTTTGCCTGGTGAAATTTAGAAAGTTTCCCGAGACCCGTCGATTGTTGTTTCGAAGGAGATATCCAACGCATACACTAGCAAATTACTATCTTCAACCCCCTCACCTCCACCCACTCCAACTTAAAAATTTCAAATGACACCACCTACCTTGCGCTTGCGATACATCAAATTAAAGAGAATTAAATTCTTAATTTTCTGAATTTTTTTTTAATTTTCAACCTCTCCCCTCTTTTTCCTGAAATTCTCTCAAGTGTCCAATTAAATATTCTTGACCCCTAAATTATCTTCAATTTAGTCAGTAGTCAGTTGGCATCGAAGTAGAGAATTTATGGTGGAAAAAGTGCTACCCAAATTTACCCCCTTGCTCTTCCCCACCCCAACTTCAAAATTTACCAAGAAACCACATACCTTGTGATACATTACATTGAAGGGGATTCAATTCTCTCTGATTTTTTCTGATTTTCAACCCCTCTCTTTTCAAATTGGACATTCGGAATATTTTAAGAGGAAAAGGGGGTTTTTGAAAATTTTGAAATAATTTTTTTCGGGAAGAAGATTTAATTCTCTTTTATTTCATATATCACAAAGTAGGTAGTGTCATTTTAGATTTTGGAGTTGGGGTGGGAGGAGCGAAGGGGTGAATTTAGGTAGCAGTTTTTCCACCATAAATTTTCTTCTTCGATGCTCATTAGAATGAAACTGACTAAATTGAAGAAAATTCAGGGGTCGAGAATACTTCATTGGACACTCAAGAGAATTTCAGAAAAAAAAGGGTGAGGTTAAAAAGTTTCAAAATATTTTTTTCAGAAAGAGAATTTAATTCTCTTTGATTTGATGTATCGCAAAGTAGGTGGTGTCATTTGAAATTTCGACGTTGGGGTGGGTGGGGTGGTTTCAAGATAGAAATTTGCCAATGTATGCTTAGGATGTCCCCTTCGAAACAAAAATTGACGGGTCTCGAGAAACTTTCCAAAGTTCACCAGGCGAATTCTCGCGAATTCTCATACTTTTTTGTGCGAATTCTTAAGCTACATTCACAACCTTCAAATTAGTAGGACACTTGACACTTGCACTTAATACGAATAATTATACTCGTACTTAGTGTGATCCACCATTCACAACGTCCCAATTAATGGGTCGAAATTTGCCGCCCCATCAAGCGGAAAAGTTTGTGAGTCGATATAAAAATTTATAAACGGTATAAAGCACAAACTTTGGTTATAATGATAACGTGGGTTAGAACTTAGAACTGTCCAAAAACAAATTGTGTTGAGATGTCATGTTATTTGAAAAGGCCGATTGGCGAGTCTGCGCTGTCTGTGCATTTCTGAAATTAGTGGCTCAAATTAACCCAAAAGCTTGGACATTGCAAGGTCCGGCGTTGCGTACGAATTACAAGTGCGGCGTAAAGTGCTAATTTGGATTTGTGAATAACTCCATACAATCGTATATGCCAAACCTTCACGGTTAATTTGACTCAATAATTGTGATGTTAATTTGGAGGTTGTGAATGTAGCTTTACTTTTTTGTGCGAATTCCCGCAGAAAGTTTTGCATGGCCCATCTACGCTTTCGTATATTCCCGCGAGAAAATATCCCAAGTCAAAAATATTCCAGGCCGAAAAATATCCTTGAACCCAAAAACGTGAGTGCGTGACCATAGTCACCCTCGGAAGAAGTGAAACTTCTATACATATGAATCAATCAGCAAACAACGTTCGAAGAGGTGTTCTTTTCGTACTCCCGCTCCGCTCCCTCACGGTTTGTATCATCTTGTTTTTCTCATTATCAATCTTATTATTATTATTAGTCACTCAAAGGGCAGAGTACTTTCGACATGATTTTTTCACGATTAGACTTCTTTATTTTTTTTTTCGCTGCGCTCGGCAGTGGAGAGCCTCACCAAATGCGGGAATGAAAAGAATCCTTCGAAATTCAACTTAATTATTATATTACCGTCCCTATGACTTGTTGCCTGCCGTACTCGCTTGCGCGCCGGAACGCACTGCACGCCTGCTAGGCCCGGCCCTGAATATACCTCCCTATCCCTATAATAAATCACATCCGCTCGAATCTATTCAAGCCAAGTCGAGAGCCATTCTTGTCGGGCCAACAGTACGACAACACGAAGAGCAGTCCAGTGTCGGCGATTAGTAAAAAATAGAACCGAACGCGGTGAACGCTGCAACAGCTTATTCTTTCATTTCCTGGGACGATGCTGGTCACCCCAAGGTCAGACAAGACAACGTTACAGCACATCGTTACAGGCGTTCGTTACAACCACTGATACTATGAAGCAATTTCACTCCCATGTGTGGTTCTGCGTTAGTGGTGTGTTGTGATCTAGGCGCGAGAATAGAAGTTTCACTTCAATAATTCCATGAATGATAAGAATGGGTGCATGGCACCATAACAGTGAGTATTAATTGGGAGGGATCAGGGATCTATTCGTCTCCGTCTGTTTATCCACGATTCAAGCCCCCGGAACTCCTCTGATGCCTTTCTTACCTCTGGCTATCACACACCTTCCTCATTCGAAAACAACTTGAACAAGGAAAAACCGTGCACTTAGACCAAATGTCCCAACTTCAATAACACAACAAGAACACAGCCAGAACAAATCTTCTCCCATTATTAGCAGAATGTCCTCAAACCACAAATTGATGGAAGATAAGAACGACATCCTGCACTCCTCCAATAATGTGGACGGACGCACGTGCGTGCGTGCGTGTGTGTATCCCAAAGCACCGAATACATTAATTTTGGTTCTTTAAGCAGTGGCGCACAAGGGAGGAGGAGCGCGTAGCGTGTAGTAGGCCTCTCCAGTCGGGTGATAACTTGACCGCAGCAACGTTGGCCGCTGCCAAGAGTTGGATGGGAGACAAGGCGTCTTTCATCTGATTCGAAGCCGGTATGGAACTCCTCTTCGGGTGGTCTTAGACAAACCCGCCGAGTATACATGCCTCCAGCCGGCGCGGCGGTACGGCAAATGTGTAGTAGTCGGGGTGCTACGATTTTGAATACCGCAAATGAATTAGACGGGATGCCCTTTGGCATGATAACTACTCATACCAAGGTGATTAATTTTCTCCAAGGATGCGTCAACATTTCCCACTCAGAAAAAAAGATGGCGACGATTTTTGGCAGGACCTGAATTTTTGTAAAACATAGGCATGTGGGATATGTTTTCTTACTAATTTTGACCTCCTGAACACGAATATCGAGTTTATTTTTACATCAGAAATCAAATCGACCTCATATTTCACATCTGAAAACCGCCAAAATAGCAGACTCTCGCTTATTTTCAAAGTGAAAATTTTGTATGCCATTTACATCGATTTCCAGCCTTGAGCTCGTTAAATAGATCCCACGGAACAAGTTAACAGTGTAAGTTCTGCAAAATAACTCTACAAACATCGCCAGGGTGCGCCCCAAAACATACAAAATATGGGCTCTGGGAGCACATTTTTCTGCGGCTGATTTAAGGGATGTAAGTGTGAAATGGAAAAGATTTTGCAATACATTTCACTGTTTTATATAGTAAGCTTACATATACTGAGGATTTATCAACATACAATGACAATTTCAGATGAAACACCAAAAAAATATATTTTCATGATTTGTTGATAACTTTTTTTTCAATAATACTAAAAAACGTAGCTTTGATTTTGATGATGTTTTCCATCAAGGTAAATACATCAAGAGACCTTTTTCACCTGAAACAACTACCTTAGCTCAAAGTTTCGGTATAGCGACTCATAATTAAATCATTTTTCGTGCTGCCATAACCGAAAATGACAATATACGCTCGGTGTCCTGCACTGTAATATTCAGAAAAAGATCTAGAGCGGCAAAGTAAAAAGTACACGTAAAAAATAAACTAACCTCGCAAAATCATTCACAATTCAAGAGAGATCACGTTTCCAATGTTATAGCTTGAAATTTTCGGTTGAAATCAGTTAAAATTATCAATAATTACTTTAAAAATTGACAATTTAGGGTCATTTTTCTAATATCTGTTGGTACAACTGCAGAATGATTTTTGACGTTTTGTGGCGCGAAGGTTTAAAAGTGATTAATTTATCCCATTTCCTGTGTTTCGTCGTCACACAAGACACTAGAGCTCAGTGATTTCGGGATTCTTTGGAGATGGCCCTTCTAATTGGGGAGGGGGAGGGCGGTTTTAAGCAAGAAAATTCAAACATAGGACGCAATTTTTCAAATCGACATTTGACACACAAAAATCTGCATCTAGTAGGTATATGCCTCGTGCCTTGGTGATGAATGGCAGAAGTACCAACTTGAAATGATTATTGCGATATGATCTTATTTATTTGTAATTTTATTAAAAGCAGCACGAAAAACGATGTATGCTACTCGCGCTGAAAACGGCATAGCATAACTCTCTTACATGCAGCTCTCGGCCTAGGGCCTCGAGCTGCATTCACGTTCGTTATGCTATGCCCGGTTTTCGGCGCTAGTAACATAAAATACTATTTCGTTAGACTTGAGGTTGCCAAACATCAGAAAAGCGTCTTTTGATTTTAAAGTTTTGTCTTTACACTTGTTCTAGAATGCAACATACGGCTGATGGTGAATCTTTGGTTCAAAGTTTTCTACGAGTATTTCTATCTCGCCCATGAACTCATTCAGGTGTCTAGAAATTTTCGGACCGGATATGCACCAACGGCGAAGGGCAGTAGGATCTTCAGTGTTATTACCAATTTAAAATTTGTTGTCTTGTGTGTGTTGGAATTAGCGAGAATGGAACTATAGTATTATCAGTGAAGGCGCAAAAACACCTAGGACGTCAACAGGCATAGAAAACGGACGTGGAAAACATATGGAAAAGTGATCAGGTAGGCACCAAGACCTTTTCAACATTACGACTCTTATTTTGCAACTATAGTACCTATGATACATGGTGTATGTTTTATGCTCTTTGGCTTGTCCACGTCCTAGACGCTTTTGAGCCTCCATTAATAGCTCATTACTTTCATTCTCGCATTATTCTGACACACACAAGACAACAAATTTGAAGTTGGTGCCATAGAAATACGAATAACACTGAAGGTCCTACTGAACCTTTGCCGTTGGCGAGACAGAAAACTTAAGCCATGCATTCCAGAACAAGTTCAAAGAAAGACTTTGAAATTATTAATAGACGCTTTTCTGATGTTTGGCAATCGCGGATCTGACGAAAATGCTTTATATTATATAAAACTTTGAGCTACGGTGGTTATTCCAGGTGAGAAAGGTCTCTTGATGTATTTACCTTGATGAAGAACATCATCAAAATCAGAGCTACGTTTTTTGGTAGCAATTGTACCTGTCATAAAAAAAAAATTATCAACAAATCATGAAAATTTGTTTTGTACGATATTTTGTTTCAAATCCCTATGGTATGTTGATGAATGCTTGGTATGTCATATTAAACAGTGAAACATATTGCACAACATTCTTCCTTTCACACTTACATTCCCCATCCAGCCGCAGCAAAGTGTGCTCCCAGCGCCCATTTTTGGTATGATTTGAGGCGCACCCTGGCGATGTTTGAAGAGTTATTTTGCAGAACTTAGACTGTTAACTTGTTCTATAAGATCTATACAGCCAGCTCAAGGCTGGAAATCGCCGTTGATGGTACATAAAATTTTCAGTTAAAAAATTAGCGAGTCTGCTATTTTTGCGGTTTTCAGATGTGAAATATGAGGTCAAGTTGATTTCCAATGTAAAAATAATCTCCATATTCGTATTCAGGAGGTCAAAATTAGTGAGAAAACATGTGTCACACGCATATGTTTTATAAAAAATCCGCTCCTGTCAAAAATCGTCGCCATCTTTTTTTCTGAGTGGGAAATGTTGACGCATCCTTGGCGAAAATTAATCACCTTGGTATAAGTAGTCATCATATCAAAGGGCATCCCGTCTAATTCATTTGCGGTATTTTGCTATTTTATGTCGCGTAGGTACCACCCCGACTATAGAGAAAAACCGGCAGCGTGGTCGGGGGGCAGACGAAGTCGGGAACACCGGCGCAGGGAGCGTGGATGTACCGGACATCCGCACCTGCGGTTCGGGAGTGAAAGACGGAGTCTAGGTCAACCGTGCGCTTGTGGGCCCCAGTGCAGTGGACCCAGACCATCAAACATCCAGGCACCACATTGCGGCTTGGTGAGTCCGGCTGTTCTGGTACCAACAGTAATCTGATCAGGGTTGCCAGCGGTTGCGGAGGTATTTAATTGTCTCAATTTTTTAATGTTTTCTTCTTCTAATTCGATTTCAATATTGTTTGTGTTTTTATTGAAATGAAGCTCGATACCTTGTTTCAGAAAAGCGACATGGACAAACAGTTTCGAACACAAAATTTAATAGAAACGAGTTTTTAAATTGAAATAAAATTCGCGATTTCAAATCATTTTTTCCGCCACAACATAACTGCCAAGTGCGAATTGGAATTGGTAGAGACAATCGAACTGCCAGTGATATCCAAGTAACATAACAATGGAAACCAATCATCAATCATCATCGACTTCGACGCATTCTGCTTTTGGCAGTAATCTTGTGGCGGGAAAAATGCTTTGAAATCGCGAATAAGAACTAGTCATTTTTTGCGGCGGGCAGCGCCATCTATAGCAGTTGGTACTGTTGGTAGCGTTTGTATAGTGTGAATCTGCAACAATAAGTGAACATGGTTGGTGAGAATCTCCGATAAGAGTAGTGATGAGACTGATGAGGTGAGACAGTAAAACGTACAGATTTCTTCCTACGCGCAGCAGCTAGTACTACAGTACTAGGCAGCGAGATTTGTTGAACCAAATAAAACAATAAAATATATTACTTAATTTCTAGAGAATACCTCAAAGAACGGTTTCGTTGAACGACTTACAATACATTGAAGGTAAGCGTTTTATTTGATAGACTATTTTAATGTGACTTAATATGATCGGTTGATCAGTTGGAGTTCAACTCTAGACGACTATGAAAAAAATCGGTTGTGTCACCCGAAAACTTTCACGACGAGTAGCAAGGAACGGATGGAAATTTTGTACGAGACGTTCCTTCGGGTGGGAAGTTGGAATTTGGGAGAAAGATTGAAACAAATTTGAGACATCCCTCATAATAATTGAACAAAAAAAATTAAAAGATTTCCGGAAAAACCTCAAAGCTTTTTCCGAATAATCTCATTGTGAAAATCGTCAATCAGGGCTTCATATTTAAGGCTCCATGATTTGAGTCCCGTCTCGATAAACTTGCATTTTGCATTTTCAAATGAAAACTCTCGGAAAATCCGCAGAATTTTGAAATAAATTGTCGGAAAATGTTCAAGAGCCGTGGCATCCAAAATAAATATTCCGGGGGCTTAGCGCAGGTCGGAGTTTGCACTGCATTTTTTAAATTCACAGAATATGCAAGCAAGTTTTATTTTGAGAAAATCATCGCCGAAACACCCAGGCGGTGTCGAATTTCAAAATAGGCTTACACGACGCCCAATGCAATTTTACCTTCGATATGAGTTGGAAATTTGGAATTTTTTGAAAAAAGTCGATCCCCGAACAGAAAAGAACGTCTAATGCTCTAGTCGTTGTCAAGTGCACCTTGTCCAAGGTATCACTTTAAATCAAGCTGTAACTCAAGTACAAATTCTGTTTCATAGACATAACTTCGGCTTTCCTCGAGGAATACTATTTCACGGGAAAAGCCAAAAATATGTTCATGAAGCAGGAATCGTACTTGAACTACAGCTTGATTTAAAGTGATACTAGAACAAGGTGCACTTGACAACGACTATGAATACGGGCATAAGTAGAGTTCTGCATCAAGCGCAGGTATTCCTGGTCAAAACCCAGGTGAGCGACCGTCTCGGGTAGTAACTACTAACGGCCAAAAAAGACTTGAAAAACGTGTAGTACCAGACTATGGGAAACGGTGGAAAGCTCCAGCTGCAGACTTAATAGTTTGATTGTTTTATTCTCCTGCTTTCCGTCTTTGATTTCCAGTCCATTGGATAGATTTTGAGTATAAATAAAAAAATAAATAAATAAATGTTTCTCTCTTTATCGCCTCCGCACGCCCTAATAGTTTTTGCGCTTTTATTATAACTATACAAACTGCTGAAAAATCATTATCAAGCGCAAATCATGGACAAACACAACACCCATCAGACAAGACCAGGAATCGAACCTAGAGCCTTTCGCACCACAGGTGGCTGCTCGACCGCCTGTGCCACGGGGCCGTCGATAGATTTTGAATAATTAAATGTCAAATTTTTCAAATCTGACATGTTTTAATATTTGACAGATGACAGGTGGAGAAATACTTTCGACCATTTTTAATTAAGTTTTTCAGAAGTTTCAAGGCTTTCAAACAAAGTAAAATAATTGTTTAAACAATAAAGTCTATGACAATAAAATCAAGTTGAAAGTTGAACCCAAAATGAACAACCGCTTGAGTATGACTATTGACTACTTGAAGTAGGTACCTAAGTACATTTTTATGATATTTGAAGTTATGGCTATTGGAGAAGATTCAGAATTAAGCTCAGATTTCATTGACTGGGTCGATCAACAAGATCCAGAGGAAAAAGAGACCACCTACGAGGAAGAAGAAAAAGCTGCAAAAGAAGCTTTTGTAGAAAAGGAGAGCACAGATGAGGTGGAGGAAGAAGGTGCTGAGGAAGTTCATTTGGTGGAAACCCCTCGTGAGAAGCCAAAGAAAGTTACAGAGGAAGCTTCTACTAGTTCTTCTCAATCTCAACTTCCAAAAAAAAGAGAAAAGTTCCATTTTTCACTATCAAGACTGGAAGAAAAAATATGTTTGGGTAATTGAAGGTGAACAGTATAACAGTGAAATTATGGCGAAATGTATCACCTGCAATGGGAAATTTTCTAGACTCCAGTACAGCATCAAATTATTCATGTAGGAGAACAAAAGCCACAAAAATTGTAACAATTATTTCAGCACCTGAATCGCAAAAAAATAAAACAGATGACTCAAGTGATCAACATCCTTTCTCCATAGCCACAGATGCGTCCAATAAGGGAAACGTGAAAACTTTTCCGCTTTGGTACGTTATTTTGAAAAAAATTCTGGGGTTTGTACCTAGTTGTTGAAATTTTATCCTGCAAATTCTGAAAAATCTGTAGATATAGCAGCTTCACTTGTAACTCATTCAAACGAGACAGGTTTAAGTGTAAACAATGTTACTTCCGATTGTGCTGATAATGCGTCCGTTAATTTCGGCAAAAACCAAAGCGTATTAACGGAGTTGCAAAAGCTAAATAATAACATTTTGCCTTTTGGTTGCCTAGCCACATAATCCACAATGCTGGAAAAAAGGACAAAATGTATGACATCGAAACTTTGGTTATTAAAATTTACAATGAGTTCAGCAGCAGCACAAAGAAAGTGACCCAGCTCAAAGAATGTTTTGCATTTTGCGAGGAGACTTGGTCTGAGTTGCTGGCTGCGCTCAGTACCGACGCGGTGGCTGAGTCTGATACCAGCGATCCAGTGTCGTCTTTAGGCATGAGCCCGAAGGGCCTATGCCCAGGGCCCCGGCTTTTTTGGGGGCCCTCAAGGCCCCCTTAAATTTCCAAAAGTAAAGAGTATTTTTGTAAAAAATGTTGTTCCTATATCCTGTTTACGACGTTTATTAATTATGTCACTTTCTGAGCTGATCGTGCGCCTTCCCTTACCTCCCAAGAGTCCACGACGCTCCATCCCACTTAACTAATCAAGAAAAGACCGGTTTTCTGTCGGAAATTTCGAAAAAGCGTGAAATTTTTATGAAGAAAAGTTTGTTATAATAACCTGCGGCGGTGGTGCTCGCCTCACTTGCGTGCTTTTTTCACAAACCTTTATAAGGGGGCCCCTCACTGCCTTGTGCCCGGGGCCCCATTTGTTCAAAAGACAGCACTGCAGCGATCGACAAATTGATGAAAAAATTTGCTCCAATTAAGGCCTATTTTCTATCGCTCGACGACTCCTCCACCACCAGTGCTCAAAAAATTCTTTGAGGACGAACTAGCGGAAGCCTAAATTGAGGATTTATTCCAAGCATAGGAGCTGTAATCAACAGCACAATTACCACCCAAGAATCTGAAGTAACTTTGGTTGTGAAGATATATTCTCTTTATGAGAACAAGTTGAAAACCTCTTTATCGATGAAAAAAGAGAGAAACAACTTTATTGAAAATAGAGTGGTGCTGCTTGCTTTTAGGCAAGTTGCTCTAGAACACAGCATACTAATCTGTCTACAAAAGATAATACTGAATATAAAAATTGAAGATAAACACTATAAATTATGTAAAAATTATTTATAAATGTGGTCACTCAATATAAGTTCTGAAATTTCTATAAGTTTTTTCTTGTCAATTTTGAATTCAATAAAAAATGTCAAAACTTTTGCCGAAATAGTCCCTCGAGCTCCAAACCAAAGTCCAAATACTTCAAAATTTCTTTTTCCATATTTGGGACTTAATCTTAAATTGAGTGAGTCATTACATTTTTCATATATCTTCCTTTTTTATAATTTTATAGATCCATCGCTCGGAGACTTATTCAAAATTGTGATGATCAGAGCGTGACTGTTCTATTTAAAAAAGAATAGGATGCATTTCTTGAAGAAGTTTTGGCATATCTGAATGAGTGGTATGTTTTTGGAAGTAAGAAACTTCAGCTTTTAGACTGTATGATTTTGAATAAACAAGATCAACTGCTTTTAGAAAAATTCTTCAAAATAACTACTGAATGCAAAATACAAATTGATCAAGATTTGTTTTTTCAAGGAGTTCATCCGACTTTCCACGTTCATAGAAACCTCATTTTCTTTGGAATTTGAGACATTACTTGCTGACCAAAAATGGGTTAAGTTTTTCCAAAAGTTTACGGCGGCCAAACCTCGCACCAAACTTTGAGATAGTATGCAATACTATATTTTTCTTGTCTCATTCAAACGCAATGTCCGAACGAATATTTAGTTTGATGATAACGGCGCCGGCGCGGCGTGGCGAAAAAAGAGAAACAGACTTGATATTGAAATTCTTTGAGGCGGAACTCATGACCAAACACAACTTCAAAATGACTTGTTTTGAATTTTCCAAGTTTTTGCAAAATAAGGGAAAGCACCTTCTGAAGAAAGTCAGATCGTCTGATTGAACATAAATATTGTGTTCTTCGTTATAATGAAGTAAATTGTTTATGAAAACAAGTTGATTTTGTGTCTTAAGAACAGTTCAAAGTTTAAAGAAGGAATACATTTTTTTTCGATACGTATTTTGTATTCGATGCCTTAGTCCTAATCAATTAAAACTAGAAAAAAAAAAGATTGATGATGAAAAAGCATTTGATAACAATATTTTTCATTTATTATTATTATTATTATCTAAAAGAATTCCGCCTGCGGTGCTATCTTGTTCGTTTCGCACGCAGCTTTCATTATGTCCCGCTTTTGATTTCCACAAATCTGGCAACCCTAAAGGGGGTGTCGGTGTCGAATTATTCGGGGTGCAAAAGGGTCTACAGATCTGGGGCGCTAGCCTTGGAGGGCGCAAAACAAGCTGGTGAAGACCTGTTTTCCGAAAAAAAATTGCCTGTAGCGCTTTTTTCTCACGCTAGTCATCATTTGTTCCGCTTTGTCAGGAAATCGTTTTTCTACGTCTAAAAATGTGACCAATATTGCTACTGCATGTAGGGGGCGCTTGTGGTGCCGTTTGCCATTTCGGGACTTCAGGTTTATCAAACGGTATTGCAAACGGTCGAATCGTATGTCATCATAACTGTCAATCGCGTCATTTTGGCACTTGAATAGCCCAACATTTATCTCGCCTCACTAATAGGCTATTTCGTTTGGGCAGGTGCACATGCGTAAAGGCGCCAAATTTTGAAAACTTTCGTACACCTGTCAGTTGAATGGCAACGCTGCATGCTCTGCCTACCCTCCTGACCGGCTACTGGTTCCTGGCTGTCACTTCTACGCACACCCCAAATTATTTGTGGAATTCTAGCTGCACTACAAGATTTTATAGTGTTAATTTTCAATATCGGTGTACGAAACTATGAAATTCGCGCCAAATATGCGCACGCCCAAACGAAACGATCTATTGCCCGCTGTCATCAGTTCTCTTCTCATCTTTCCATATTGTCGGCGCTAAAAAATGCCCTATAAATGTTGTGTGCCACACTACGCTCAAAGTTCAAGAAACAAAAATGGCATAAAATTCCACACAAGTTTCCCCACGAACGAATCCCTGAAGAAGCGATGGGCCGTTGCTCGACTTCCCATTTGCAATTTGCAAAACATGAACGAAACGAATCGATAATCTGGATCTGGCGCAAGCGCGCTGTGCCACCGAACCAAAGCCACCAAGTGGCGACAAGCTGAACCAACATCATGCAATTGCCCTATTAACTAGGGCGCGATTTTTCGATTTAAAAAATCCCAGGGCGCAAAATTGCCTGATTCGGCACAGGGGGTGTCACTACAATCTACAATTTGCAGTTTATTCCCTACATAGGCTTGGGGGCGGGGAGTGTCACAGGATAGTCCGCCCCGGGTGCCAAATACGCTAGGTACGCCACTCTCTATAAGTGCGAGAATTCAACGTTCTGGATTTCGTATCGATTTGTGGGAGAAAAAAGTGGTGTGCTGGTGTGCCCTTGAAAATAAACAACGAATCAAGAATTTCGTTTTAGTCTGAAAGGGTAATCTTAAATATGTAATTAGTAAATCAGTACAGCCCTCTGCACACAACGAAAAATGAATCACAATGGCAAGTTAGCCGTGAGTCTGGATTAGGAAAATTGCAATAAGCAGAGAAGTTCATCAGCGAAACTTCATATAATACAATCGATTTAATAATTATACTTTTGTTCTAAACTGCTCAACAATGAAAGTGTTACAAAGCAAAAATTCACCCAACTTTGAACCGCTGTAACTTTTGATTGGCACAAACGATTCTGATTCTGTTTCAAGTACTGAAGAACCCAATCTTTTGGCCATCTTTCTTGTCAATATGGAATCCATAGAGCCTCTTATAAAACTTCTACAGGGTGATGAACAGAGCAGTGCAAAATTGATGAAAGTTCAACATACCCCCGTTTTTGTTAAAAATTTTTTTCGGGAGTATCAACACCAAATTTATGAAGAATGATGTGTTCCCTCGAAACGGTTTTTGAATTTTCGGGATTCCAGTCGAAACAGCCAAAATATGATTTTTTATTGTGAATACTGTATATTATTCCTGTAGCAACGCAAAAACATTAGAACTTTTCATATCAAGATGACGCCACTTGGTAGGCTTATTCACTGAACAATTCTGAGCAATTTGACTTGCAACACGTTCCTTTTGTCTAGTGTAGGGGTGAAGAAAAGCCCAATTGGCAGCGTACTTATTGGTACTACTCCTAAAATTCGGGTTTTTAGCATTGAAAAAAGGTTAATTTTCACTCTCTTTAGTCAAGATGGGACTACGTCATTAGAATTGGATTAACCACATTTCCGCCATTTTGGAATTTTTTGCCTTTACCTCAAATTTCAAAACAGGCATGTTTGGCATCATTTCTTGAAATGTTGGTCCCCCAAATAAGATTCTGTCAATAAGATCTGTCTATCTGTTTGTTTATCTGTCTTTCTCTTTCCAAAAAAATATTTATAGAATTTTTAACCCCACCCCCCTTCTTCCTGAAATTCTCTGAGTGTCCAATTTAATATTCTTGACCTCTCAATTCTTTTCAATGCCGTCAACGTCATCCTGCATAGCATCGGAAAAGATAATTTTCTGTGAAAAAAATACCACTCAAAGGCCATAGCAGGATAAGGGGCCGAAAAATGCCCCCGCTCGGATTCAACTGAAATTCACACCACACGTCTTACTTAGTACTAGAATACATCATACCAAATATTAGCCCGATAGCTCCACCAGGAGGACCCCCTCCCGGGAGTATGCAAAAATTCGAAAAAAATTATTTTCTCAAAAATTAGGGAGAGGAAAAATTTGAAAAAAACGTACAGTATACATATGGATAGTGAGCTTCTAAAACACATCTAAACATCAAGATTGCTGGTCAAAAAATATATGAATATTAATTTTTTAGTTTTTTCAATTTTTTTTCTCCATGAAGGAATTTTTTGACCAAGTTTGTACATACCCTCCAACATTACTACTTATCTGATGTATATAAGAAAAAAATTGCAAGTTGCAAGTCTATGCGGAAGACAGTCAAATTTTGAAAAAACTCATTTTTTCCGCGTTAATTTAGGTGACGAAAATTGATAAATGTGAGGATGAGTTGATGGCGCTAAAATAATCATATTGCCTTCATATTATCTTATGCAAAAGTGAAATATGCCATCAATGTCAAACAGTAATCAAAAGTGCTCAAAACCGTAAAAAGCGAGAAAATTAAAAATGTTTATTTTTATGAAAAAAAAAATATACATGCAGGAAGGAATAACTGTATATTAATGCATACTGATAATAAGGAGACATCATACAAAACACAAACAAATCACGTTTCGATCAGAAAAGAAGAAATTTTCACAAAATAGAGAAAAAATATTGAGAGAAAACACAGGTGAGGAAAATTGATAAATGTGAGGATGAGTTGAAGGCACTTGAACTCATGAAGAGTGAAATGTGCCATCAATGCCAAATAGTATTCAGAAAAGTTTAAAACCGCAAAAAAAATGAACGAAATAAATATTTTATCCAATCCTATTAAATAATGCACGCCTTATCACGCGCATACATGCCTGCATTTTTCAATAAGACTGGATAAAGCATAGTATTCTACTCGTGGGTAATGGCTATTACTTATTCGGATGCTTTACGACACTCGCCAAGGCTCGTGTCGGCAAACTGCATCCTCATGAGTAAGAAGCAATCATTACCCACTTGTTGAATAATATACCATTATTTTCAGGGAAAAAAAATTGCAGGAAAGAATGACTAAAGGCTCCATTTAAAACCTACTCGATCAAAGTGAGAAAAACCTCCGGTGTTTTTACTATCAGCACAGCTAAGCTGTCAGTGTCTCGAAATATTACAGGTTTTTTTTCTCGATTTTGCCAAAGAATAATGCCAGCATGCATTTCTTTCACTTTGATTGAGTAGTTTTCAGATCAAGCTATCTCTTTCTCATAAAAAAAAACTATATCCCATTTACTTTTTATTTTCAGTAAAATGACTTTTTGGGGCAAAAATCAAGCCTTCAAATCGATATTTTCAATAAAGAGGAAATGTTTCAATTGCAATACATTTTTCTGCAAAGACGTGATCTAGAATAATGTTACGTATTTCGCGTACGGGTTCGAATATAATTGAGACGATCGTTTTAAAACACACACTGTTTATTACTGCGTACTACAATCAATACACGCCAACAATTATCTACTTGGAAATATATCGCAGGTACTTCGCTTTTATCCGCTCGCTACCACTTCGCATTCCAATTCAATACTGTCATATTGCATTTGAAATTGATGGCACATTTCACTCTTCATGGGATCATAATCATGAAGGTAATAGTTCAAGTGCCTTCAACCTTCAACTCATCCTCACATTTATCAATTTTCCTCACCTGTGTTTTCTCTCAAATTTTTTTCTCTATTTTGTGGAAATTTCTTCTTTTCTGATTAAAACGTGATTTGTTTGTGTTTTGTATGATGTTTCCTTATTATCAGTATGCATTAATACACAGTTACTCCTTCCTGCATGTATCTTTTTTTTTCATAAAAATAAATATCTTTAATTTTCTCGCTTTTTACGGTTTTGAGCACTTTTCATTGCTATTTGACATTGATGGCACATTTCACTTTTGCCTCGTCTTTTGCATAAGATAATATGAAGGTAATATGATCATTTTAGCGCCATCAACTCATCCTCACATTTATCAATTTTCGTCACCTGAATTAACGCGGAAAAAATGAGTTTTTTCAAAATTTGACTATCTTCCGCATGGACTTGCAATTTGTCATTTTTTTCTTATATACATCAGATAAGTAGTAATGTTGGAGGGTATGTACAAACTTGGTCAAAAAATTCCTTCATGGAGAAAAAAAATTAAAAAAACTAAAAGATTGATATTCATATATTTTTTGACTAGCAATCTTGATGTTTAGATGTGTTTTAGAAGCCCACTATCCATATGTATACTGTACGTTTTTTTCAAATTTTTCCTGTACCTAATTTTTGAGAAAATAATTTTTTTCGAATTTTTGCACACTCCCGGGAGGGGGTCCTCCTGGTGGAGCTATCGGGCTAATATTTGGTATGATGTATTCTAGTACTAAGTAAGACGCGTGGTGTGAATTTCAGTTGAATCCGAGCGGGGGCATTTTTCGGCCCCTTATCCTGCTATGGCCTTTCACCCTTTCGCTCCCCCAACCTCATCTCAAAAATCTAAAATGGCAATACTTACTTTGTGGTACATCAAATTGAAGGAAATTGAATACTTTCTATGAACAAAATTTTTTCAAATTTTTTAAAACCCCTATTTCCCTTACAAAACACCCCAAATGTCTAATTTATTTGAAAAGGGGTTGAAAATTTCAAAAAAATTGTTTTCTGAAAGAGAATTCAATTTCCTTCAATGTGATGTATCACAAAGTAGGTGGTGTTTCGTTGAATTTTGAAGCTGAGATGGGGGAGAGCAAAAGGGTCAATTTGGGTAGCACTTTTTCCACCGAAAATTCTTTTCTTCGATGTTTTCTATGATGACACTGACTGAATTGAAGACAATTGAGAGGTCCAGAATTGTAAAGAAGACAGTCAGAGAGTTTTTAGGGCAAAGGAAGGTGGGGTTAAAATTTTTGTAAAAATTTTTCCAGAAAGAGAATTTAATTCTCTTCAATTTGATGTATCGCAAGGTAGGTCATGTCATCTGAAATTTCAAAGTTGGGGTGAGTGGGTGCGAGGGGGCTCAAGATAGAAATTTGCCAATTTATGTTTTAGATGTCCCCTTTGATATAAAAATCGACCTGTTTTTGCTCGAAGAAATATTCATTAGAAATCGGGAGTTATTGCAGGTCGATAGTTTTTAAATGATCACCCGGTGCAGTATTCACAATAAAAAATCACATTTTGGCTGTTTCGACTGAAATCCCGAAAATTGAAAAACCGTTTCGAGGGAACACATCATTCTACATAAATTTGGTGTTAATACTCCCAAAAAATTTTTTTGGCGGAAACGGGAGTATGTTAAACTTTCATCAATTTTGCACTGCTCTGTTCATCACCCTGTAGAAAATTTATGAAAAGCTCTATGCAATTCATACTGACAAGGAAGATGGCCAAAAGATTGGGCTATTCAGTACTTGAAACAAAATCAGAATCATAGGTGCCAATCAGAAGTTTTAGCGGTTCAAAATTGGGTTAATTTTTGCTTTGTAACACTTTCATTGTTGAGCAGTTTATAATAGAGTATTATACTTTTGAAAAAATATTTTTCTTTCGATGGAATCAGAAACTATATTGAAAAATAACTGACCCGTATTTTTTTATTCGTCCAAAAATCGTATCGTTTGGCCGCAATAAATAAACGAAATTCCTATATTCTGCCTATTTCTGACGTCATTTACACAGGCAGTATAGGCGGTGTCTCGCTGTGACGTCAGAACTAGTTGATGTTATTCATTTATTGCGTCCAAACGGTACGGTTTTTGACTGAATAAAAAAACACGGGTCAATTATTTTTCAATGTAGCTTTCATTTCAATCAAAAATTTTTTTTAGTATAATACTCCATTTGTCTTTTTTTTTACAATAAATTTTTGGTAAAAAATACAATTCAACTCTAATAGCTTGAATTTCGAGTAAATTACAACTGCAACAAACATAATTTGACTGACTGTGGTCAGTCATCCGATTTATATTTATAAACGCGGTTTACTGTAGGTATGGTATGTCCCAGTAATATTTTCTATTTCTATGTACAGTAAACGATGATTATACATAACAATGATCGCGAAATCATGCCATGATTGTTGATAATGTTCATTATCGATCACCGTTAAATGACATTATTTAGCGAGTGTGAAGCAAAATTCAATTTTTTGTACTGTTCGATCACAGGGTTCGAATTCTTGAATCGCGCCGAGTCGATTTATGAATGATCGCAATATTGTCAAGTACCTACTACAGCTATTCTCGTCTTGTACACTATATCATTAAACCATACCGCACGTAGCACTATAGTAGTATACCACTGATCAAAATAATGTAAGTATGAGATAAACATTTTTCAATGATTGCAACGATGAAGAAATAATTATTATAACTTCATATTTTCATACGCGTCGTTAAAACCGGTTGATAGATAACATTTTCAGGGTTATCAATCTGTGTGTTATCAGCAATTATCGCCGAATTCAGGATGAATAAACGATAAGTCAAAAATATTACCATAATTGGCTTACTTTTTGGTTCTCGCGGTACCTTAACAAAAAATTACATCGAATTTTGAAAAACATTCAAATTAGCAAAAATTTAAGAAAATGAAATCGTCTTGAAAATTCTCAAATCGTCAACATATATTTTACGTAATCATTTGTTTGGTCCCCCGAAAAATTGAAAATACAAACTTGATTATTTAGTAATTTTACCGTAGTCATAGGTTTCTTGCATGTATATGTGATGATTGTTTCTGATGATGTGATGTGATGTGATGATGATGAACTCAAATTTATTTTGATTTTCATGTCAATTTTTAGAATGTCATGATGGCAAACTGTTCTTCAAGACAGACAGTAATGTAACCTATTCAATAAAGTGGATACATTTTATTTTTATCAAAAATCAAGAAATGGAGAAAAATTGACGCACAACATTATTATTTCATTAGTTTTGTAGTAAGAGTAGTACAGTAATGTATGGATAATCTGAACCCTCTGTAATCCGAAGTACCCTATAATCCGAACACCCCAATAGAGTAAAATAATATACATAATCCGAACTCCATAACTCTTGTATTCTGTAATCCGAACTATCACTTGTTCATCTTAGAACTGTAAGGTGATCCAATCTTCTCGAAAGTTAGTCGTTATTTTACTTATGTTCGAGATTTTCTTCTCTACTTTGAATGAAGGTCACTACATATCAATTTTAATGTGTAATCATAACATTTTATGGTTCACTAAGGCCTATTTCATGATGCATTCTTTAACCCGGACGTTTTTGTAATCCGAACGGGGTCTGGCAACTTTCTGTTCGGAGTATCCAGACATTGTACCTTCAATGGATTTAACGAAAGAAAGAAAAAAGTTGGATAATTCGAAATAAGTGAAAGTTTCATTTTTCTTTTAAGAGTTTGTCTTTCAAGCTATATGTCATCTGTTTCGAGTCTTTCTTATTTTTAGCGCATTTTCCATCTTGATGAAAATCGCTATTGCAACCGCTTTGTCCGTCCGTCCGTCCGTCCGTTCCTCGAACTCCTCCCAAACTAGACGACCTAGCTTTCTAATTTTTTCGCTGTTACATAGCTGCCACTCCCAAAGGAGGGCTAGGCTATATTGGATGTCTATATTGCGCCGCCAACATAGAGAAAACCGCCCCCGATAAACTTGAAATAACATAATATTGCACTTTCTACCAGACCTGATGCTCTGGTGTTCTCATTTTTTGAATAATACATAGTTGCCACTTATAAACGTAAGCCAAGAAACATTCCGTCATCAATATGCGCCGCCGACATGAGAAAACTGCTAAAAACCGCCCCCAATCACTTTAAAATGAAAAACATAAACCCGAAGACATAGCGATCTGATTCTTTCGGTATATAAATAGCTGACTGAAAATGGGAAAGGATAGGCTACTTTTGGTTAGTCGCCGCCCCCAGATTCCGCCCCCAAACGATAAAAAGTGCAATAAAATGAAAAACATAAACCCGAAGACAAAGCGATCTGATTCTTTTGGTATACAGGGTGATTCACCACCAAATAGACATAGCTTAAGGATAGGTCCAGTTTTTCCAGGCGAACCTGGATCTGGTTTTGAAATTTTTCAAACATTGTTCGTTTCGAAGCTACAGGGTGATTCATGTATTTCGTAGAATTTTTTGACAAGCCATTACTCCAGAACAACCCAACAGATTGGTTTGAAATTTTATGGGTTTACTCTTCTATTGATATCTGACACATCACTCTATCAAAGAGTTGAATATTTCCAGGGCCGGCCTTGAAAAAAAAATGTCAAAGCTTTTTTGAAAAAAGACACTCTGTATGCATATTATTCAAAATTCATTTTCATATTCAAAAACTACATGAAACATGCTATCAATATCGCAAAAAAAATTGCTTGGCACCATCAAGCTGTCAAAAGAAAATTGATGATCCTGATTATTTTTGAGGTTAGGATTTTTTGTAAATTGATATTTTCAAATATTCACAAATGATTTATTATGGCCCCAAATTTCAGCCGTTTCGTCATAAAAGTAAAAATGACATTTTTCTCGTTTTCTCAGTAACTAGTAACAAAGAGTTTCAGCCGAATTTTCAAAAAATTATTGTCACGTCCCTCAGCTTCACTTCTATCCCAATTTGAGCTGAAATTGAGAAACGTATCAAAATTTTTTTGAAAATCCTGATGAAATTTTTTGTTATTTCTGAGAAAACGAGAAAAATGTCATTTCCATTTTTCTGTCGAAACGGCTGAAATTCAAGGCCATAATAGATCATTTGCAAATACTTGAAAATATTAATTTAGAAAAATCCCAACCTCAAAAATCATTACGATTGTCAAAATTTTCTTGACAGCTTAATGGTGCCAAGCAATTTTTTTTGCGTTATCATTAGCATGTTTGATGTAGTTTCCGAATTTGAAAATGAAATTAGGAAAATGTGCATACAGAATGTATTTTTCTGAAAAAAACTTTGAAGTTTTTTTTTACAAGGCCGGCCCTGGAAACTTCAAACTGTTTGATAAGGCGATGTGTCAGATATCAATAGAAGAATCGACCCATAAAATTTCAATCCAATCTATTTGGTCGTTCTGAAAATATGGCTTGTCAAAAAATTCGACAAAATACATGAATCACCCTGTAACTTCGAAACAAACAGTGTTAGAAAAATTTCAAAGCCAGATCCTGGTTCACCTGGTAAAACTGGACCTACCCTTGGGCTATGTCCATTTGGTGGTGAATCACCCTGTATAAATAGCTGACTAAAAATGGGAAAGGATAGGCTACTTTTGGTTAGTCGCCGCCCCCAGATTCCGCCCCCAAACGATAAAAAGTGCAACTTTCACAAATGTTACTGATTGAGATGTTCCCTTGAACATTTAGGAGCTGCCAACTCAAATTGTGCAACATTTGCTCAGCCGAACGCTGCCGCTCCCACACGCCGCCCCCAAAGTAAGAGATAAATGAAAAACATGAACCCAAAGACAAAGTGATCCAAGTTTTTCGCTATATGGATAGCTGACTAAAAATGAAAAAGGCTGGGCTACTTTTGATATGGCGCCGCCTCCAGCTTCCGCCCCCAAAAGAAAAAAAGTGCAACTTTCAACAATTTTCACTGATTTAGCTGATACTGTTACCTCGAACATTTAGAAACTTTTGACTCAAACTGTGCAAGAATTTCTTTGCCAAACTCTGCCGCTCCCACACGCCGCCCCCAAAGTGAGAGATAAATGTAAAACATGAACCTGAAGACATAGCGATCTAATTCTTTCACTATATTGATAGCTGACTGAAATTGGAAAAATATAGGCCACTTTAGCCGCCGCCTCCAGCTGCCGCCTCCAAACAAACAAAAAATGCAACTTTCACAATTTTCACTGATTGTCATATTTCCCTCACATTTAGAAACTCCCAACTCAAACTGTGCAACAGTTACTTTGCCGAATGCTGCCGCCCCCACACGCCGCCCCCAAAGTAAGAGATAAATGAAAAACATGAACTCAAAGACAAAGTGATCTAATTCTTTCGCTATATGGATAGCTAACTAAAAATGGGAAAGAATAGGCTACCTTTGACATGGCGCCGCCTCCAACTTCCACCCCCAAAAGAGAAAAAGTGCAACTTTCAATAATTTCCACTGAATTACATTTTAATGTTACCTTAAACATTCAGAAACTCCCAACTCAAACGGTGGAAGAATTTCTTTGCCAAAGTCTGCCGCTCCCACACGCCGCTCCCAAAGTAAGAGATGAATGTAAAACATAACCCTGAAGACATAGCGATTAAATTGTTCCGCTATATAGATAGCTGACTAAAAATGAGAAGAGATAGGCCACTTTAGATTAGTCGCCGCCTCCAGCTCCCGCCCCCAAACAAAAAAATGCCACTTTTACAATTTTGATTGATTGTCATATTTCCTTAAACATTTAGAAACTCTCAACTCAAACTGTGCAACAGTTACTTTGCAGAATGCTGCCACCCCCACACGCTGCCCTCAAAGTAAGAGATAAATGGAAAACATGAACCCGAAGACATAGCGATCTGATTCTTTCGCTTTATGGATAGCCGACTAAAAATGGGAAAGAATAGACTACTGTTGATTAGTCGCCGCTTCCAGCTCCCGCCCTCAAACAAAAAAATATATTGATGAGTAAAAGAATTTTCATTCAAATCTATTTCATTGGCAAGTACTCCATTCTGATAACACAATATCACAATGAGTTTCGAATAAAGAAAGTGGGCAAGGAATGGTGTTTCTCCTTCAACCAAATTTCTTTACGTTCACAATATGCCTCTTTGAGAAAATGCGCTACTGAGACTCACGCACGTGAAGGCATACTCACTTGTTTATTATTTTCGGGTCGTGGAGCATCAACTGCAACCAAGGGTTATTAATTAGCTCTTTCAGTTGGTATCCCAATGAACATTTTTGGTTATATTAAGGAAGGTGATCGTTACATTTTCTTCACTAGTTTATGAAACTATAGGTTATATTAGTTTGCGTTCGTTACTCCTACATAACTTTTACAAACCATCTATATATCCAAAGTGGAGAACCCTATAAAGGTTACCGTCACGTATCAGAAGTACCCGTTAGTTTTATAGTCATGGTTATATTATTGTGATCAGCGTCTCTTACAAACCTTTTATAAAACCTCTTATATAACTCTGCACAAGTTATTTGTGATCACTATAGGTGATGATATAGTTATTATCACTCACTAGTAACGATTATAAACTTAGTTTATAGAAGTTGTTATCACGTATATATAACTACGTGACTGAGCTACTTTACAAAATGAACTATGCCTCTCTCTTGCTCGCAATATCTATTCATAATGTTGTCTCTCTTTTAATCCGGCATAAGATTTTTGCTAAGACAAGTCATGAATCCTGATTATTACAAATCTTTTCATCAACTATTATAATGGTAATGACCAATTTTTTGCCAGTAGACTCGCGAATAACACCTGGGAAGTACAATATATCGAGTAATTTTCTGACCTACCTCGATAAAAATCACGCGCTCCAAATATAAACAGGTTTTGATACTTTTTCATAGAAAATAATGAAAATTATTATTGACAAATTTGTTTTTTTTTTTTTTGTTTTCCTTAGATGACATTCGATATGCAGACCTCTTTCCAAGAATAAATGAATTTTCTATGATTTCTTCAATCAAAATATGCGTTTTTACGAAATGTTCCAAACAAGCTCCATTATTTGAACAAACAAATATGGCCGAAATTATAAGTCGCCAGCTATCACTCTTAAATAACAATTATATTACATGTATTGCTAATTTTAGACCTATTATACCCATAACAAACATTCAAGGAAGCATGGGCACCAGTATATGCCTTCAGGTTATATAGGAGAAGTACAAATGACCGCAATATACCCGAAGATTATATAGTGGTAGCATCCAATCGTAATGGTAACGATTTGGTGCCTTTAAGTTTCATAGCAGAAGTACAAATGACCGTGATATACCCGAAGGTTATATAATGGTGACATCTAGTCGTAATGGTAATAACTGATCTCTTTATGAAACCTGCAGTAGCAACTGGGTTTCTCCCGCGCAAACTGAATTATTTCCTGTGCGACAGTTCGACGCAAAATTTTGTGAAAATTCTGGCAATGTCGTTCAAAATTGTACTTGTGAGATGTTGATTGTAAGATGTACTCGTAAGAATGAGATTCAGGTTTTGTTCCACTCTACAATGAAACGAACCACTTTTTTACTTTCTTCCAATTGTTTTTTATTCGCGAATTCACTTTCTTAATCTCTCCCGATCTGTCATCCATTTTGTTTTGACTTCAAACGACCACATATTGCTCGACATATTATATAAAGACCCCACTGTAAAACTCAGTGTTTTGTAATTGAAGTTATAGGTCGAGTTATAGGTACTTTTGGTTTTTTAACAGTATTAGTCGGCACTAATCCTTCACTTTTGTCACTAGGAAGGTTTCAATTTGGTTACTTATATACCATTTATGAGAGTTGTTTTATTGAGGTTACAGCAATTCTGGAAAGATTCATAGTTGTATGTTGTTACACCGCTATAAAACCAGATTACCCTCAGTTACATAAGGTGGTAAATGGAGACAACTATCTACACACTTTTATAAACCTATCAGGAATTAAACTTAAAGTGATCATGAACATGGTAACAGATACGTTTATGTCACCATTTTAAAAAACTGTAAGGTATATAACACTTTAGGGTCCTTAAAACTCTTAATATAACAACAAGTGGTTCAGAAAACCCTAATATACCTTTTATAAAACAAACATCCCTTTAGGTGACCCGAAATGTTCATTGGGATATAATTGGTGGGCTCAAATCAGGAGAAATAGTTCACATCTTCGGAGGAAAGTGAGTGTGTTATAAAACTTGTCTACCAGAGCATCCTCAAGATTTCGGGAACCCCACATCCCACAAGATCTTCCTCATACTTTGGACAATCGACCAATACACGGAAACAAGTAGCAAAGTCCTCAAGAGGGTGAGTCTCATGAGCGCATTTTCGGAGTGCAGATGAGTACACTGTTCACTGTTACCTGTAAACAGATTGTCTCAAAACTACCACAAGAAAACCACAATGAAAACACGAGTAGTCAATAATAAATTAAAACAACAGAATGACATCAACCAAAACTAGAAAATATCCTGAATGAGTGAGAATTATACCTATATCGATCACAAGCACGGAGCCAGAAGCAGCTTGTTGAACCACAGCCAGCGCCGCGACTTGAAAATCGCATCCGCATATAATTGCATAAGTATAGATTCCGCATCAAAATAGAGATATCTTCCTTGAGAATGAATCAATCAGGTTGATTTTTTCACGAAAAATTTCTTCATTCCTTTCTGCATCTTTCGTTCGCTGCATGTATGAATGTATTTAGAACGGTTCGCAAGATTTCTTGATGCAGAAGTTCACACCGTAGCGTTGAATACCGACTTTTTAAACATTTCATTTTTTTTTCTTGCAATCGTGCGGTCTGACCGAATATTTTTTGTGCCTATTGCCATCCGCAGACAATCAGCATTATTTGTAAAAAAAAAACCGATACCGCTGCGACTTTTCGTTTAGGAGGAGTTCAAGTACAAGACAGACAGACGGACGGACATCAAAGCGCGGCTAATAGCGTATAGGCCGTTATTGACCTGCTTAGAGGTCGTGAAGTGATCTTTCACAACCAGTAGGCTGACTGTCACATTATTAACCGCCTGTCAGTATTATTAACCTCCTGTAACATTTTCAACCTTTTGTCAGTCCTGTCACATTCTATATTCTTGAAAAATTGTTACAAATCAAGATTTAATGTTTACTAGTAGTAAGAAAAATAGTATATAAACCACGGTTGTGAACGCTGTTATAGCTTTGGCGCCTTATATCCCTCAGCTGCGCTTCGGGATTTAAACAGGCGCCGCAGCTATAACAGCATTCTTCACAACCTTGGTATATAATATACTATTTCATGGCCCAGAAAACATTTTGGTGACAACATATGTGGATCTGTAACGATTACAGACCTCGTGTCCGTAAAATCAAAGCAAGTGAAGGCAGTAATTTCTTAAATTACCACCAAAAACTCAATCTCCACTACCAAAGTTGGCAAATATTGACCACCTGGGATATTCACGTATTGGAATGGTTGGCAGGGCCGATTCTGAGTGGTGTGCTGGGTGTGCCCCTGCACAGGGGCGGCCAAGATTCAAGGGCGGCGAAAAATTTTCGCCAATTTTTCTAAAGAAAAATTGAGTGTCGAAAAAGGAACTGATGTTATGATTTTCGAGACCGTAGGCCGCCCTGCGTAAATTGTGATTTTTTAGTGCTGAAAAAATACAGCAGGTTGTCAAGAATGGAGGCGAGGCGGCCGCCCTGCGTCAACTATTATAGATATTAGACTTCTTTCTCAGATAAGTATCTGAGGAAGGGCAAGAATTTTCATCTCTTGGTAACATTTCCGATAGTCTGTTTGAAATCGGATCGGCTTGAAAAAATGCGGTGTAGTACAAAAAAAATTCACAACTTTTAAACAAACCGCACTACGATCAAAATTCGAGAACCGTTCAGAGATATTGATATGTGCTTTTCAGAACTGCAATCAGAAAAAATCTGGGATCTTTTTCACAGAAGCAGGGCATTGAATGATGTGGACCGGTTTAGCACTTTTTCTGTTTTCACCCTGTATAGCTCACTCAACGTTGTTCAACCTCTGTACCATCCAAGTATCTTACAGCCAAAAGAACACGCTATCCAGCATGACCACGATTTCCAAAATCGATCCATTTTTACCTGAGATATTCACATTTGAAGTGAGGCAAAATTTTCTAGTGAATCAGTTCAGTTGTTGCCCAGTTTATTTGAACAGCTTTATCTGATTCCATTCAACTACAAAATCAATATACTTGACTATGAATTGGTATAAGTGCCTAAAAACTTATCAATAGGTCGCGGGAACATAACCGTCACCTTGGCACCCGCTATGGCAACGTTGCAAGTATGCCTGACGTGGCAACTGCGCAATGCGCAACCTTTTCGTCGTTGAATTGACATAAAACGCTCGCGCAAGCGCAGACAGGGTGCCAAGGTACCGCTGTAGAGACCCGTTTGTTTTTAACATTTCTCAGACAAATCTTGAGTTTAGCACAATTATTTTTTTGATCAAATGGCAATTGTTCAATAAATCATCTATATAATTTATTACAACTAAAGGAAACGGTATTCACAAGTACTAGTGAAAATAACATTATACCATATACCCATCTTTAGCACGCGATTTTTGCTCCCGCGACCTATAGGGTGCGCCGAAGGATATGCTAAAGTGAGGTGGCCATGGACGCACCTTGATCCTCAGCGGAAAATAGATTATAATTGTTCATAATTTTGTTCAAAATGAGGGGAGCTTTGGCGGTTTTAGGCCCGCAAAAGTGAAAAAAATCGCCTGCGGTGCAATTTCTAGAGAGCCCAGACGCCCCCGCTAGAAAATTGCTGCGGGGTTACAGCTGGCGGGCGGCCAAATATTTTTCGCACAAGGGCGGCCGACGAGCCAGAATCGGCCCTGATGGTTGGTATCAATTCAGATATTCGATGACCTGGGTCTGTAACGGCTAAAGATTTCCTGTAAAGCATTTTTCTCCGTGTATACAGGGTTATTCAGCGATGATAGCAAAAAAATTAACTGTGGGTAGATCTCGTCAAAATATGATCGAAACCTGTGCAAAGTTTCATTTTCCTATACCATTTTGCAAAGTTCACCCTAATAACCAAGATACAGCTTTTCAAAGTTGACTTTTTTCGGATTTCCAGAATTTGTAACTCAGTGAAGTTTTGACGAAAATAACTCAAATTCCACATAGACTGATTTATCGAAACTTGAGGTGACCCCGCATAACTTCTACGCCCCTGATTGGATTCCTTGAAAATTTGGCATGTGGACAGATAATTATGACAAACTAGCTCATGCTAAATTAAAGCTGAATTTGTCGAAACTTACAGTTGAATTTTTAGATATCATCGCTGAAACACCCTGTATGTTGCTCTGTGAGTGGTGTGGAACAGATTATTCTAAATTTTGTTCAAGTCAAATACTCAAAAAAAAATTTGTTCCGCAGTCACCATGGCAAATCAAGCAATACGAAGTGGGCAATGATCCATAATAGCGTTTCCAAGTGCCCATTAGAGGATTTTATTATTTATTTTAATGTTCCACCAAACAGCAGTAACAAATAAATAAATATGCACTATGATACTTGACGGTACTTCAGTTAATCATTACGCACACGTCAAACAACTCCCAATAACCGGCCATAATTAGAAGTAGGAAAATGCATATAGGGTAACCACCCCCAAAGTAACTTGCATAAAAATATGCTTTGAAAAAAGTACATCACGTTCGAGATCACGTTTGTTACAATAATTTCATGCTAAACGGGATATATTTGAGATTTTCCGACCGGTCATTTAATTTGTTTACTACTAAAAAACCAAACATTCAATGACGTCATGGACATCTGAAATACTAAGTGTGAAATGTATGCATTTTAAACAAGCGCGGGGCTCGCGCACTTTCAACTTTGAGATCAAAAGTTTTAGTGCCGCAGGGAAACAATAGTTCATGTGTTGGTAAGTAAACTTTGTTCCCTCCATAGTTCATAAAATTAGTGTAAAATATTGAAATATTAGTAATAAAATGTTTCAAATTTCCCATCGAGTCGAAACGGGCCTAGAGAAGGGTCGTAAAAGTGGATTTTAACTTCGTTCCTGGTCTAGTCGACTGAACCGTGACAAAATCACGGTAGTAAACTAATAAACTCGATCGAATACATCACACCTATATTAGAGGCCAAGGAGCTGGATCCGCTGTGGGAACAAGATCAACAACCCCCATGGATTCCCTGAAGAGATTCTTGAGGAGAACGGAGTTCTCAACAGTGATTGACAATGACATCAAGCCCAACCATCGACAAACTCAACACAGAAATATCGACTATCCTCAGGACCAACATTCTTGATGAACTAAAATATGGTAAAATTGGAATATTATCGAAACTACCACATGGTGTGATAATTGTGAAACAAAAGTCGCCGAGAAGATGGACATGATCTCCAGGAAGTTATTATATCATAGTGATGAGAACAAGTAAATATGCCCTCACGGGCGTAAGGCTCAGCAGCGCAGTTCTCCACTGGAGGATCAGTGAACGCAAGATGTTAATCAGAGTCCTACTATTATTTAGACACAATTTTGCCTAGTTCGGTTCTCAAGACTATGAACTATGCATCGAGAGTATGCTGAAATGGTGGTGCAGGAGGTGATAATAGATATATATCATATAGATATATTAACCAAAAGTGACACCTTATCATACAATAATGACCTGTCCAATAACAAAGGGTTGCATGAATATGGGAGGAGAAATGGGTGATATGGGAATGGGTAGTATGGGAATGAATAATACGGGTATGGGAGACATGGGTAATTGGGTATAATATGGGAGGTATGGGCATAGTAATAATATTTCAAGTACTATTATGTATATAGTATTATATATTCGACGTCTGTAAAGGTCATGAATAAACATTATTATTATTATTATACCGTATATCTAACTTAATTTGAAATAAAAGTTAAATGAAATACTCGAAATATTATAGGGTACCTATACTATACCGTGACCAGTAACTTATACTTTTTAAGACTTCAATTATTGTTACTGTTGATCATTCCTTGTTTTACAGACGACAAATGGTGGTAGGATGTTGAATTTCTTCAATAGGTATGAGAGATGAACAATTTAGAAACATTAATTTTGATAGAAGTAGTGTCTTAAAATTGTTACTGAATCTCGCAGAACAGAAATGGCAATAGCCTTAGCGGTTGAGTAGGAGATTCTAAAAGATTTGCAACAATGATACTTATTGACTGTTATACTCGAGGTTATAATACTGGACTATTGGTCACCTGTAATTTACAGACTAGGACCACATACTGTGACGAGTGACGGACAAAGCGAGGACTTGAGTGCCTTCCCGTTTAGAAAAGTGTCTAAAAACAAGTTGATCTGGACACACCGTGAGGTATGTACTAGTATACTTAAGGTGACCAGATTTCTCAGTGAAGAAATCGGAACATGGGGAGACTTTTTTTTTTTTTTTTTTTTTTTTCTTAAATAGGGGCGTACTTTTTACTTGCTGATTCAGAACCTATCAGCTATTCCTCATTTTTTCGCGTCTGTTCATTGTTGGATTTCGCGTCTGTTCATTGTTGAATAGACCGATATTTTGGGATATTTTCTGAAACCGAGTCTGAAACTTAGTTTTTCTGATCATTTTTCTGCAAAACAACAGCAGGAGGGCGGGTAAGTGCTGTCCCTTATTTGACATCTTCTCAACCAACAGTGTTCACAATAATACCAATAATAATGGAATAATGTTGTTACTAAAATTATGCTTTTTTGAAGTCATGTAGGATCAAAAACTTTCTTACACAAGGAAAGCTGTGGTGCTGTGGTTCTGGTCATTGGCAGGCAAACGAGGCGATTTTGGCCAGGTCACAGCTTCCCTGCTTGAGTAAGAAATTTTGTGATCATACGGTACATTCTGCAGACAGTCGAGACCTCGGTCGAGACCCACTTGCATAGCGTGGGTGCCAATCGAAATAAATTCAATCTTGTAAATAAACTACAATCTACATGAATTTCAACCAAATTCAACGAAAATATAGAAGAGGTGGGAAAAAATTTAAATATTCGTTGCTTAAATCGGAAATCGGACCATTTACGGAACAGCTACTCAAATCGGAACATTTACGGAACAGAAAGTCGAATCGGAAAGTGTCTCCCGAAAACGGTACAGTTCCGATCAAATCGGAACGTCTGGTCACCTTAAGTATACTCCACCTGCCATTGGGCTATGGCAAATTACTCGTGAATCACCCTGTATACCAGAATCTTGTTGTTTTACGAAGCACACAAAGCGAACACGGAACCTTCTCAGGTTTGATTTTAATTTTTTCGCAAAAGTTATTCCATTACGTGTAGGTGAAAGCATCTACATCAAAATAAATGTGTTCCCGGCAGGTATACAGACATGTACGTATATGGCAGAAAACGCTTTGCATCCTCACAACGAAATTTTCAATTTTATCGCAAAATGTTTAACACGCCCACGCAAATCAGAATCGAAAATTGTTATCCGACACCGGAAATTTCACAGGTTTCTTCTGGAAAGAAAATCTCCGTATTTATGCCCACACAGAAAATACTGCACGCCTTTGCGACAATGCGTGATGCTCTCTAATCTTGTAAACTCGATTACTCAGTAGAAATTCATAAGGATAGTATTATGATAATTTTTTTTCCTGCATTTGTGCCTATATATACCTACACAACGCCCACGTAGACACCGTATAATAATTACTGCTAATGGGTCACCCAGGCAGAGGTGCATCTATATAAATTTTATTTGCAGAAACGCCCTCTCCTACTCATTTCTTCTTGTTATATCCATTCGAATAAATAACATAAATCAATCTCTCACATCGTGAATGACGTAAGTTTAGAAATATTACTTATTACATGAAGGCGCTACGTCACACTATTTATTCATGACATGAATATTTTAAATGCGACTTTGCCTGTGCCCTGTATGTGTGTGTACTTTTCAAGATCAAACTCCACGAGCAGGATAAGTAGAATTAATAGGGGAATTCGTTTTCAGCGCACTTTCCCAAAAAATGGGAAAAAGGCACTTTTAGCTTCACTAAGTTCGTCCGTCTGTCCGCTCGCTCGCCCGCCCGGCCGTAGGTACCCGGGATAACCCCGGAAAAAGAGATGTCGATGTGGTGTGATGTGAACGCTGATCAATAGTACATATTGATCAATCGTACATATTGATCAATCGTACATATTGATCAATAGTACATATATCCAGGCTGTCAAGTTGACTTTTGGTTTTTTGTTACTCTGTCGCCATCTTTGATCCGCCATTTCGAATTTCTCGAAAAGTGATCCCGATTGAAATGAAATTTGCAGGCAATATAAACCACACCAAGATACATACAATTTTTGACAATTGATGCTTGGCCGCCTTTTTGTATTCTCCATATTGAACATGTTTTAGAGTGATAGAACTAGGAGAATTTCATTAAGATACATCCAATTTTGGACAAATGATGCTCTGCCACCATCTTGGCCACCATATTGAAATCTTTTATTAGTGGAACGATTTTCATGAAACTTGGAACCTAACCTTGTCTAGTAGGATCATTCTGATTTGCAAGCCGACGTTCATGATTCTGTCGCTATTTTGGCCGCCATATTGAAATTTCTGCTCGAATAACGGTATAACTGACTTGTAGTGACCTCCATAACTCCTTCGCCACTCGTTGGATTCTTTTTAAATTTGGCAGGTAGGTAGAGGTAGATAATTTGGACGTTGAATTATTCAAGAGTTACAAATTTTAAAAAACCAAAACAAGTGAACTTTGAAGAGCTGTCTCTTTGTCATTAGGCCGAATTTTGCGAAACGATTTGGAAATTTTCACAATTTTAGCCAAGATTTGCTCGGAATCATTTTGTCCGCCCATGAATTATGTATGTACTATCTTGTATGTACTACTAAGGATCACTTGACGGTCCTAGCGGTATGAGCAAAATTCGATAAAAGTAGCTCTAATTGTGACAAAAAGTATGAGTTCGTGCGTATACTCCTGAAAGAATTAGAAAATGTTTTGGATTCCGATTTTTTTGTCAGTTTTTATGCTATAACATTTTTTTATTTTTCTCTTATTCTTAAAATATCAAGAATATGTAAAAAAACTAAAAATTTGTTGTGGCACCACAATACTTTCCCGACTAGTATCCAGGATCTTATGGAAATTTTTGTTCGAGACGTCTCTTAGGGCGGGAAGTTGGGATTTGAAAAAAAGATTAAAACAAATTTGCATTATGGTCATAATGACTGAACAAAAAATCAAAACATTCATCATTTATCAACAAATTCAATTTTTAGAAAAAACCTCGAAGCCTTTTTCCAAATCATCTTATTGTAAAAATCGTCAAATAAGGCTTATCGGCCTCGATGAAGTAAACGTCCCGATGGAAAACTGCATGTAAGAAACAGTACCGCCGAGAGGGCGGTTCAGGAGGTGACATATCATCGGGGCCCGGAGGCCCGTGGGGGCCCGTGAGCGGGAGTTAATTTTTTTTCTAGCTCCACTAACAAGAAAAATGAAAAAAAGTTGGAAAACCCAAAAGCAAGGATCTGATTTTTTTTACTGCCTGTCTGAAATAGCAGAATTCATTTCCAAAAATGTCAGAAATTTGAGGAAATTTTGTAGAGTTGAGCAAGAAGCCCAATTTTTGTTTGTTTTTGTTGTTGTTCTTGCTTCAATTAAGAAAAATACGTAATGTTAGTATTATTATTATTGTTATTCAAAAAAAAATTCAAGAAAGGGGGCCCCGTAAATGACATCCAACATCGAGGCCCGGCGAAGCTCTCGGCGGCCCTGGTAAGAAATTGGGGAAAAGAAATTGTTGGAGATTGTTCAAGAACCAGTTACCTCTTGTTAGAAAAATCTGTTCACCGGATGAAAATTTGGAAATCTCTCGAAACTCGAAAACCGTTTGTCCGGTTTCAAAATTTCAGTACTTATAGGTACCTACTTACCTAGTTATATACGCATAAGTACATACCTCGGTTATTTGGTACCTAGGTATTAAACTTATCAAGCCCCGCCATCGGTAATTCGGTCCTAGGTGTTCTTTAAACCATTCAATTGTTGCAACAATCAGAGACCAAGGCGATCGAGCAAAGATATATCGCTGGAGAACCAATAAAATAGTTGAAAAAAATTGTAGTACTCGCATATGCTTACCTGAAACAAAGAAAAAAACAATTAGGTAATTTTAAAATAAACAGATCCAAAGGTAAGGTAAGGTGAGTGAGTGAGTGAGTGAGTGAGTCAGTAGTAAGTAAGTAGAATAATAATTAAAATTTTCAAGACCTTAAATTTGGCGCCACTGGGCTGTTAACTCTAGACCAACTGGGATGGCTACCGCTGACCGCTGACGATAACTCAAGACTATCATGCTCTGCGGTTTTCAATAACATTTTTGACGAAGTACAAACACCCCTCATTAACTATTTATTGTTCTCAAATCACGCTTTTATTCAAATTATTGACCTACAGAGAGTGTCAGTGTCATCGGTGACATCCACCGATGATTAATAATAGCGCGACTAGTTTCGGGCAGGGTTCGTTGTTTTAAAGCAAAATGTTCTAAACAAATGTTTCAAACTTGTTTTAAACAAAAGCATTTGTTTTAAAGATAATTGTTTTTAACATGTTTTTTTGCACATGTTTGATGCATGTTTTTTTTGCACATGTTTTTTTCCTTTTATTCTTGATAATTCTCCACGTTACCACTTCTATGTTTTTATGAGTTTTTGATTTTTTTGGGTTGATTTGTGAACGTATTCATATCGGATGATGAGGATTAAGGGTTCATGGTTTCAAACAAAATTGTTTTAGCACGTTCTGCCTTATATTTCCAAATAATTCTTTGTCAGAACACCTTAAAATAGAACCATGAAGATATTTTTTGCAAAATTTTGAACCGTAAGGACTTATACCCTAAAGCTACATTCACAACCTCCAAATTAACACTATTACGTCTACAAATGCATATACATGAAACATGTAGGTAAGGTAGTGAACGTAGTGTGGTCGCATCATTCATAATAACCAAAATTAACGATTTACACATGCACACTTCCACCTAGCGGAATTTGCGGAAAGCTGTTGAATATCTCTGCAATCCTAGCCTTTGACATTGTTGATAATGACAAAACGTCACAAGACAATAAAGACACCAGTAGTCAGTTGTCATATTGTGGTCACTCTCACTGATGGTTCCGTCTAACAAAGAGCGATCAAAATGATTGTGTATTAGCGAGAGCTCTAGTGAAAAGTTCATTGTCATAGTCATGGAACATCCGTTCCAATCAACGCACCTAACTCCACATATTCCATGGAGCCATGAAGTTGTATTACGTAAATCACTATGATTCGAAACAATAACACGACAACGGATATCATAATTCGTGAAATCAAAAATTAAGAATTCATTCTACTACCGGACTTGTGGTCCAATCATCTACTATTTGATAAGTTTTTCTTCTTTCCCAAAACAAAATAATTCCACTTATAAAAGCCGATGGCGTAACCTGGCATAACCAACGGCCGTTAATAAATAAATTCAATCTGATCCGGTAACATTCAGCCGAGTTAGGCATGATTCTGCAGAGTTTGTTGTTTTGCCTCTTTTGACTATTTGACGATTGCACCTTAACGATGGGAAAGCCCCGAAACTAGTCGTGCTGTTATTAATAAAATTTTTGACGAAATACAAACACCCTTCATAATTACATTCACGTCAAATTACGCAACAATGAATTTTAATAAATAGCTATTTCTTTAAGCAATATTCTCTTCAATTCAGCCGAATGCTCAAAACCGCATGCGGTGACGGTCGAATAGCAGAACATCAACAAATAGATCAACAACTCAACAATGAACAAGGTGTCAAACAACGGTGTCTTTGAATTCTGAGAAGCGTGCCTCGTCAGTTCCATATCAAAGTACTGTAAATTGAATTTCCCAGCTACAGTGTCAGGTTTGGTGACTGAGTCCATAATTTACAAAGCCGGTAAGAATTATTGTTTTATAATGTTTGTAACAATAGGCTACTGACCAGTGGTGCCATTTTGATATTTTACCATAATCGGGCTATCAAGTACACATCAATAGACCCATATTTTGAGGAGAAAAATTCAACTTTTTCCATGCGTCTATTTGTTACAGCGATTTTGAAAGTTCGCGTGACGTCATAATCTTTTCCATAAGCGCTGCGCGTAGAACGAACACAGCGTGCGAGTGTCGCGGTGAGAGGAGCAGGGATGAAGGGAGTGACGTCACCAGCGTTCTATTTCAATTTTTTCAAGGCACGGAGATATCGCGCTGTGGTTTTTTTACCATAAATCATATGAAAAATTGCAGTTTTATTACAAAAAAATTGAGGTCATCAGCCTATCGCCTATTGTGTATCCCAGGGCCGCGCCTAGAGTATGTGCTGCCTGCGGATATCTAGCCGAATGTGGGAACTGTAGTGGCAAACGCTTGAAGTCATGGCACCCCTGTTCCATGCACCCCCAGCTATCATTAGTGTCATTTTGAGCGTACATAACTTCAACATTGTAATTGTCATTTCATTTGTCAGCACTCAGCATATAACCAGCGGTTTGCATCACTCCGTGAGTTGAAAAGCACAGAAAAGTAGAAATGCCGACAAGCGAAAAATTGGTAGTGACGTGTCATGTACCAGGCTGCTCCTTTGCACCAGCTCTTTTTTCCCTCTCAGTGGGGCTCCCCCTCCACCTCAACTCTTCTTTGAACATTAGCACTGTTCACTTTCCGTACATTTCTTTGAGGTTATGTACGATAACTGTCAAGAGTGTCAATATAGGTGCATGGAACACGTCGCCTTCTACATCTACAATCCGTTTTGCCTATAGTTCCCCATTGCCGCCTCAAAGCAGGCATGGAGGTAGACTTTCAGTGTCAGGTAGGCCAGGCCTGGGTAAAATAAAGCAATGGTGTCCATTTTCGGGCGCGAGCTAATAATAGTGCTAAATAATAATATCAAAAACAAGAATTTCAATAGTTGTTTTTTATTCTTTTTTTTAGCGCATTTTCGTAGGAAATACGCTATTAGCCGCGCTTTGATGTCCGTCCGTCTGTCTGTCTTGTAGTTGAACTCCTCCTAAACGAAAAGTCGTAGCGGTATCGGATTTTTTGCAAATTAATGCTGGTTGTCTGTGGATGGGAATAGGCACAAAAAATATTTGGTTAGACCGCGCGATGGCAAGAAAAAAATTAAAATGTCCAAAAAGTCGGTATTCAACGCTACCTACGGTGTGAACTTCTATATCGAGGAAACTTGCGAACCATTCTAAATACATGCTTACATGCAGCGAACGAAATATGCACAAATTATTGGAGACATTTTTAGTGAAAGAATCATTTCGATTCCTTTATTGCAATAGATGGTACAATTTTTTCAAGAAACGGCTTCGCCCCGCGATTTCACATTTTGAGGTATTCAACGCTACAGTGTGAACTTCTACATCGAGGAATCTTGCGAACCGTTCTAGATACATGCATACATCAAGCGAACAAAAGATGCAAAAAGAAACGAAGAAATTTTTAGTGAAAAAATTAACCTGATTGATTCATTCTCAAGAAAGATATTTCTATTTATATGCGTAGTCTATACTTTATGCACTTATATGCAGATGCGATTTTCAAGTCGCGGTGCTGCAGTTCATCAAGCTTCTGGCTCCGTGCTTGTGATCGATATAGGACATTTTCTAGTTTTGGTTGATGTCATTCTGTTGTTTTCATTTATCATTGACCACTCGTGTTTTCATAAAGGTTGATGATTTCTTGTGGTACTTTTGGGACATCCTGTTTACAGGTAACAGTGAACAGTGTACTCATCTGCACTCCGAAAATGCGCTCATGAGACTCACCCCCGTGAGGACTTTGCTACTTGTTTTAATAACATATGCTTCTGCAAGGCTTTCAGTTTTTTGAGAAGTGCCTGCCCCAAAAGTGAAGGGGGGGGAGATGTTTTGGACTAATATTGATGATAATTTTGGACATTTTCAAAGAAAATAGCTCTATGTTCATCTGAACACAACACAGCGCAACAAATGGAAATGACTAATTCTAAAGCAACTAAATGAATACTGTGATATAACATAAAGTACCTAACTCTTGAAAAATCCTAAAACTATTGAAAAACATAACGTTGGAAATTGACTGAATGTTACCTCATCCAAAATCCACTTTTCTGGCTTTCAGCGGAGCAAAATTTTGCACAACTTCATCTAATTAAAATTTTCTGAAATCTCATATTCGACAGAAATAATGGCCAAATTTGTCAGTCTTTCTTGGGCCATGGATATTCTTGAATCATTTTTTATAATTTTGGATTTGGAAAAAGATTGATTTCCTAAGGCAACGGTGACAGATAGGGTTAAATCCATTTACGAGTAAATACCTAGAACCCGTAAAAAGTTGATAAAATTAGCCGCCTCGCATACACCTCCAAAAAAATTATGGTCACAAAAATATTCCCTGGACTGTTTATTCCAAACATTTTTAGCCGAACTGGCCGCCCGCCCTAAAAAAATTGGCATACAGGTGTATACTTTACCTTGTACCTTGTACCATCAAACAAGATGATGATTTGGTAGATCATGATTCTTCGTATTTGAAAAGGGGAAGCTCAAAACAGCGGATGACTTATTGATCAGTTTCGAACAGATGAGCTTGTCGATAGATAATAAGTGAAAATATTGAAAGAGTTAACAATCAATGGAACGACAAATCATTAAATCGATTATTGGATAAATGGTTTGGTAGATCAGAAGACTAGAAAAGCAAACAAGTGAGTATGCCTTCACGTGCGTGAGTCTCAGTAGCGCATTTTCTCAAAGAGGCATATTGTGAACGTAAAGAAATTTGGTTGAAGGAGAAACACCATTCCTTGCCCACTTCTTTATTCGAAACTCATTGTGATATTTTGTTATCAGAATGGGGTACTTGCCAATGAAATAGATTTGAATGAAAATTCTTTCACTCATCAATATTTTTTTGTTTGAGGGCGGGAGCTGGGAGCGGCGACTAATCAACAGTAGTCTATTCCTTCCCATTTTTAGTCGGCTATCCATATAGCGAAAGAATTAGATCGCTATGTCTTCTGGTTTATGTTTTCCATTCATCTCTTACTTTGAGGGCAGCGTGTGGGGGTGGCCAGCATTCGGCAAAGTAACTGTTGCACAGTTTGAGTTGGGAGTTTCTAAATGTTTAAGGAAATATGACAGTCAGTGAAAATTGTGAAAGTTGCATTTTTTTTTGTTTGGGGGCGGGAGCTGGAGGCGGCGACTTATCAAAAGTGGCCTATCTCTTCCCATTTTTAGTCAGCTATCTGTATAGCGGAACAATTGGATCGCTATGTCTTCAGGGTTATGTTTTACATGTATCTCTTACTTTGGGGGCGGCGTGTGGGAGCGGCAGAGTTTGGCGGAGAAATTCTTCCACAGTTTGAGTTGGGAGTTTCTAAATGTTTGAGGTAACATTAAAATGTAAATCAGTGGAAATCATTGAAAGTTGCACTTTTTTTCTTTTGGGGGTGGAAGTTGGAGGCGGCGCCATATCAAAAGTAGCCTATTCTCTCCCATTTTCAGTTAGCTATCCATATAGCGAAAGAATTAGGTCGTTATGTCTTCGGGTTCATGTTTTACATTTATCTCTCACTTTGGGGGCGGCGTGTGGGAGCGGCAGAGTTTGGCAAAGAAATTCTTGCACAGTTAAAGTCAAGAGTTTCTAAATGTTCGAGGTAACATTATCAGCTGAATCAGTGAAAATTGTTGGAAGTTGCACTTTTTTTCTTTTGGGGGCGGAAGCTGGAGGCTGCGCCATATCAAAAGTAGCCTATCCTTTTCCATTTTTAGTCAGTTATCCATATAGCGAAAAACTTAGATCGCTATGTCTTCGGGTTCATGTTTTTCATTTATCTCTTACTTTGGGGGCGGCGTGTGGGAGCGGCAGCGTTCGGCTGAGCAAATGTTGCATAATTTGAGTTGGCAGTTCCTAAATGTTCAAGGGAACATCTCAATCAGTAACATTTGTGAAAGTTGCACTTTTTATCGTTTGGGGGCGGAATCTGGGGGCGGCGACTAACCAAAAGTAGCCTATCCTTTCCCATTTTTAGTCAGCTATTTATATACCGAAAAAATCAGATCGCTATGTCTTCGGGTTTATGTTTTTCATTTTAAAGTGATTGGAGGCGGTTTTTAGCAGTTTTTTCATGTTGGCGGCGCATATTGAAGACGGAATGTTTTTTGGCTTACATTTATAAGTGGCAACTATGTATTATTCAAAAAATGAGAACACTAGAGCATCAGGTCTGGTAGAAAGTGCAATATTATGTTATTTCAAGTTTATCGGGGGCGGTTTTCTCTATGTTGGCGGCGCAATATGGACATCCAATATAGCCTAGCCCTCCTTTGGGAGTGGCAGCTATGTAACAGCGAAAAAATTAGAAAGCTAGGTCGTCTAGTTTGGGAGGAGTTCGAGGAACGGACGGACGGACGGACGGACGGACGGACAAAGCGGTTGCAATAGCGATTTTCATCAAGATGGAAAATGCGCTAAAAACTGTACTATACGGCATTTAATGATACAGAAAATTCCTTTTGCATGAGTGTTCTACAAGGTCTAACGAACGATATTAGAAGGGGAAGCACAAAAGCTTCCCCTTAGGAGGACCGCAGGGGGTCTTGTCAAGTTGACGGTCCAAGAACTCCCACCAAACCATCTTTCAATTTCGTTGTATCTCTGAAATGGGGATGATGTGACTCCATTGTGAATCTTGATGGCATTGGTCGCCATGTTTCTTTAATCCTTCATGCTTGAAAAAATAATTTCTTCCGGAGGTCAGAGAAATCACTTTTTTTACATACAGGAGGATGCGAAGTTGGCATGTTTTGGGTCTTAACCTGTTATTCCTAATTCCTAAAATCCTATTATTGAGCCAATTTTTCAAATTCTCAATTTTAGGTTGATTGGTAGGCTAAGAAGTAGGAATTTTTTATCATACAGTTCAGACGTACTTTTTTCAGTGTCCAACTGGAGGTTATTGAAATCATCATCAGAGGTGGACACACTGAACTATTTTCTCAACATTATGTCGAGAAAATCAATTCTAAACCGCGCTTAGAGAGTACCAAAATTATCTTTCTTTCGGTCGGTCGAATTGCTATTTCTACTACGCCCGTCAGGGAGAACGCTAAGCATCGCCAGCCTAAACTAGTATGAAAACAGCCTAAACAAATTCAAAACTGAAAAAAACTCTGAGTGCTGACTCAGAATTGAATGTCAAACCACATAATGAGTGTTTCAGGCAGTTTTGAATTCGTTCAGGCTGTTTTCATACTAGTTTAGTCTGGCGATGCTCAGCGTTCTACCTGACGGGCGCAGTAGGCATCGCGATTCGACTGACCGGAAGAAAAATAATTTGTGTTCTCTCCATGTGCGGTTTAGGATTGATTTACTTGACATGATGTTAAGAAAATAGTTCAGTCTATCCACCCCTGCGATTATTTCAATAACATCCAATTGGACATTGAAAAAAGTACGTCTGAACTGGATGTTGAAAAATACCTAATTCTTAACCTACCAATCAGCCCAAAATTGAGAATTTGAAAATTTGACCTCATAATAGGATTTTGGGAATGCAATATAACAGGTTAAGACACAAAACATGCCACCTTTGCGTCCTCTTGTATATGTAAAAAAATAAGAAGTAATTCCTCTGATCTCCCGAAGAAATATTTTTTCAAGCATGAAGTATCATTAAATGCCGTATAGGAATGCCTACCAACCCCACTAACAGATTAAGTTGTTCATAAGAATTTTCTGGATTTTGCGGTAAACTTTTCTTAATTAATGTAACAGCTCTTTTATGATTATGTTATGGTAGGTATAAGATTTTATGTTATATAGTTCTTTATCTACAAGCGTTAAATAATACCCGTCACTTTTAGCACGTCGTCATGGGCGACGTGAAAAAATGACGATTCTGCGCATTCCTGTCATATTCTCAATAAATTCTGACATTTACCAAACATTTCAAAGACCATTGTAGATAAAATCCTGTACGATACACGCGTTAAAAGTGTCTTATTTTGTTCGCGGGGTTGCTTTACTCGCTAATGCTCGTTTCGCAAGCGTCCCCGCTCACAAAATAATACCTGTCACTTTCTACACTCGTATCGTAAATAGCTATTATAAAAGCTTATTGCGCTTCTACAACAAGTATAGCTAAGATAATGAAATATCTGAAATAATATGGAACAGTTTTATTTATGCAAAATTCGAACTACATATTCAAAACGCAAATTGAAAAATGGGCGCAAAATAATTTTTTTACCCTTTCACAACATACCTACTGTTTGAAATAAGGTGCCGGTGCTTCAGCCTTTGTCCTTAGAAGTGGAGAATGATGTACAAGATTGGACTGTCTGCAAAATACTTCATCAGATTTCTCCTCAGATTGTAGTGACTAAAATGATGCAAAGAATCAAATCAACTTACCTTCAAATGGTTTCACCAGCTCTGGAAACCCCAGGACGTCAGGATCTGAGGAACACTCACAATCTCTTCCTCCATTTTCAAAAACCGGAACGGACAAGCAAAAGTTACTCGAAAGCGACTGCGCGCGGAAATTGTAGTCGGCTGTGTTCAAGTCAGCAGTAACAAATTATTATACCTAGTATAAAACTATATTTTCGCTCAAAAGCCAGCAGTGAGAAATTATTATACCTGGTATAACACAATGATATTCAACTTTTCTTATTGAAAAAGAAATGCATCTTGAGGGAATAATTTAAATTATTTTACATGGGGTATTGGGTGATGACGGGGTGCACCCGCGCAAAACATGTGCCGTAACCATGGCAACGCGAGACGCGGCTCCCGCGCTATATGGCCAGTGATGGGCTCCGTCACTCGAGCCTCCCAGTCGATTGAAAAATCGATATAATTATTTATGTACTCTTCGATTAGTTAACAGTTTGCAAACATGGAGATAGCTGACCTAAGACCTAAAAAAAGGAACATTTAGGTCATCAAGCCTGCAAGAAAAAATAAATGCAAAAAAAAACAACGGACGTCCGACTACAGTATTGATTTACCGAACATAAAAAGCAAATCGAACCCAAGAATAAGAGTCGTGGTGCATTCACACGTAATTTCGACAATACAGTAAATGCTGAAACTCCATAGTTGTGATGCGAATACTACAAAAAAAAAGTTTTTGTCTCGAGTTTCGTCATTGCGCGAGCTGAGAACTGTTCTATCTGCACTTTTTGTAGAAAATGATTTTCGAACTTCGAACCAGCAAAAAATTAACCAAATGTTTCCTGATATGAACAATTAGATCAGAAACGAAAAAGGAAAAGCTTTTTTCCCGAGCGCTTTCCTATAGTTTCTGATCTAATTGTTCATATCAGGAAACATTTTGTCTGTGTTTTGCTGGTTCGAAGTTCGAAAAACATTTTCCACAAAAAGTGCAGACAAAACATTATATGTAGTTCTCAGCTCACGAATTTGTTATTAACTTGAGCCCTCCTTGCAAAAAATTCACGAGCCGCCACTGGGTATTGGATTTTTCCAGTTAGATTAATCTAGAAGAAAGCGTTTCATACCAGCTGAAATGACCAATTATTCCTAGCATAATTTGATTCATTTTGAATATAAGAAAATTTCTGCTCGGAAATTCTTATAGAGTCATTTTTTCTCAGTGTAAAGCAACATTTGAAACTCAGCCAAAAACTTCACAAGTGTAACCTCAAAAATTTCAATTGTCAAAAAGACATGCAACTAGATCCCGTAATTGGGCGTAGGTTGACAGAGATGACAGTTGAATGGCTACATGGTCAGTCGTGCACCCTTCCTCCCTATACTCGTTCAGTCAGCTTATTTAGCCGCATGTTTTGATTTTAGTCGTAAGCGGTGCATCGCACATTGGCTGTTCTGAGGAGGCTGTTTCATAAGAGCCAATGGGCGTCGCTGCGCTTGCGACTAAAATTGAAACTTGCGCCTAAATAAGCTGACTGAACGCACCTTTATATCCTCCTAGGGTTTTGTTCATCACACTAGCTTTAATTGGACTTTAAAAAACTCTTAGTTATTTTTCTGCTGGTATAGGTATTATAGTTAGGTTTTATAGTCACTTTCAAGGTGGTATTGCTTGGGTGGTTTTGAAGATGATCATTTGGTTTACAAACGTTATACATTTTAAATAAATTAAGTAAATAACGATTACCGAAGTCAATTTTTTTATTACGGTGCCCACCTTTGCAAATTTCGCAAGAAGCAAAATAACAAAAGAATCAAATTAAGTCTGCAGGTGAAGTTTTCCACTATTTCCCAGTCAGGCGTTACCATCAGAGACGGCCGGTCACCCGAGTTTCGACCAGAGCAACCCGCGTTTGTGCAAGACTCAACCCAGAGGTTTCTTCTTGCTCGGGGATCGACTTTTTTCGAAAAATTCCAAGTGGTATCGAAAATATTGCACTGGGCGTCGTGTAGGCCCATTTTCAAATGCGACACGGTTTCGGTTCTTCGGCGATGATCTTTTCAAAATGAAACTTGCACATTCCATGATTGAAAAAAAAAACTGCAGTGCAAACTTTCACCTGCAGTAGGCCCCACGAAATATTCATTTCAGGTGCAAACTTGCTGTTTCATATCTGGAGAAAAAACTGAAATTATTTTATGGGGAATTTTGAAATCAGACTAACGATTTTTGAGTTTTCCTCCTTGGAAAAAATTCAAATTTGTAACTTTTTATCTTGTGATCAGGTTTTCACCACTTCTTTTAAACAAGAAGTAACCACATACTTGAATACCTATTGCGCATTCTGCCGCGCCGCGCAACAGAAGAAGTTAGAGAATAACGCCATCTTGATGGTTAATTTCTAGTGTGTCTCAAAATACCGAGCTACGTAGCTACCAAAAAATGTCTTGAGGGCCGTGAAACTGATCAAACCTTCTGCAGTTTTACAATAGCGATCCAGTTTTCTCAAGTACCATTACGTAAGTGTATTAGTTTTCTTGAAATTACGAAATAATCGCATCGAGTTGGATTGTTGGGAGACACTGTACTCTGAGTAAACGAAACGTCAAGTGACAGCTTTTTGACAGTGTAAATAAACATCACGTAGTTAACCAAACTTTTGGATGCTGGAATGATCGCGCACCTTTTCTTCACCAGTTGATTCCCACTTAATGTTATTAGTGTTGATTCCACGTACTTTGAGGGAGAAGCAAAATAATGTCATGCTTAGCCAAGTTGCCAAGTAGCGAAGTGGTGCCAGTCCACACCACCCAAAATCCCTAAATAACCATCAAGATGGCGGCGCCCATTATTGCAGGTGTCGGACGTCTCTCTGGTTACTGGTTCTCTGGTTATACTGGTTCTTTATGAGGTTTTTGACTTAATTCTTTCCCTAAAATGTTATAGCTATACATCCGAAATAATAATGTTGAACTGAGACAAATCAATAAGTATTTACAAAGATTATATTGAATAATCAAGGCACTTGGGAAAATATCAAAATTATCTTCAATGACGTTTGCTGGCAGGATGCTACGATGAGAAGTTTTACGACAGACATAAGGACAATTTTTTTGTTCAAAGATTTGAGCCATGTAATTTCAAGTGAAAATGATGGTGAGGTGGGCTAAGATGTATGGTGCTGGACTCTGGGTGGAGGTAACATTCAGATTCAATTTCAATTTTTTTTATTAAATCAGCGCTAGCGACAAGTACATATATCCGCCTTATCAACAGTCCATCTAGATATTCTCCTCGTTGCTCTTCAAATGCGTGGGTATTTAGAAGGTAGGTTATCGTCGTCAGGAAATGAATTTTCGTAACCTTCTTTCTTTCATCTGCTATTAATTATTGGTCTATGTAAGATTACTTTTGAAGATTACATAGTTATATTTTACATTTTAATATAATATTCGTATTTATACAATTTCACAGGGCTTAAAACTTGGACACGATAAATCCGATTCTGATACCAAAATTGACGCACACAATTCAATTAAATTTCACGCTAATCCAGAGGGAGATGTTACATTAAATCGAATGTAATGACGCCTGCATTAATTTTACATTTCGGCAATACTGACGCACACACATTTTCAATTAACAATATTCATGATGCGGCTCCACAATGCAGACCACCTAGAAATTTGAAATTGATATTTCAATCTAAACATTTTCATTACATAAACAAGCGAATGTGCCTCACGGGCGTGAGGCTCAGTAGCGCACTTCCTTTTTAGAGGATTAGTGAACGCAAGATGTTCATAGGGTTCTACCGTTATTTGGGTAGAAATTTCAATTTGGCGACCAAAATAGAGGCAGAATCACGGAATTCGGCTTGAAAATCAGAATAATGGTCATACTAGACAAGGGTAAGTTTCAAGTGTCGTGACATTTCTTGAAATTCAGCTGTAAAATAAGAATGACCATACGAAACAAGGGTAGGTTCCAAGTTCCATGAAAATCGTTCCACTAATAAGAAATTTTAATGTGGCGGCCAAGATGGCGGAAGAATAATAAAATTCAGCTTGAAAAGTACTAGACATAATTAGATTTCAAATTTCATGACAATCGTCTCACTAATAAGAGATTTCAATATGGCGGCGAAACTATATTTAGCTTGAAAATACGAATGATCATACAGACAAATGTAAGTTTCAAATTCATAAAAATCGTTCCACTAATAAGAGATTTCAATATGGCGACAAGATGGCAGCCCAACAATGAAAGCCAATCTGCCTATTTGTCCACCCTTGAAGACCTATAAGCTATTCATCGGATAAAGTTCAAAGGCTGTAGCTTTACTCCCCGAGGAGAAGTTCAACTTCTTCGAAGTGCACAGGAGATCTTTTTAAGAGAGTGCAAATTGGCCACCCTTGGGAACTAGTATATTGGAAATAGGGAAAAATAGATGCTTTGCTGGAATTAATTCAAACAAAAGCGATTTGTTTACCATGGCAAGCTTACAGTCCCTTCTTCAACATATCAAAAGTCCTCAACTCTGGGACTGCTACAAATCAGTATACAGGGTGAAAGTTTATTATTTTTCTTTACTTTCTTTTTTTCTTGAAAAACTGATGACCGAAAAAAACGGTTTTAGGCTAGTTTGATAGGCCATAGTCTTCCAATAAACTGCTGCGTATCAAGTTACAGGGTGAAAACTATTTTTCATCTTCAATTTTTTTTCTTGTTGGAGCTGATCCAGATTGAAGCCGGTTCCAGTTCTTTTGCAAGCTTATAATGTCATACTGAACATATGGAAAGGACACATTTCTGCATCTGCTGCTGTTCAATTTACAGGGTGAAAAGTCATTTTCACGTTTCAATTTTTTTCTTGATGAAATCGGTTCACACAATTGCGACTGCTTCTTTTGTAAATTTGAGGTTTCTAGTCAAACATATCAAAATAATACATTTCTGCTACCGCTACGTTCCTATTCACAAATTTAAATGTTTGGTTGCGTTTCAAGATTTTTTGAATTTTTGATGCAATATACCCGAATATACCCAAACATTTAAATTTGTAAAAAAAAAACGTAGCTGTAGCAGAAATGTATTATTTTGATATGTTTGACTAGAAACTCCAAGTTTACAGAAGAATCAGTCGCAATTGTTGTGTGAGCCAATTTCACCAAGAAAAAAATTGAAACGTGAAAATGACTTTTCACCCTGTAAATTGAGAAGCAGCAGTTTCAGTGATGTATCCTTTTTATATGTTCAGTATGACATTAAAAGTTGGCAAAAGAACTGGAACTGGCTTCAATCTAGATCAGTTCCACAAAGGAAAAAATATTGAAGATGAAAAATAGTTTTCACTTTATTGGAAGACTATGGCCTATTGAACTAGACTAGAACCGTTTTTTTCACTCATCAGTTTTTCAAGAAAGAAAGAAAGAAAGAAAGAAAGAAAGAAAGAGAGGAAAGAAAAATAATCAACTTTCACCCTGTATATTAATTTGTAGCAGTCCCAGAGTTGAGGACTTTTGGTATGTTGAAGAGGGAACTGAAAGCTAGCCATGGTAAAAAAATCATTTTTGTTTGAATTAATTCCAGCAGATATTCTATTTCCAATATACTAAACATCAGCTATACACAAAGAGCCGTATTCATACCTCGCTTTTAAGCTAAAAGTAGCAGTCGTAGCAGATTACAGACACACAGACAGACGTCACTCCAAAAATGTTCCTAATCGTCTTGGGGGACCTCAAAATGGATATATCAGTCTTCATCTCGAAATTTTTTTTAGCTCGTTCACAATACTACCCCTCCTCGTTGGGTGGTGGGTCGGGGAAGTAAAAATGTCAATGTTCAAAATTTTACCATTTAATTATTCAAAATCTATCCGATGGATTGGAGCCAAATTTGGCAGGAAGCAAATTGAGTCTGACTGACAGTTTCCATCATTTTCCAGTCGGGCGTTATGAATTTTCAAAATTTCTCCTAGCCGTTGTCACCCAAGAGGGCCTCCCACCCGGGTTTTGACCAGGAAGACTCGCTTTTGATGCAGGACTCCACTCAAAAATCCATTCCTGCTCGGGGATCGACTATTTTTGAAAAATTCCAACTGATATCGAAAGAAGCTTGAATTGGGCGTCGTGTGGACTCATTTCCAAAATCGACACGGTTCCGATTCTCCGACGGTAATTTTTTCAAAATGCAATTTGCACATTCCGAAAATTTGAAAAAAACTGCAGTGGAAACTTCGACATGCAGTGAGCCCCACGAAATATTCACTTCAGATGCAGACATGTTGGGGATGGAGATTGAAATAATTTTTGGAGGAAGAATTTTTGAAATCCGACCCACGGTTCTCGAGTTTTCCTCTCTGGAAAAATCGCAAATTTTTCAACTTTCTATCTCGTGAACAGGTTTTCACCTTTTTTCTTACAAGAGGTAACTGGTTCTCAAACATTTCCCAACAATTTTTTCCCAATTTCCCGGAGATTTTCCAGTTGAAAATGTAAAACCGGCCTGGGTTTTCGAGACCAGACTTAAATGATGGAGCTTAAAGTGACGCCTCGATTGACGATTGTTACAATAAGATGATTTGGTAAACGATTTGAGGTTTTCCAAAACACAATTTTCAATTTCCTGCAAATTATTTTTGATCTTTCGCTCAACTTCCCAGCCGAAGAACCGTTTCGAACAAAAATTTCCATAGGTTCCTGGTCACTGGTCGCAAAAGTTTTGTGTCACCCCACAACAGATTTTTCCTGCTTAGTCTGTCCTAATAATTGATTGAAATCTCATCAGACAATGAAAAAGAGAGGGGCAAAGCCACACCCTTCTACCCTCCATATCTCCAGAAATGAAAACCAGAAACAAATCGTTATCTATTCTTACAGGATGTTCCAAGACCAGAAATCCCCGCTTTACTTGTCCAAAACATCGCCCTATCCTATGACAGGCTGTCAAAAGCTAAGCAAGGTATAATTCCATATCCTAGGTATGTCACATAAAGTACTCAACAAAATAAGTAGTGTCACCGTCACCCTACAAAATTTCTCTGAAAGTGGTCCGATTCAAGTGAAATTTGCAGGCGAGGTGAACTCCATTAAGATACATTCGATTTTTGCCAGTTTATGCTTCGCCGCCATCTTGTATTCGTCATGTTGAACCTGTTTCAATGTGATAGAATTAGGAGAATTATGTCTCAACGAAAGGAGATATCGATGTATTGCAAACGCTAATCGATAGCATTTGTGTATAGCACGATTAGCACGTAAAACTGACCAATGGCTTTTGTCACTAGGCCACCATTTTTGATCCACCATTTTGAATTTTCTGAAAATGGTCCGATTTGATTGAAAGCAGACGATGTGGACTCCATCAAGATCATCCGATTTTTCACAATTGATTTTTTTCCGTCAACTTGTATTCGCCATATTTTTCAATTTTTGCACTTCACATTCTTTACTTATAGGGTGGCCCATTGGAAACGAAACAGACAGATTTTCGGGCATTCGCCCTCATTTTTTCGAAATAAGCCCGGACAGGTCAACTTTGTTTTCAAGGGGGACGTTCAACTACTATCAATTTGACCGTGGAGTTTCACCCCCGTAGTCAGGGTGGCAGCCCCTTCGAAAATTTTAAATGTCAATTGGGGTTGAGTGATACATTATTTCAAAACTGGTTCCATTGTCTTTATAGCGGTGTTGATTTTTTTTTTCTATTCAATGCAAATTTTTCAAGATAATGCTAATTTCAGTGTTTTTGGAGGGCTACAGCCCCTTCTAGGAGGCTGGCTCGAAGTTGCTGAACCTATGGCGGGGCTTATATCCGTCTAGTAAACATGTTACAGAATACAAACAAATGAGGTAGAGTGCCCGAAAATTTGTCTGTTTTGTTTTCGTTGGGCCACCCTGTATCTACTACTATATAAATAGTACTTATTTTCTGAAGTAATTACGCTATTGTAACTCGCCAACGAGTAGTTTTCGCTATATGAATACAATTATGTATTGCAAAAGGTTCCAGACGTAAGACAGGAAGGAAATAATTCATTCTTGTACGGGCGGTTTTTATGAAAACTGTTTTTTTCAGGATTTTTGGGCCCCTCAATTTTATTGTTTGATAAGATTTCAGCGTTTATTTTTTGATGAGATTTCAGCGAACTTTCCAAAAGAGACCAAACAGAAAAATAAGAACTTTTCAGTGTGACATTTATATTTACCTTTTTTGGGCACACTTGGAGTATTTCTCCAAACTGACTTTGACTCTGGACCGCAAGCTCTGAGGCAGCCTGTATATTACTTAGATTATATTCGATTATGTGTCAATTTTGTGAAAGCGACAAAGCTAAAAACTTCTTTTCGACTTTCTTGCAAACTGATGAACTGGCTCCCCTCTAATGAGAAATTCGCAACCAAGATAGCGCTTCAGTCAGTTCTAAAAGCTTTGATGAGAGAAAAACAGGGGGGGGGGCAGTATGTTGTACCTTAGGTCTGTTTTGATAATTTCAAAATAGCACGTGAGCTATGTGTAATTTTTTTTTCTTCGTGCTCTTGGCCTTGGATATGTGTAATTTGTATAGACATCAGCGGCTATAAAAGTAGTAAAATATTGATATGATAAGCCGCGTTTTGTGCCCAACACTTGATTTTACACTGGTTTCTAATGTACCTTATTATATATATATATATATATATATATATATATATATCTTGATGAATGATGTATTTCGGGCTCATTTTTCTACGTCCATATATTACTTTGAGCTCAAAATTATATATTGGGCTCATGAGTCCAAAAACTGGACATATTTATATAGTATTTTGAGCTCGTCAGTAGTTACACCTCTGGCTTTTTAATGAAAACCAATTATTGTGCTCCGTTGCCACAAATACAACATACCACAGTCTGATATTTTGAAATCAGGCTAGTTGATCCTGAGTTTTTGTTCATCCTCATATTTGACCGGAATCGGGCTCTTATAGCTGTCTAACGCTCTAATCGCAAGTGCGCACTTGAGATAAGACCATTGGTGACTGCACTCGCACTGTGCATGATTGTCAAGTACTTTGATAGGTATGATTTGTTAAGTAGGACCTGTAGTGGGTCTCTGATGCATGAAATAGTTTCGTACGGCCTAAAGGGGCGTTCAGTCAGCTTATTCAGCCGCAATTTTAGTTTTAGCCGTAAGCGCTGCATCGCTTATTGGCTGTTCCGAGGAGGCTGGTTCATAAGAGCCAATGGGCGTCGCTGTGCTTGCGACTAAAATTAAAACTTGCGGCTAAATAAGCTGACTGAACGCACCTTAAGTAAATAGTACTCTGATAGCAATGTGACCGCAAACAGCTCATCTCCTGCTGCCTCTTACGCAAAGCTCCCAATTAAACACTTTGAGTGCAAGGGAGACGGCACCATTTAACGGCGGATCTTTTCAACTGTTAATTGTGAATTCCGGTTATTTTGAATCTTCAGCCAAAACCCTAGGCTGTCGCTGCTTATTATACCAGTTGAAGGGAGAAAAGAGAAACTGTATACAATCGCTTAGTCCGGGAAGCCACGCCCTACGCAGACGCCCAACATCACAACCAATGTCAACTCTAGTCCAAGAACTTGCTCACATGCGCATGCGTCTGAATTATTTTGCACTTTTAACAGGAACTTTTTTTGAAATCTGATACTTATGTATCTAAAAGTCAATCATGACGTGAATCAAGCCCTTGAAAAAAGTTTGGGCGAAAAAAGTGGTATTTGTTGGGAGGCGTATGGCATTTTCGTACAAAATGATATGTTGAGAGCCCATTCTTCACTTTGGATAAGCATGTGAGCCCGAAATACGTCTTGAACATTTTAAACGTGCTCGTGCATAATGTAGATTGGGCTCCCGAAGATTTTCGTAGAAAAAATCAGAAGTGGACAAAAAACGGCCTATAAATTTGTAAAAATGGCACCGTGGGACCGGTTCAACCCAAAAACTAGAAATTATCCAAGAATGGATTTCTGAAGACATCCAAAACTTGAAATAATACCTATTCTGCACTGTTTATTACCATGGGAACCTATTTTTTCTGGAATTTTCGCAGCTGTTCAAATCAAATCTAGGACAAATTTTGAAAAAAGAGACTAAATAACTTTGGAATCACGTTTCATAAGATTGAGAGGTCTTTGAAAACAAAATATGACACCAAATGGCATTTTTCTACAAAATATTGTAGACAGCCCAATTCACATTCTTTTCAAGTCCATGCGAGCCCGAAATACATCATGAATTCTTTCGTCGAGCCCGTGCATGAAGTGAATTAGGCTCCCTAGAAAATTTTGAGCGAAAAATAAGTTGAAATTATCAGAATGACAACGTCACGAAAGTAGTATTTGTTGGTAGGCGTCTAACACAATAATAATTTACCAAAATGGCAGGTATGTGCAAAATATGTTGAGAGCCCATTCCTTATTTTGGATAAGCATGTGAGCTCCAAATACGTCTTGAATATTTCAATCGTACTCGTACATAATGTAGATTGGGCTCCCGAAGGTTCTTGTGAGAAAAGTCAGAAGTGGACAAAAACGGACTATATCATTGTAAAAATAGCACTATGGGACCTGTCCAACTAAAAAACTTGGAATTATTCAAGAATGGATTTCTGAAAACATCCAAAACTTGAAATAAAACTTATTCTGCACTTACACACGATAACCTATCTTTTCTGAAATTTTTGCAGCTGTTCAAACAAAATCTAGGATACATTTTTGAAAATGTGACTCAATAACTTGGGAATCACGTTCTAGAAGATTGAGAGGTGTTTGAAAACAAATATTTGTAAACAAATGGCATTTTTTTACAAAATATTGTAGAGAGCCAAATTCACATTCTCGATGAATCCATGTGAGCCCGAAATACATTATGGATTCTTTCGTCGAGCCCGTGCATGACGTTTATCAGGCTCCCGAAAAAAAATTTGGGCGGAAAATAAGTTGAAAAAATTGGAATGACAACATCACGAAAGTAGTATTTTTATTGGTAGGTGTCTAACAGACTATCAATTTACAAAATGGCAGGTATGTGCAAAATATGTTGAGAGCCCATTCCTCATTTTGCATAAGCATGTGAGCCCGAAATACGTCTTGAATATCTCAATCGTGCTCGTGCATAATGTAGATTAGGCTCCCGAAGGTTTTTGTAAAAAAAGTCGGAAGTGGACAAAAAACGGTCTTTATCATTATAAAAAATAGCACCGTGGGACCTGTTCGACCCAAAAACTCGAAATCATTCAAAAATGGATAACTTGGGAGCTTTATTCTCTAAGATTGAAAGACGTCTTAGAACATACATAGGTAAACAAATGGCATTTCCCACAAAAATATTGTAAACATCACAAATTGAATTCTCGATGAGTCCATGTGAGTCCGAAATACATCATGAATTTTTACATCATGCCCATGCGTGACGTAAATCAGACTCCTGAGATTTTTTTGGCGAAAATGAGGTGGAAGAGCCTGTATGGCAACTTCAAGAATGTAGTAGGTATTTGTTGGGAAAAATCTAACACAATCATAATTTACCAAAATGGCAGGTATGTGCAAAATATGTTGACAGCCCATTCCTCATTTTGGATGAGCATGTGAGCCCGAAATACGTCTTGTACACTTCAAGCGTGCTCGTGCATGATTTAGATTCGGCTGCCGAAGGTTTTCATGAAAAAAAGTCTTAAGAGAAGAAAAACGGACTATTTTGTTGGAAAAATAGCACCGTGAGACTTGTTTGAATCAAAAACATAAAATTATTCAAGAATGGATTTCTGAAAACATCAGAAACTTGAAATAAAACCCATTCTGCACTTTACAACGGGAACCTATCTTTTTCAAATTTTTTGCAGTTGTTCAAACCAAATTGAGGACAAATTTTGAAAAATGTGACAGAATAACTTGAGACTCACGTTCTAGAAGATTGAGAGGTGTTTGAAACCAAATATTTATGAACAAATGGCATTTTTCCACAAAATATTATAGAGAGCCCAATTCACATTCTCGGTGAGTCCTAGTGAGTCCAAAATACATCATGAATTTTTCTGTTGGGCCCGTGCATGGCGTTAATCAGGCTCCCTAAAAAATGTTGGCCGGAGAACAAGTTGCAAAACCGGAATGACAACATCCCGAAAGTGGTATTTGTTGGTAGGCCTCTAACACAATAATAATTTGCCAGAATGGCTGTTTTGTGCATATGTCGAAAGCCCATTCCATAGTTTGGATAAGCATGTGAGCATGAAATACATCTTGAACACTTCAATCGTGCTCGTGTATAACGTAGATTGGGCTCCCAAAGGTTTCTGTGAAAAAAAGTCAAAAGTTGCCAGAAAAGCACTATATCATTGTAGAAATAGCACCGTGAGACCTGTTTGACACAAAAACTCAAAATTATTCAAAAATGGATTTTTTAAAACATCCAAAACTTGAAATAAACCCTGTTCTGCACTTTACAACGGGGAACCTACTTTTCTACAATTTTTGCAGCTGTTCAAAACTAATCAATGATAAATTTTCAAACTGTGACGAAATAACTTGCTTATCACGTCATAGAAGATTGAGAGGTGTTTGAAAACAAATTATGTAAACAAATGGCATTTTTCCACAAAATATTGCAGATAGCCCAATTCACATTCTCGGCGAGTCCATGTGAGCCCGAAATACATCATGAATTTTTTTGTCGAGCCCGTGCATGACGTAAATCAGTCTCCCGAAAAAAATTTGGGCGGAGAATTAGTGAAAAAGCCAGAATGACAACATCACGAAAGTAGTATTTGGTGGTAGGCGTCTAACACGATAATAACTTACCCTCTAATCCACCAGAATGGCAGTTATGTGCAAAATATGTCGAGAGCCCATTTCATATTTTGGATGAGCATGTGAGCCCGAAATACGTCTTGAACACTTCAATCGTGCTCGTGTATAACGTAGATTGGGCTCGTGAGGGTTTTTGTGAAAAAAAAAGTCAAAAGTGGACACAAACTGTCAGAAACCGACTATATGATTGTAGAAATAGCACCGTGAGACCTGTTTGACCCAAAAACTCAAAATTATTCAAAAATGGATTTCTGAAAACATCCAAAACTTGAAATAAACCCTATTCTGCACTTTACAACGGGAACCTATTTTTTCTACAATTTTTGCAGCTGTTTAAAACACATCTATGATAGATTTTGAAAATGTGACGAAATAACTTGCCTATCACGTTATAGAAGATTGAGAGGTGTTCGAAAACAAATTATGTAAACCAATGGCATTTTTCCACAGAGCTCAATTCACATTCTCGATGTGAGCCCGAAATACATCATGAATTCTTTCATCCAGCCCGCGCAATACGTGATCAGGGCTCCCAATTTTTTTTTTTTTGGGCGGAAATGACGTGGAAAAACCTGAATGGTAACTTCAACAATATGATATTTGTTGGGAAGCATCTGACAAAATAGTTATTGAAAAAATGACATTCATGTACAAAATATGTCGAGAGTCCATTCCACATTTTGAATGAGCATGTGATCCCGAAATACGTCTTGTACACTTCAATCGTGCTCGTGCATGATGTAGATTGGACTGCGGGAAGTTTTCATGACAAAAGTCTGGAGGGGATAAAAACGGACTATTTCATTGGAAAAATAGCACCGTGAGACCTGTTTGACACAAAAACTTAAAATTATTCAAGAATATGGATTTCTGAAAACATCCAAAACTTGAAATAAAACCCATTCTGCACTTTACAATAAGAACCTATCTTTTTTTAAAATTTTTGCAGCTGTTCAAACCAAATTTAGGACAAATTTTGTGAAATGTGACGGAATAACTTGGGACTAACGTTCTAGAAGATTGAGAGGTGTTCAAAAACAAATAGTTATAAACAAATGGCATTTTTTCACAAAATATCATAGAGAGCCCAATTTACATTCTCGGTGAGTCCATGTGAGCCCAAAATACATCATGAATTTTTTTGTCGAGCCTGTGCATGACGTTATTCAGGCTCCCGACAAATTTTTGGGCGGAGAATAAGTTGAAAAACCGGAATGACAACATCACGAAAGTAGTATTTGTTGGTAGGCGTCTAACACAATAATAATTTACCAGAATGACAGTTATGTGCAAAATATGTCGAGAGCCCATTTCATATTTTGGATGATCATGTGAGCCCGAAATAGGTCTTGAACACTTCAATAGTGCTCGTGTATAACGTAAATTGGGCTCCCGAAGGTTTTTGTGAAAAAAAGTCAAGAGTGGCCAGAAAACGACTATATCATTACAGAAATAGCACCGTGAGACCTGTTTGACACCAAAACTCAAAATTATTCAAAAATGGATTTCTGAAAACAATCAAAACTTGAAATAAACCCTATTTCGCACTTTACAACTGGGAACCTATTTTTTCTACAATTTTTGCAGCTGTTCAAAACACATCTATGATAAATTTTGAGACTGTGACGAAATAAGTTGCTTATCACGTTATAGAAGATTGAGAGGTGTTTGAAAACAAATCATGTAAACAAATGGCATTTTTCCACAAAACATTGTAGAGAGCTCAATTCACATTCTCGATGAGTCCATGTGAGCCTGAAATACATCATGAATTCTTTCATCCAGCTCGCGCAATATGTAATCAGGGCTCCCGATTTTTTTTGGGCAGAAATGAGGTGGAAAAACCCGGATGGTCCTTCAAAAATGTAATATTTGTTGGGAAGCATCTGACAGAATAATAAATCAAAAAATTACATTCACGTACAAAATATGTCAAGAGCCCTTTCCACATTTTGGATTAGCATGAGAGTCCAAAATACGTCTTGAACTTTTCAATCGTGTTCGTGCAGAATGTAGATTGGACTCTCGAGGGTTTTCGTGGAAGAAAGTCAAAAGTGGCCAGAAACGGACTATATCATTGCAGAAATGGCACAGTGAGACCTCTCTGACCCAAAAACTCAAAATTATTCAAGAATGGATTTCTGAAAACATCTGAAACTTGAAATAAAACCTATTCTGTACTTTGCAACGGGAACCTATTTTTTCTAAAATTTTTGCAGCTGTTCAAAACGAATCTATGATAAATTTTGAAAATGTGACAAAATAAGTTGCAAATCACGTCAAAGAAAATTGAGAGGTGTTTGGATACAAATTGTGTAAATAAATGTCATTTTTCCATAAAATATTGCAGAGAGCTCAATTCACATTCTCGATGAGTCCATGTGAGCCCGAAATACATCATGAATTCTTTCATCCATCTCGCGCATGACGTAATTAAGGCTCCCAAAATTTTTCTTTGGCAGAAATGAGGTGGAAAAACCTGGATGGTAACTTCAAGAATGTAGTATTTGTTGGGGACCATCTAACAAAATAATTATCAAAGAAATGGCATTTATGTACAAAATATGTAGAGAGCCCATTCCACATTTTGGATAAGCATGTGAGCCCGAAATACGTCTTGAACTTTTCAATCATGTTCGTGCTTAATGTGGATTGGGCTCCCGAAGGATTTTGTGGAAAAAAGTCAAAAGTGGACAAAAACGGTACATAACATTTTAGAAATAGCAACGTGAGACCTGTTCGACCCAGAAACTCAAAATTATTCAAGAATGGATTACTGAAAACATCCCAACTTCGAAATCGAACCTATTGTGCACTTTACAGGGAGAGCTCAGCGTTAAAAAATATTGCGGAGAGCTCATTCACATTCTTGATAAGCCCATGTGAGCCCAAAATACATCATAAATTCTTCGATTATGCCCGTGCATGACGTACACCGGGCTCCCGAAGAAATTGTGGGCGAAAATGAGGTAGAAAAACTCGGATGGCAGCATCAAGAAAGTGGTATTTGTTGGGAGGCATCTAACAAAATAAGAATTGATCAAATTGACATTCATGTACAAAAGAAAGAATGCAATAAGGAGAGGAATTTGAATTGGATTGAAAGCTGTCGCGAGCCCATTTCACATTTTTGATGAACATGTGAGCCCAAAATACGTTCTGAACGTTTTGGTCGTGCTCGTGTGTATGACGTAGTTTGGGCTCCCGAAGATTTTTTTGAAAAGACAGTATGGACAAGAACGGACGCGCACATTGTAGAAATGGTGACGTAGGACCTGAATCACCCAGAAATTTGAAGTTATTCAACTATAGAAAAATGGAAACGTCCCAAACTCGAAATAAAAGCTACTGTGCACTTTACGACAGGAACTCGTTTTTTCGACAATTTTCGTAGTTGTTCACCCGAAATATAAATGATACGAGTGCTTTAACAGTCAAATCGTAACAAGTTAACTTGGGAATCACGTTCTATGAGGTTAAGAGACATCTGAGAACATAAATTCATAAACAATGGGCGTCATTTCGCAAATTGTTGTATAGAGCCCAATTCACATTCTCGATGAGCCCATGTGAGTCCGAAATACATTATGAACTTTTCGATCATGACCGTGTATGACGTAAATCAGTCTCTCGAAACATTTTCGAGAAAAAAATCTAGAGTGGAATAATCCAGACGACAAATCTCAAGAGGAAGTACATTGGAAGGTGACAAATAATATAAATACGTGAACAAATGCATTTTCTTTTCAAATTATGCCGGGAGCTCAAAATACATCATGTACATTTAGAAATATATATATATTTGAAAACCAACATTGGCGATGGGATTACCTGAAAATTACGTCCTAAAATGTTATGAGACGTCCAACAATGTGAATCTGTGAAAAAAATATTTTTTTTTACATTGTTTGTCACAAAATATGCCGCGAGCCCGAAATACATCATCCATCAAGATATATATATATATATATATATATATAATCATATTCCTTTTTTACCCGTTCAGGTGTAAAGGTTATGTACCTTATTACTAATGTATATTACTTCTATTTAGGTACTTACTTTACACTAATGACCTTGAGAAAGTTTTCACTTATGGTCTTACACAAAATAATATTTGCCATTTCTCCAAAGGATGCTACTAAAGAAGCTTGGGGGTCATGGGTCCACCGTCTACCCAGTCTGTCGAGCAGTCTGTGGTGGAAATATGTACGATCAAATAGACATGGGACAGACAGACAAACCGGCCACAATGAAGCACTTTCTTCGACAATGCGCTCAAAATAAGGACCTTGATGTTCTCCGTCAGAGATCCTAAATTCATTAAAAGTAAACAACCCGAACATGCCGAAACTTCCAAACTGACTGAAAATCTCATTTCATATACTCATTTTACAAGCTACTATTCTCTTTGATAGCAAACTCAATAAGCTTGGCAACTTCCAAATACACTAACTCTCAAGTTGAACTTGAAATAATCCTAGGTTCCAACAACAAAGATCATTGAAAACAAATAATTTTCTGAACAAAAAGTGGACATTGAAAGAACATTTCTATTTTTTCTCTAAGTCTCTCAAGTCAACTTTGAAGCTTTCCCCTTCCCCCCGAGCCTTCTTGGGGCAAACTTTTTCAACTCTCGTGATGGGCCATAAAAATAAACAAGGTAACACGATTTATTATTATGTATTGTAACAAAACGCAGGGAAATTCAGCTTGCACAATAATATCATTATTCCGGGTTGCCAATGGTTCATTCATTCATCAGCATAATTAATTAATTAGGCACTCAATTCAAAATACATAACGAGAATGGTGCGCTTTTGTAGATTTTTTGCCGTCACTGGCTTCTTTAACTCCTTTACCTTTGAGACGAACCACAAAAAAGGGGCCACGCTGACTTTCTCAAAGCAAAAAGAAAAGAAAAAACTTCATGTTGCAAAACCGCGAGCGCAATCCATTAGTGACTTTTCCCACCTAGAAGCTTAAAAAGGGCGTTTTCCACCCTCCACATCAAGTATTCATCCAGGCAGAATGGCGCTGAATCGCGAATCGTATTCGTAATTCGTTAAATTTTCATCACCGCGTGTGGATTAATTTGCCTGACTAATCGGTAATTATGATGCTTACATAAATCTTGAGCGCTGTTTGGTGTTATTTAAAATTCAAATCCAAACCACTTTAAACTTGCACACTTAGGTACCACGGATTAGTATTTTAATGACGATAGGAGCATCAAAATATTAATATGTGAAGAAAATACGCAACAACGGAAAATAATCTTCCGACATGACAATCATGTCACCAGTACGCCATCGTAAAGCCGGGTCCACATGTAGCGCTTCGTATAATCCTAATGAACTGCGTTAATGAACATACGGTACCTTGCATCAAGCTAAACTATTGTTACGAGCGGTTATTCCGTGCATACTGGTAAACACGGGATCTTTCCAGATTCTTCCATCCATTACATTAGATCGCAGTATACAAGTGCGGAGTGTTCTTGTGCATTCCAGAGCGTTCGTGTACGTGAAACTGAATGGAGAGACTTCAACGCTCGATCAAGGCACATCTGTCCACTTTGGCGGAGGTGCAGATTCCAGAACACACGGAAAGCACGCGAAAGGTGTGTGTGATTATTCAGGAGTGGTCTAGAAACCGCATATGCCGGGCCACTATGGAAATTGCTGGAAGATGACAGAAAGCTCAGGAACGCTAATCGGAGGCATATAAAAGGCATCGTCCAACAGCGCGACAGTCAGTATTAAATAAGAAGAGACAGCGAGCGGATAAGCCAGCGATAATCACAGCGATAATTCCAAGTAGATAATGGTTGGCGTGTATTTATTGTAGAAATAAACAGTGTGTGTTTTAAAACGATCGTCTCAATTATATTCGAACCCGTACGCGAAATTCGAACACTATATGTATACACATCAAAAGAATCTAGGGGACAAGCAAGAAAATTCAGACAATGGGGTACTTGCCAATGAAACAGATTTGACTGAAAATACTTTTAATCATCTACAAGAGTAATAAAGGGTATTTCCTGAAAATTTGCGGAAAATATATTCATTGGTTAAAAAGATTTATTTTTATTTTTTATTTTTCAAGGGGTTGGTAACAATAGGGAAACGTCAGTGGGATTTTCATGTCTGTATTTTTCAAATATTGTAATGTCACTGTAACAGTTTTTTGAGCTTCCAATCCAACAGTGCTGTTTGTTCAGTTTTTAGTATATTTGTGACGTCACAAATATATTTTTAAAACACTCATCACGGCCGCAATTTTAGGAATTTAGGAAAAAGAAAAAATACGGGTACATTATTTTTAACTACACTATCATTTAAGCCAATAAAAAAAAATTGGGCAAGTACCCCATTTCTAAAATCATCATAAATTTTGATTGCCGCCAGCGATTTCATATCGGTTTTTATAGTGTTCGATAGTCCAATCTTCCATTTTCATACCTTGATCACGTCAAATACAAACAATGTTTTATAAAGTTTCTACAGGGTCATCAATGGAACAGTGTCAAATTGCCGGAAGTTCAGTACGAGCACGATTTCTCAAGTAAAATTTTCCATGCATTCCAATAGTACAGTTATGAAGATTGATGTTTCAGCTTCAGTTAAAGTTTTTTAATTTTGAAAATCGAAGGTGAAATGGCGATGATATTGATCATTTTGGGT